>JAVKPL010009175.1:0-361157 GCA_032173675.1 Gastrolobium villosum
AATGGATTTTCATTTGTCTTGAAAAAAAAAATTCATCTAATTTAATAGAAATTTTGAATATTACTTAATTAGTTTAATTTGAATTACCAATTTGTCTTAGAGCGAACTCAAATTCAGGTCTAATTTCTATCTTGGGCCGAAATTCAGATTTAGATCCAAGTATTTCCAACCACACACCTAAAGAATTGTTGATTCATTTACGGTGGCTTACACCTAACTAATTATTAGATTGATTCAAAAAGTTAGGAGCTAAATAAAATTAGGAAAATATTTTTTTCATTTTGTTAGAGATAGTTATTTCATTTTATATACTCATCGAATTTTGTGTCAGCATTTTCCATTTTTTTTTCTTCTTGTTTTAAGTGCGGACCTCACATATTTATCTCACACACATGAGAGAACTATCTCAAGTAACATGAGATTAATAATTTCCATAAAATTATAACTTATTAAGCATAATTTTCATGTAAAAAAAAACAGTGATTTAAAATCTAACAAATTATGCTCAAATCTAAGTCTAAATAAATCAGCATATATGATTGTGATTTATGGTAAAAAAGTAAAATAATAAATTTGGCATGATTTAAAATTTAAAATTTGGATGTATTTTGAACAATTGAGGCCCCTTCCAAGACTATGTTCTTAGCCAATAATTAAGCCCAAGCTTAATTTCAGAGAATTACTAATCATTTTCTTCTCATATCAAATATTATGAGAATATTATGGAGGACTATGATAATGCTTTGATCATTCAGAGAGTCATTTCTAATACAAAAGTGAAAAGAATATTTGTAAATCAAGGAAGCTTAGAAATGATCAAATATTAAAAAAACTAATTGATCTACATTTCAATTATAATTATATAAATTAATTATAAATTAATTTTCAATAATATATTCAATTTAGAAATTCTATAAAGATTAGCTTCCATTTTAGTTGTAGGGGCTTATTTTCAATGCAGGATCTTGTTCATCTTCTATTTATTATTGAAAAAATCTCGGTGAGGCCAATGCATTGATATTTAGTGCATAAGTAGTTTATTTATCTTAGTCCATCACGGATCACATGTTGGAACAATTTATATAACACAATTATTCATTATCGCCGTGCTCTAAGAATAAAAGTTTTGCCGAAAACGATAAATATAGTTGCACATATAGAAATCATATATATATTTCTTGCCTTTAATGTTCTACAGTAGTACAATAAATGTAGATAAATTATTTATATTCACTTCCAAAATGACGTAATTTTTGGATAAAAAATTATAATAAAAAAGACTACTATATCCCTGAAATAAATCGTAATTACAAAAATACATTGATTTCCATATCAAAATAACGTCATTTTAGGCTCAATATAGATAAGTTATCTACATTGACAGTAAAAAAGCGAATCTCTTATTTCTTACTCAGCAAGCTGTACAAATTAAAAAAAATGATAAATATCATTTATTGAATTTCATAATACATAAAATATCAATTTTTTAAATAATGTAATAAAATATTAATAAGTAATAAAGTAAATTTTTTATGTTTGCAGAAAAAAAGTAAATTTTTTAATACTAATAAAATTAAAATCAAATTAATAAAAATGACCAACAAAATCTATGTGTTGATTAAAACTTCAAAGTTGAAGTGCTCATCCACCTTAGCCTTTCCAACCCCAGTTTAAGAATGTCCATACGTTGTGTTGTATTGGGTCTTGATGTATTTTTAAATTTAACTTACTCATTAAAGTCGTAATTTTTTTTCTTCTTATTTTCATTAAATATAACTAGTCTCAAGTTAACTGAATTCAAAAGTAATATAATAAGTCATAAATAAACCAGCGTAACTCCTAAACAAACAAAAAAGAAAAAGAAAAATAATATAGCAAGTCTTTTATTAAATATAAATCCAAAATAAATTAAGTTTACAAAAACTCTTTATAGTCATCATAATTCATAAGTAATGAGTTGGTTAAGCTAATTGATGTTAATCTCGTCACATATATCGAATGGAATGATAATAATTGTAAATGAAAATGGGTTCAAGAAAAAAAATTACATTAGCTGTTAAAAAATTATGTGAGTTGCATTAGTTTGTCCGAATTGAAAGGTGTCAACTTAAACTCAATATTTATCCGTAATTCCAATCCATAATAGAAAGTAAAAAAGGAAAAAAATGCACACATTACTATCTGTAAGGCACATGATTGACGCTTAAGGGATACTTGGCGAGGTAGCCGGACACATTGGACCACCATGACTCATAATATTCTTTTTTTTTTTTTGTGTGTTTCAGGCGATGCCACCAGCCAGCTAACTCTAGCCTATATTACATATACAGATTAAGAAATGAAAGGGAAGATTTTAGGTAGGTTTGAGTCCTTACTTGATTCTTCCTTTTTGTTTTGTTGCCCCTTCCTTCTTTTGTGGTTTGGAGACCTTCCCAATTAATAGTACCCAACAAATTTCGTTGGACACTTGGATGCGGCAGGCCTACTACCATCTAAAGCTCCTACCTTTTAAACCATGTCTCTTTGTTCAACACTTTTTCTATGGCCTAGGCTAAAAAGTGCATGCCACGCATCGTAGGTTATTCATTCATTGATCGATACAGTGTTTGTTTGGATTTATTTATTTTAAATTAGAGTGAAGATATTCTAACTACCAAAAATTCTCACTACTAATTTATTACCTATGACATCACCATTGGATCAAAGAGAGAGAATATCTCTCCTCTTTAAATTAAAAGTTATTTATAAATAGAAATTAGGCTAAACATATTTTAAAAAAATATTATAATGAAATTTTTTTTTTTATTAAAGAAAAAAGCTAAAAGCTCTTAGAAGGAGATTTTTTTTAAGCTTTTATCAGTTTTTCTTGAATTGTATATTTTTTTTAAATGAAGAGCTATAATAAAGAGATAGAATTTTCTTGAAATATGTAAATTTAAATAATTTTTAAGTTAATTTTTTTATGTAATCACCAAATAACTTTTAGTTTTTTTTTTAATTTTAACTTATAAATAACTTCTAACTTAATAAAGAGATAATTCAAATAGGCTTTATAGTTGGCGCTGGAGTGCCCACCATGTGGGTTAATAATTGTAAAGCCAAGTACTTAAAACATTGGGTTTGATAAAAGAATGTCATGAATTTCTGATTCATTGGTGTCATATATGACAAATGGACAATAAGACTCATTTTTATTAATTCTTCATCATTGGAATTTTGCCACTTTACTGTTCCATATGGTTATTATCAGATTTGATTGATTATTGGTCCTTTAATCATAACTTAGTAAATATGAATCATCATATTTACTATCTCAAAATCTCTTATAAAAATATTCGCACAAACCCCTCTTGCGGTACGGAGATATCCTACACTAAGTCTCAAAATGGGTCTATCTAGACACTGACTGTCTACGCTCACCCTTCTTTTGTGGGAAAAATAAAATAAAATTTGTTCCCATCTATTTGGAGTTGGACATGATTTAATATTTGCTTACACTTTTGACATAGACAACTTAATAATATATTTTTTTATTAGATTTATTATTTTTCATGTTGTAAGAGATAAATTTATCTCCTATACATGTAAAAGTGTGTGAAACTCATATTTTCTCTTTTTCTCTTCTTCTCACATTGGCTCACATAAACTCCACATATTTTTATATATGTAAATAATAAAATTTAATCCTACAATATATGAAAAATATTAATATCATTTTTAACCTACGGATAATTAGACATGAGTAATGCAAATAGATCTCGATTCCAAAATAATAATCACACTGAGAAAATCTTCATTAGTATTAATTAAAGCCACTGATTGGTCACCATTAGAGTTAGTCTAGTGGTGTGGGGTGTGTGTTAGGAGTATGTGTAGTGCAAGGTGTTGTGTTCAATTCCTTGTAACTCCACGCACAAAAAAAACCCACTGATCGGTCAGTAGCAAGAGATTTAGATAATATATATAAGGTGATAGGTTCAAATTTTAGTGTCGTCATTGTATCAATATATATTAAAGAAGAATTTAATCAACCATATAGCTGTTGAGATATATAGTCCCACATTGGTTATATGTGCAACTAATGTGGAGTTTATAAGACTTTGGGCACTCCCACCCCTTGAGCTAGCTTTTGGGGTGGTGTATCCCAAGGTTCTTTACATGGTATCAGAGCCTCACCGTCCCCCACTTTAAAGTGGAATTAAAAACAAAAGGCACAAAAGGTAAACCAAAAATTGGGCCTGTGCATAATCCACACTTCAAGCCCAAAGGGCTCTTGTGTGAGGGGGCGTGTTGAGATATATAGTCCCACATTGGTTATATGTGCAACTAATGTGGAGTTTATAAGACTTTGGGCACTCCCACCCCTTGAGCTAGCTTTTGGGATGGTGTATCCCAAGGTTCTTTACAATAGCAAATGTCAATTTTTCTCTTGCGATGGAGTGTGGGATGATCATGTATACAAAAAGTACTGCCAAATGAGTACAGCATTTTGGCTTTTGCTTTTGTAACAAAACAGTTAAAATAGAGGAAAAGGTAATAATCAAGGGCAAGGAAATGGTTATTTCAAACCGGTAATAATTAGGTAATTATTTATACTATCAAGGACATAATTCAGTTGTTGAAATTTCTAATCCTTCAACAAACATAACATAATAGCTTCTAATTGAACAATTATGTTAGTTTCGCGCTGGAACAATGGTTGAGAGGTTCCATTTGGACATTGTGTTCCTTCCTCGTTAGTGTTACCCTGAAGCTAACAAACAGGGGGCCATGTGTCCATTAATACGTCCCAGTCTTAGCTGCAACAACTGATTAATAAATTGGAAATAGTTTGTTTGAAAACCTTTACCTTTATAGTAATAAACGTGGCCTGTTTGCATCCATGAACTACCTACAACTGGTCTCAAGTTAGGCTCTACCGAAAGGCCAGTCTCTGGAACTTTTGACCCCCCGGTAACATGAGATAAGGACATGTTCTTTCCAGTCTTAACAGTGACATTATTCGTTCAACCCCACACCCCCACCCTTCCCCATCATTTGGAGGATGCCATGCCACTCTATAAGCTAAAGGAAAAAATTACACATGTGATAATTTTCTCTCCTATACACTATTCGATAACTGTGTCACCTTTTTCTTTTCTTTTCTTTTTATTTTTCAAATGATGGAACCACAAATTTATCTCTTTGACATGAGATAACTTATCTCCTCTAACATAAGATTAATAAAATCCTAAGCTAAATGTGTGTGTCACTTGGAAAGTTGGATTTCATTTACAAAAGGGATAATTAAGGTTTTTTTTTTAATTTTAAAGATGAAACAAATAATGACTTGCCTAAGTCTATTCTTGATCCAAAGTACTTTATGCTATGTTTTCGTTAATTTCCACTTTAACCCAATATTTAATTTGTTAAAAAAGACAAAGACAAGTATCATAGATTGACAAGTTATTAATGGATTGGATGGTGACATGCAGATGTTATCTATCCTATCCTAAGGAACAGCTTGGTAAGAGATTAAAATGCATTTCATAATGGAAAGATAGATGGCACTAACAATTATGTTTAAGTATTGCATTCAACTATTATAATTGAAGATTAATTATAGGGTAGTAAGCGGTCCATGAAAGATACTCGAGTGACATTCTTTATTTTATCATGAAAATTAGATCTCCAAGCATTACGAAAGTAAATAAAATAAAACTAAAGCAAAAGGCTTTTGAATCTCACTGAAATCTATTGGCTAAACAGGGCTTTTGCACTACCCTCTTATTGGCGAATTGAGGTGTGGAATTCCAAAATCCAATATTAAAATTGAAGTAGCTCATCTGTTTTTTGTGTTTTATTTGATTCACAAGCTTGTAGCATCTTTCATGTAGAATAAACTAAGGCTTCAAAGTTTAATGCCTCGGAAAGTATGGACAACTCCAAGTCCTACGCAATTTGATTACTTTTCCTATTCCCATCTATGCACTGCGTAATTAATGTACTTAATGGTTCTTACACTATCAACGTCTTGTAAATTGTTGCTGCTTCTTTTATCTTTTGCTGGGAGAGGGTCGTTTTCCTTCGGTTTATGAAGATTTTCCCATTCATCATTCTCTAAAATTTCTTTTGTTCCTCCTCAAGTTTACTAATCAATATTCAAATTGATTCAATAATTTCCTGAAAATCAAATTTCGCAATTGGGAGCTCAAAGATTCAATCCAATCGGAGGATTGGATTCTTGATGTTAAAGAAACACTTCAACCCAAAACCTTGAGTATTAGGTGAGAGCCTTTTTTTAATGATTTATATTATATTCTCTAACACACCTCTCACGCAAGAGCCCAAAGGCTTGAAGCGTGGATATGACTCAAGCCCATTATTGGTCTGCCTAGTGCTACACAAGCCCATTTTTTGGTCTACCTTGCGTCTTTTTTAATTCCACTGGAAGTGAGGGGCGGTAATGATCGAACTCGTGACCTCGTGGTCACTCAAGCTCTAATACCATGTTAAAGAATCACTTCAACCAAAAAATCTTAAAGATATTAGGTGATAGCCTTCTTCGATGATTTATGTTATATTCTCTAAGACTCAGGGCGAAAGTATTTTCTTTCTTGTCCTTTTGTGTGTGTATGTTGTTTGTTTCTTCTTTTTTTCATGCTTTTCCCTGTTGAAGACTGAAGGGAGAGCAGAGTTTGGTATGAAAGAAATGTTGGGTTTTTGCTCTTTCACTAAAGCCCAATAGGGTCAAGAGTGAGAAGAGCCCAAGAAAACCAAAGCCCATTCAGTTTAGGGTTAGGGTTTCTTGGAACCCATATATATTCTACGTTTAGTCATTAGCCTCTGCTAGGGTTTCCACTTGGTGGTTGCAGAGGGGTGATGGATGGTCATCTCCCTGAAAGTGAGAGAGTGCCCACACACTTCCCGTTCCCCCTTGAGTCATAGTCTGGAAGATCTGCCACAGTCCAGCATCAAGGGATTTGTTCGTGCTGCGGCGCTGAGGTGAGCAGTTCGTGAAGAGGAATCACATAAGGGAAGATTCTACACAAGATCTGCGCATCAAGAGGTAATCGTGAAACGAGGATGATTCGGTAAGCATACCAATGTACTAGGTCCTAAATCGCTTCCGCATAAATCCAATAGTTCCTTCAATTGGTATCAGAGCCGGATTGTGATGGGGATTTAGATCAGCTTTGATTTATTAATTTATTTTTGTGATTTTCAAAATATGGCACCTTTAATCTGTATTTGTTATTGATATTCATGTTTTTATTCTGTATAGTTCATTTTCATAAAAGCTTAGATTTTAATCGGTAAAAATGCTTTAATCCATGGTTAGGGTCTCTCGTGTATTTCTCGATTTGTAACAAGGAGGCTAATCCCATATGATTAGGTTTCCTCCTTGCTGTTTTTTTAATTTTTCGGAATTTTTGTGTATTTTTCAATATTTTGTAAAAATTCAAGATCGAGAAACCGCGAGGAAGATGCGCAGTCAGCACTGTCGGAGACTTTTCGAGGACTTGCCGATCTCAGAATGGGGCGATCTATATATGGTTGGAAAGAGGACGGAAAGACGAACGCAGCGGTGGGTGGATCGCCGCCATCGGAGCCTCCACGCTCCTCCACGCGCCGCCACAAGCGTCTGAGAGTGGCCGCCACTCTCCGGCAAACAATTGGAGAGTGAAGGAGCGTCCGGCCACCTTTTTGGGCGGTTACGGTGGCGGTGCACTCGTATCTATGTGGCGGTCCTTCCCCTGGAGTTTGGCCCTGAATTGACTTCGGGTGACGGCGCGGAAGACCTGACGGCTAGGGTTCCTCTTTCGCGTCCTAGGGTTTCTCGCCAAAGGATTGGGTCTTTGGGCTTTTGGGCCCATGGAAACCCTAAAGTGGCTTGAGACAGATACTATGGGTTATGCGAAAGTCGAATTCCAAAGTTGTAATATTTTTATTTTATTATTATTTTTTAAATAGGAAAGTCATGGACTAAAGTAATTAGAATTTATTATTTAATGCTTTTATTGAATGATATGAATTATATGTGCGATTAACATGATATCAGGGATGACATGTCATATAGGATAGGAAGGTGCCATATTGTTGCATGATCACATGTCATACGGGCATATTTACTATTATGTCATTACCGACTAGCATGATAGTTTATGCGCGTAGTTTTTGATTTTAAATATTCCGGTAAAATAAAATTATGATTATCATGATTTTGGAAACAAAATCTAGATTAATGGTTATATTAATTTTGAAAATTAATTTAATTATTATGATTTTGGTAAAATCTAGAATAATCGAATTGATTATTTTTGGAGTTTAAAATCAAGACAAATAAGTAAGAAAATTTCCTAAGAGAATTCTTTCATTTTGCGAGTAATTTGTGGGTTTTCTGAAATGGTCATGGAATAACACACGCTGCATACAACATTCATGTATCATGATTGTTTGGAGCACATGCTGACGTAAAGTGACAGGATTTCAGGACCTTAATGATTTCAAAATTCAGATAAGCTAAGTGATGCACGTTCATCGGCGCTCTTGCTTACATAGTTTTTTGAAATCAAACAAAGGATACTCTCAATTAAATAATTCTTGGAAATTGCAAAATAATGCTTGTGTTGAATGGAAGGAGATTTAAATTAAGAAATTAATTTAACCTTCAAGCGCAATATAGGACCATTAATAAAATAATCATGTGAAGCCCCATCGGATAAGCATGATTGGATTTTATTAGATTGGACCTAGATAATTATGGGAGGAGATTTAAATTAAGAAATTAATTTAACCTCCAGGCGCATTGTGGACCTATCAATAAAATAATCATGTGAGGCCCCAACGGATAAGCATGATTTGATTTTATTGGGTCTTAATAATTTCAAAATTTTAATAAAGTATTGTACGGCCCATCGTCGATAATACTAAGTTATTAGAGATAATTTTGAAATTAAAAAATGAATTCGACAGGGATTATGAAAATTCTCAAACAAAAATGTTGAATGGGTGAAGGTTTTAAAAATTAATTAATTTTAAAACCTGCGGGCTCCATTTGTGGGTTTATTAGTGAAATGGTTATCGCTGAAGCCCCATCGGATAAGGATAATCAGATTTCACTAGATTAAATCTTAATAATTTCAAAATTTTAGTGAAGTATTGTACGGCCCATCGTCGGCAATGCTTAGACACTAAGGATAATTTTGAAATTAAACAATGGTTAATTACATTCAACTTTGGTAAAATTGTTAACCCTCCCATCGAGGCTCTGGCAATGGCACTGAAGGCCCAAATAACAATTTTAGTTTTTACAAGTGACTTGCCCATCGTAAGCCTTGTAAAGATAAACTAAAGGATTGTTAACAATAAACAAGAGTAGTTATGAGAATCTACTTGTACATCATTTGTTTATTGCATTATTTGTTTGTAATTGTGTGCTTCATATGTCTTTCAGAAAATATCTTAGAAATGATTTTGAGTCAAAAACCTCTAGATGGTACCAACTATGAATAAGTGAAAAGTAAATTTTTGATATTGTTCTAAAACATGGAAAGCTAAAATTTGTCCTGACAATGCGAGGGCCATAGCAACCTGCAGAGGATGCGTCTAAGGAAACTAAGATGCATTTCTCAGATTGGGAAAGGGCAGATATGGTAGTTCCATGCTATATTATTGTCATTTTTTCCAAATACTTGCAGAAGCAAGTATACATGATTAAGAGTGGAGTAGAAATGCTTCAGACTCTTAATGACATGTTTGCTGCGTCTAGCAGCTCTGCTAGACAGAATGCAGTCGGTGCGGGTTTTGCTAAGAGTCTTGTTAAATCCAAAGGGAAACCCAAGGGTGGTAACAAGAACAAAACAACTTGGTGATCAGTTGTCAAACCAGTTGCTATGAAGAAGCCGCAAGGCAGGTGCTTCAAGAGCATACTGAAGGGAGACTGAAAGAAAAATTGCCCAAAGGTGATGAAAAGAACCAGACATGGGCATATCAAGGCCTGATCAGTGAATGAATTTTTGATTCAGGAATCACTGATTATGTTTGTTACTCTTTGCAGTAGTTCAAACATGGCATACCTGTCAGCAATGGACATAGATATTTTAAGCTTAAAAATGGGAACTTGTGCCTGCATTTGCAGTAGGACAAGTTATTTATAAGACTGTGGTTTTAGGTGACTGTTTATTTGTTCCAGATTTAAAGAGGAATTTAATTATTGTTAGTTGTTTTGATTAAAACATGGGTTGACAATGCAATTGATTCCTCAGTTACATTTCGAAGTTCATATTCGTCTTGTTTGTTCTGGTACATTATTTAAATAGTCTTTATTACCTTTGTCCTATACCCCCCTGATTTTTTTGTGTTGACCGGAAAGGATGATGAACAAGGATTTTCACCAAAGAAGTAAAAGTTTCAAATGAAACATATCTTTGGCTTTTGTGATTGAGTCACATTATCTCAAGTAGGAAACATGTTTTAGTTAAAAGAGAGACTGAAAGTTCAAGAATCTTTTAACTAACAGTTACATGTTAGTCCTATTTGGAAGGTAAAATGACCAAGCAATCCTACAAGGGCCAAAAAGGTTTTCGTAACTATTCAACTGGAACTGGTTCATACTAATGTATGTGGACCAATTAGCGTTCAGACCAGAAGAGGTGATGAGTACTTCATTATATGAATGTTTGCTCTGGATTTGGACAGATGAACCTAGTGCGCCATAAATCTAAAGCTTTTGGAAAATATCAAGAGTTTTAAGTTTGAGGCATAAAAGCATTTAGGAGTTCAAATCAAAACACTTTAGTCTACTAAAGTGTTTGGCTACCTGTCTGGTAAGTTCAGGTCTTACCTGATTTAAGAGGGGATAGTTTTCTTAACTGTCAACTCTAGGAATGCATTAGTTGAATGATGTTGCAGTATGCAAAATTCAAACATTTCTAGATTTGGTGCAAATCATGTTCAGTTATTCATCTTTGCCAATGTTGTTCAAGGGAGATGCTTAGGAGAAGGAAATGTATCTTCTAAACTTGGTACCATCAAAGTTTATTGTAATGACACCTAAAGAATTGTGGAAAGGGTGCAAGCCCAGATCAAACCATATTCGGATTTAGGGTGCTACGGCACACGTCCTACAACAAAAGTCAAATAAGATGGAATCTTGTATGGAAGAGTGCATATCTTTTGGCTACCCTAAGAGAACAAGGGATGATTTCTTATTTAGTCTTAAGGACAAGATAATCTAAGTGAGCACTCACATGATTTTCTTAAAGGAGGACTAGATGAGAAATTATAAGCTCTTAAGTTAGGTTATTCTTGATGAGTTTTATCTCAGATCAAGAATTTCCAAAATCTCTAGAAGCTTCATCCACTGTTCCCTTGATTGTTCAAGAGGGGATAAATATATCTCTAGGTGAACAGACAAGAGAACCGTAATTGGAAATTCAACATGATAAATATATAAGTGAAACTAGTAGAAATATTAGTATCACATGTAAAGGAACAATATCAAGAATAAATGGATCCTTAAGAAATTGAAGATCCACCTTTGACCCAATCTTGCATATACTTGTAAATACACAAGGTCTAGTGCGGTACATTCGTAGTGGGATAGAACATTGTTAACTCTCAAGTTGTCTCTTGTTGAGTGACATTGATCCTACTAGTTACGATAATGCACTAGAAGATGTTGTTGATCAAGTGTTGCTCAAGCTATGAACAATGAGATGGAATACTTGTATTTCAACTCTGTTCGGTCCCTAGTAAAGGCACCAAGAGGGGTAAAACTCACTAGGTGCATGTGGACATAAAAGGCAAAGAGAGGATGGATAGGAAGGTGAAAACCTTCAAAGCTAGCTTGGAGGCAATTTTTGCCAGACGCCATACTTGAGTCTATCCAGATTCTCTTAGTTGCTGCTATAACTCTCAATTATGAGATTTCATTTTTGGGAGTTGGATGTCAGGATATCGACATACAACAACCAAAAAGGTTTATAGCAAATGGGCAGGAACACACGGTATGCAAGTTGTGAAAGTCTATTTCATAGACTTAAGCAAGCATCCAGGTCTTGGAACATCATGTTTGATCAGGTTATCAAAATTTTGATTTTGAGAGAAACTTGATGAATGATGTGTATTTGTATGTAAAGGATCCAACGGAAGACAGTAGATTTTCTGGTACTTTATGTAGATGATATGCTCCTTATTGGAAACAACGTGGAGGTAATATCAAGCATAAAGAGTTGGCTAAGTTAGTGTTTTGGTATGGAAGTACTGGAGAAGCCAATTATATTCTTGGTATAAAACTCTTATGAGACCGGAAGAATAAGTTGTTGGAATTACCTCAGGCTACTTACATTGACAAAACTCTTGCCAAAATTCAATATGAGAATTCTAAGAGAAGAATTATAATTCTCAGATGTGAAATTCATCTTCCTAAGGAGTAACCAAAGACTTCTGAAAAGGAAGAATGCATGGGCAGGATATCTTATATTTTGGCAAAGGTAGTCTCATGCATATCATGTTGAGCGATAAACCAGACATCTGTCACGTAGTGGGAGTAGTGAGATGGTACCATTCTGGATATAGAGGAACATTAGATTATTGTTAAGCATGTACTCAAGTATCTTTGGAGAACGAGAGATTATGTGCTAGTATATTCTAGTGGGAGTCTTGAAAAGCTGAGTTTTCACAGATTCAGTTATTTCAAGTGGATATTGACTCAAGAAATCAACCTTGAGCTATGAGTTTTTCACTAAACTCAGATAGCATTAGAGGTGGATCTTGTAGACCCAGTTACTAAGAGTTTGCCTGAACTTGTGTTCAAGAGGCATGTTACTTTTTTGGGTCTTAGGAGGATCCCAGACTTGCATTAAGCGAGTGGGAGATATTAGGTTCATTGTGCTCTTGGAGTAAGACAATGAAATAATATAATCATTTTCTGAATTTTACAAATAAGGTATTATTTATTTTGCACACTATTTACAAACATCAAGGTCCGGATCAATTGTGGAGTATATGACCATATGGATACGTTCATGGAGGACATGATCATAGGTTCTCACAATTGATGAATAGATTCACAGCTGTTAAATAAAGTTGGGCACTTTATTCAGGCTGCAATATTTTATGAAATGGTTTTGTCCGAATCATTGTAAAATATTGGTGTGAATTAACATTCACATTGAAAGGATCAAGGTGAGATTTGATTAAGGTTGTTTTTCTGTCATAAGGTATCAAATCTCCAGTTAACTATAGTTATGTAATTGCTCTTAATTCTGAGTTTATTATAAATAGTTAGTCAAATAGTTTTCATTCTTTGATTTACCAACGGGTGAGGTTCGATCTATTAACGGCCAATAACTCGGTATTTTGGGAGTGAGATTATTTGATTATCGGTATTTATGAGATAAACAACATGGAATTTGTAGGATATGTCCCCTTGATATGTTTCGGTACTTGGATATTAAAGACACTGGCCAGTGCATGTAATCCATTAGAGAAACTATCATAGTCAAGGGAATAAATAATTGATTGAGTTACAGAAAACTTGTCAATCAATTATAGACATTCTACAAAGGGGCGATGCATATTCATGTTATAAGTGTTATTAATCTTGGAGTTCAAGTTCGGGCTTTTAGTGGAATAGCACCGAATTAGATAATCATTCGTTGATTATCAAGAGCCTTGATTAATAACAGATGGTAGATCCCCAGGCTAGCTCAAGAAAAGGGATGGGACAATTTCAGTTGATGACGACTGGTGGGATACATGGACTCGGGCTTTAGGCTCAAGTTTGTACTCAAGAGCAAGTGGGAGATTGTTGGGTTTTTGCTCTTTCACTAAAGCCCAATAGGGTCAAGAGTGAGAAGAGCCCAAGAAAACCAAAGCCCATTCAGTTTAGGGTTAGGGTTTAGGGTGTGTGTCATGTAACTGGGAGAGTGTCCCAAAAACTAAGACTGTCCTGAGCAGAGATTCGTTGGCCCATGGGTTAACTTGCTTGAATTCTGAAACAATAATGCAGAGGGTTTATTGGTCCTCTATTGTTCCTGCTCATAAACGATTTCATTGTGTTGTTCAATGATGAGATTCCCACAAACATATTAGAGAAGTGGTGTCCTACGTGTCTTCACACGCAACCCTGCTCAAAATGAGATCATCTGCTGTACAGTATGTACATCTGCCATTTAACAAGTGATATTTGGATAAATAAAAAATTTCTCTCCTTTCCATAAAGCATGACAGTCATTCCTTATTTTTTATTGGATAAATACATTGAGTGAGTGAATAGTATAACAGTAGTACCATAAATATTTCAGCTCAAAACATATTACAAGGTAACTAGTTGTTGTCTATGTTGTAAGGAGATCCGATGATCAATCAAAACTTCAACTTGGTAAAAACTCAGGACTGTAAAATCATTACATTATTTTTTTATAATAAGAATTCTAACCAACGTGTATGACAATTATTATCCACAGTTTGAGGCATGACATGATATGTATTTGGGGATTTATTACTTCTGAGTCGACTTAATAAAAAAAAAAATAGTTCACTATCCTTATGGGATCAGATATAATATAAAATTACTTATTTCAAAGTTATAAGTTTCAAACCGAAGGAGCCATCAGAGTTGTTCCAGTCAGACATATTTGGTAGTGTAAAGGACCCTTTTAAAAACAATTCCAAACACTTAATTTGCGTTAGATTGGGACAACACCCCAAAGTCTTCGGAATTTGACATGTATACATTCAAGTAGAGGGGCTTTCACTTTCCCTGTCCACACTAGAAAGAGAACCTTTGGTAAAAATGTCCGCTTGAAATATGTTTCGAAAATTCTCCTCTAATTAGAGGGAACAAACATGAGATTTTTCATTTTATTCTTTTTGCTTTTGGAAGGCATATATATAGCATGATAATATGATGAAGAATCCTTACATGCTCCATCTCTTCATGACAATCATTGCGTCTTCCATGAAGATTAACCAAATCAATCTCATTAAAAGAGAGAGATGAGCCAGAACTCGGTCTTAATCCTATCTAAGTTTAGCGGCGATATTAAATTTTCTGCTTTTACTTTATTTAAATGCTGGGATTTCTTGGAGGAAATTAACTACCCGTTTTCTGTCATTGAATGTGTTAACACAGGTGACTTTAGCACAGTTGAGTAATCGAATATAATTCAAAATTAGATGAACGTCATAAATTTGTTTCTTTATATGATGGAAAAAAAATTGATAGGCCCATAACTAAACCCTTCTCTCTCAAAATTGGGAACTGCTTCTGTGGGCTTGTCATGACCCAAATGAAATGACTAGTAAATTCTTGGGCCTCTCTCCTATTTTCTTTGGAACAAAGTTATATTGAACTTGGGCACAGTGAGATTGATGTTAGGTTAAAAGACCACTGGTCTTGGCAATCAACTAAATAATTATTTATTATTTGAAATAAATAAATAATTAATTGGTCTTGGCAATCAACTAAATAATTATTTTGTAAAATAGATTATAAGAAAAAATGGGCCTGTTTGTTTATAGTTTTTTTTTCTAAAATTATTTTGTAGAATATTATAAGAATTATTTTTCAGATTGAAAGAAGAAAAAATTCTATTTGATAAAATTCTTTTAGAACAGTTTTAAAAGTTATAAAAAAAAAAAAAAAAAATTATCTATAGGGTTGTCTTCGTCAAGCAAACGTTTCCATGACGATCTTAATAGTGGAAGCAGCACTGCAAAAGAAAACAATTTTATTTTTTCCAAATGTAATTCTTGGGTATGTTGGGAATGATATAACTGTCGGACATAAATTGGAACCAAGATTTTGGTTTAGCTTAATTTACGCACTTTATGATAATGTGGTTAGGGAAGGTACGGAAAATTTGAATTGTTTCTTGAGAAGGCAAATCCAAAATGGTTCAATATTTACATCATTGCCATAAGCTGTTAATTTTCTGTGTTTTTTATGAGGACAAAAAGTCAAAATTAAAGCAAAAACATGTTAAGGATATTATCTAATTTCTATTCTATAAATTAAAAAATAGATAGTATATATATATACACACACACCCCTCATCAAATGATTTATTTTAATAAAAAAATTTATTTTTGAAAACAGAAATCGAAAGAGCCGTATGTTTTTTCTTTTCTTTTTTGGCACAAAAAATAAATTAGAAAGAAGATTATCCCACTAACCTCAAAAATCACCAGAGATTTCCCTGTGGAGAGTGAGCACTACAGAATGTCCTGGTACTGATCTGTATCAACTGTTACAGTAAGTGTTACTCAGTCCTGATGAGTGGGGTTATTCCGTCCCCAGTTCAAGCTGTTAACAAATATCGTGGACGGCCATTTATCTCAATTATCGTGACTTATGACACTTGGCTGGGCTCAAGTTTCAAGGAAATAACCACTGCAACCATTTTGGCTTGTGCACTTGGGTTATCATATTAACTGAACAGTTATTCCATGTTAAACTGATGCATATTCATTACAGTATGCACCCACAAGTTACGTGGGAGAATGTTCTGTTTTTGTCATTACATGGTAGAACTGAACAATATCGTTCTACCTGTGTTTTGAAAATAATAAACTACATCACTTACAAAAACAAATACAAATACAAATACAAAAATCAAGAATTGAAAACTTAGCAGGCTCCTAATTACAATCAATAACTATTACACAAAGCAGAAACTACAAATTCAAACACTAAATCTATTCACCAGCCATTGATAACATTTTCTACAAAAAGGCATGGTTTATGCAGTGCACTTGTCACATAATCTGGGGTCACAAGGATTCCTCCAGCACACACACAAACTAGTCAATCTATTCACCAGCCATAGATAGGATTTTCTACCTGTGGGGGCAAGAGATGAAGATCTTTGCAATGCTGCTTGTCATAGTCACGTGTCCCAGGTATTGCTCCAGTACATAATCTCAGGAATTCGTTCCCAGTGAGACAGTAGTGAGCAAATGCTAAGCCTCCGTCTACTAGTTCTGTCAAATTAGGCATTGACACTGACTTAGCAATGAGCTTTCCATTATCTATACTTGACTTTGCACCATCCCTTTCCTTGTTCAAGACTCTGTCAAGCTCGGAATATTCCATAAATCTTTGAGTAGCAGCCTCCCAAGAAAGTTGATATCTTTGCTCAGGTGTAAGAGGATAAGGCTCATTTGCTAATGCTTCTTTCACTTTTTCCACGAAGTCTTTAGATGTCTTGTAAGTTAAACAGTTAGGAAACGACCTGAAGAACTCATTTGATGGATGATCAGCACAAACCACAAATTTTCCCATTGCAAGTGCCTCAGCTGTAGCTGTGCATAGCACATCACTAATGCTAGGATTTATAAAGACTTTGTACCTTCAATACAGTACATAAAATAAGTCAAAATGGGAACCAAATTTAATAAAAACAAGTTCGGTATTAGTGTCTGGGTACGTAAAGCATGAGCAAGTATCCTGTGTAGGTGAAGCTGTATTTATACGTGTATGAAAAGAACAGTTTTGGTCACTGCACTTTCCCTAACATACAATCATTTAGGTATGTTTCACAACAACGTTTCCCGTAAATATATATAAATTTAAAAATTGAAGCTTCATTTCAAATTATTCTTACCCGTGAAGAAAATCATCTGCATGATCTCTTCCTTTCTGAAAGTTGACATTCAAATCCAACCTTCTAGCCGCACTCTGAACTTCATTGGCATCCTCTCCATTTCCAAATACATCCAACTTGAAGCCATTAAGGTCAGCCTTATGCTTTGCTAATAAATCTATCAACTCCTTATAGCCCTTTGCCCATACCATCTTTCCCAAGAAATATGCTCCTTTTGTAAAGGCTTTCTGCCCTAGCTCCCTCTCTGCAGCAATCTTCTCTCCAATTTTTAAGAACTTGGGATTCACACCATGAACGTTGCAAATTACAGACTTGGGTAAATCTTGAGTTGCAGCCGAGAGACGAAGAACCTGAATATAAATCATAAAAAATTTAGCCCATTTTGTCTCGTTTAATTCTCTTCTGATAATAGAACTCCATGACAAATTAATCAAGAAAAACACCAAATTCATTTCTAATTATTTCCACAGTTAATCCAAGCTTAAAAACTAGGATCATAATTCTCATACCTTGTGGCAGTATGCTTTTGTAACCCAGTTGTTTATGTGTTTTACAAAGAATGCCTGGAGTGCCCCGTTTTTCTCCCTCTTGATGTATTCTAAGTAATTTGTGTGCACAATACCAACAACATGGTTGAATTTGTCCGTCCACCGCTTACCATGATGATACCAATTCAAGTGTTCTGGTTCTTCCAGGATAGCAATATCAGCATCCCTGGATGGTATAAATTGAGAAGTATCTCCAGCAGGTATTATACTACGCCTTTCTTTTGAAAACTACACACAAGAAGGACAAAGTGTAAGAATTGACAGTAATAATATGAAACATGTTAGAATATAGCTTTATAAAAAAGTTACCTTCCCAGGATAAAAAGAAATATTGAAGTCTGCCTTAAAACCAATCCTATCCTCAAGCCAGTTACGTATATAAACTTCCTGCTCTTCTGGTGAAGTAAAAGTGAGATTGGTGGGATAAACTAGTTCTTGATCTGATTTACAAAGCCACGGAACCAGCAGTGTGACTCTCTGCTTTGCAGATTGTGATAAATATGCAGCTCGAAATAGTGGGTTTACAGCTGTTCCCGTCATCCATGGAAGACTTGCAGTTGTTACTATTGCAACATGTCTTTCATTGTCTGAAAGATCATGCTTTGCATGGTCTGTCCAGAGTCCACCATCATACCGGTGCCCAGTGCTCTGAAGGACACTTGCTATTCGCGAATCCAATTCATCATTTATGTTTCCATTCCCAACAACAGAAGTTTCTTCCCCAGAAAGGGACTGCAGTAGAAGATTGTTCTTGTGTTTGCTATACAAGCCTTCTACTATCTTGTCACATATGTCTGCAATGCAATCACATTTGGACAAATCATCAAAACTGAAGGGCAGATAAAATGAAATTAACACTTGCTGACTAATACATTTGGTACATCAATCCAACTATTAAACAAGAACAAGTTTATGATCAAATGGTTAATATTTAATTTGAGCAGTATTTCTCTACATTAACTTCAAGGCATTTTGATGGAGTACAAAAAGATATTGGATTAGTATGCAATTTTATAAGCATGATATACACAAAGTATGCTTTCAACCCTACAGCAAATTTTACGAGAAATAAATATTATAGAAAGTTATTAATTGATGAGTTTTGTGATAAATTCAATGTTGAATAACTATAGAATGAATATTTTTAGAAAATATTCCATCGTTTGAAAGTCTCACAAAATCTCACATTAATCCAAGATTGTTTTATACTCCCTCACCTTATATTAAAATTAGAGTACAATACGATTTTTAAAGCAAATGAAAATATTTAATTGTTGATCACACACTTTTGGCAGATTATTTGCTCCCATTTTATTACTCCAAGAATAGAAAGACATATAATTGTTTTAAGAGTTAAAGAAAGGGTGGAGCCATCTTGGTGATTAATGAAAGCCGGAATATTGAAACAGAAAACTACTTTCCATTGTAAGAGATGTTGCTAGAAAAGCTTAGTGATTAAAACAAAACTCAGACATAAACTTCCAGATAAGATATATAAAGCATGAAAGCATGGCAATGAAACCCATATAATTTATGCATAACTATGTACCTCTTCTGACTCCAAGTTGATCCAAAAATGGTCCAGACTGTTTCACAAAGTAGGCCAGAAGTTCAGGTACATCCAATGGTAGTACTTCCTGCAAAAGATGTGTGAAAATGTTAACCATAGTTCATGATTCAAATTAAGGGCCCAAATTCAGAACATCAAGAATCAGTGCACAGGAAAGTTAAAAACACATGTAGAATAATGACATCCTTATCATGAACTGAATATTTAAATATTGCATTCATATCATGTTTGAGTGGCTTAGCCCTCATTTCTTTAGCATCATGTATCAAATCTTCTCCTAACTGAGTGTTCTGATGTCTCAATTAAAACATAATGTTACTCACATGAAAATGACATAACAAGTAAAAAAATCTATGCCCACACAAACTGAAGGAGATATTTTTTGATACGTAGCTAATCAAAATTTAAAGAGTAGTGGGATTTTATTCCCAGAGGAACCTTAGGATACATGGACTGGTATATTCTACGAGGTACCATATTGTATGCATAGTAGTCCATGGAAAGTTAGAGCCTTCCATTCACATGCAAATTATTCTTCTTTTTTTATGCAAAAGATCACAATATTTGACCAGGCATATTTATGTGAACGATAGATAATAAACAAATGACACACAAACCTTTGACTCTTCAGGTTCCTTGCACATTGATTTCTGCAAGAAAGTCAAGAAACGTACGTGTAAATTCTTAGAAATAAAGTACTTATCAAATTTATGCTCAAATGCATAAAAACATATATTATCAATCACAAAACCAGTTAAAAAATTCGAACTACTAAATACTCATCATATAAAGAACATTTAATAGCGGTAAATCACATGTATGAGCTTGACATATGATTCACTGAAAATAAATAAGTAAACCATAATAACCACACCATCCCAACCAACAAATTGGTTGGCCTCACTTCTCTTCCAACGATGAATCATCCCCAAAATGAGGCTCTTGAAAGGATTATGTCAATTTATATTTTTATCCTTTTCAATGAATAATTAAATTTATTAAAACAAGTAGCAACAACAGCAAGTCAACACAACAAGCAAGTTTATTATAGCTACTAACAGCTATCACCCAAGGTCTACCAGTATTCCTACAACTTTCACCAAAAGAAAGGTTTTTTTACAGGGAATAAATCTTCTAAGTTCTATCAGTAACCTTAATCCTCCAAAGAATGAACGACTTTGGCCACATGAAAATCCAAAAGAGAGTACCCAACCAAATTTTTCTTATGAAACCAAACTCATAAAAAGGAATATTTCTGCTCTCCATGAACAAGTCACAAAAACCCGCACAGCAACTGAACAATATAACCCTAGTGTAACTAACAACTGAAACCCCAAAATTTTGGAGAGTAAAATAACGCAAAAGTAAAAGCACACACTGAAACCCCAAAATTCATACTAAGCAAGTTCGTAAAGAAGGGAGAAGAGAGAAGTACATACCAAGCTTGCCTTGAATTTCTCAAGGAATTCACTGTTCTTGAAACCATCAAAAGAGGAACTGCGCTTCTCAAACTCTTTGAGCCTAGTCTTCAGGGCTCGAATTGGCTCCCAATCCTGAGTTTCACCCTCTTCTTTTCTCTTTCCTCTCTCGAAATCCGAAATCCAATCCTCCGACACAATTGCGTTCTTAATAGCGGACAAGTCGATTCGAATCCGCGACCTCGGCCTCCATTTCTCCAGAACCTTCTTGCTGAAATCGGGGGACGAGTACGCACGCCGAAATTCCGATAGCTTCGGCTGCAGCTTCTTCATGAATTCGATCTCCGCCGGTGGCGGCGGAGGAGAGCGCATGGCCGGGACGGAGAAGGGAGGAGCCGCCGAATTGAAGAAATTCTCGAGCTCTCTATCAAACGACGTCGCTAGGTTCTTGAAGGAGTTGGCTCGGTCACGCATCAACCGGAGATCCGCGTCTGCCGAATCTCGAACCTCCCGCCAACCCTTGGAAAGGAACGAAAACGCGTCCGAAGAGGTCGAAGGTTGACGCTGGGTCGCCATGTCCAAACCTCAACCTCACAAGAGGTTTCGTTGTTTTGTTTTTGGAGAATACAAAGCAGAATAATGTGCTTCCGAACAAAAGAACCTGACCCAAGAAGGAGCCGAGCTTGAGATTTTTAACGGTTGGGATTTTCACACTTTTCGGAAATTCTCTGGAAGCTTGATTGTATACGTGTTTCTCCACGTAGGATTTCTCGGATTACGTGGAGAGATCACGTGCTCTGCTGAGATGGCGATGTCAGATTGGACAGCGTGGATTCGAGGTAATTGTGGAGGGAAGAATATTCCAGTCACCGAAGAGAGATATGCTAAATAAGGCTGAGGATGTGTTTGCTTTGAGGAATTGGAGTCTATGTGACGGCAAAAGTGAAACTAGTGATGGTGGGAATCCCAATTCCCACTGTTTTTGTCGCGACGCTGAATTGTGATGCCACTAAATTAAGATTAGAATCCCTTGGGTTTTTTTTTTTTTTTTTTTCATTTTCAAATTTATTTATAAGGTGCAGGAGAGTTGATCGTGAATGAAGGAATTATGGTCAGTTTGCATGAATTTTTTTTAACTGAAAGTTATTTTTTTAGAAAAATATTTTTACTATAAAATTTGTTTGAATATCTGCTTTTAAAAAAATAGAAGCTACAAAAAAAATTAAAAATTTATTCTTTTTAAGCTAAAAGTTTTAAATTCTAAAAAAATAGAAGTCAAAGTAAAAAATAAATAAATTCAAAATTTTTAAAAAAATTTAAATAGCTCTATCTTTTATAACTTTTAAAATACGTAAGACATAAAAAAACATAAGGGGTCCTTGTGGTTTGTTTAACTAAAAAGATTGTTACTCGAATTAAATTCATTCATTCAAAGTAAAGTAAATATGGGAGTAGAAATTGTGATAAGAAATGTACTAAAAAAAAATGTGATAACAATAAATTAATAATTACTCTTGAATGTAAGTCGTTGAAACCCATCATCACCGCATAATAATGCGTACAAACAAGTGATGGCCTGGTTGAAGCGAATTCTGCGTGACAAAACAGTTGACACTAACAGCAACGGCAACGAATAACCATCCAGGCGTCAACAATTCTCTCTCTCTGTTTAGCTAATCAGTAACAACTAATCACTGAATTTTTAAACATTCAGTGAATATATTTGGGAAACCAACCTGATATGGAATAAATGTGTGGCAAAAATATTTCTTTCACCATATAAAGTTTTTTTAATGAGTCTAAAATGACATCATTTTGAGGTAGTAAGATTAAGAAATTATAATGATAAAGATTAATATAACCCTGCAATAAATTAAAATTATAAAAATATCTTAATTTCTGCCATAAAACGACGTCATTTTGTGCTCACCGGAATAATTTATCTTCATTAACGAAGAGATGTATTACCCTAAACATATTAAGTCTTTGCCATAAAAAAAAAGCCCACATTTAAATCCCACATGAGAAGAAAAAGACTTTACTTAACAAAAGTTGTTTCAGTCACGTTGCTTCTGCAACTTTGCTGCCGATATATTTTTGCAAAAACTTTATCTCAAGTCACCCACTAATGAAAATAGCTTATTGTATTATCACTTGCAGGCAATTTGGAGGGATATCTTCCAAAGTTTGTAATTTATCCAATATAAATATGAATGTGTTAAACATAAAGTACATATCTTTTTCTACGTGAAAAATTTACTTACACAAAAATTGAGTTGAGCATATGAGTGTTTTGTAGGTATATCCCCCAACTTGTCTTAGTGATGACTCATGGGTTAACACTGCATCAAAACACTTGTTTAGAGGAAGATCATCATAGTTAACCTAGATAAAAATAGTTTTGATCATTGGCACTGTATCTGAGGAAAGATAAACTTCAATTCCCATCCCAAAAAGGATGCCCACATCAAAAACCAAAGATTGCTTACAAGAACTAACACTCAGGTGGTGTTTGGTTGATGGGAAATTTTTATGAATAATAGGGAAATGAGATTAGTAGGGAAATGGTTGGAAAATGAGTTTGGTAGGGAAATGTAAAAAAAGTTGTTTGGTATGAAAAAAATTTACCGGGAAAATTAGGTAATTTTTGTAAAGTCTATGTTTGGCTTTTGATAAAATATAGATGGGAAAATAATGTGCTATGACGAAAATACCCTTATTTTTATATACAACATATGTAAATTGCTTATTGTTGCAAATGATTATTTGTTTTATGTTCTAACATGACAATTTCACATTTTGTGTCTTGTTGATTTCGGCATATTTTACTTGAATTTCATTACTAAAATTATAAATACCCTTTATTCTGCATATTTAATTGTAGCCATTATCTGTTATCTCCAGTTATGCTAGGCTTCAAAAATATTATTTATTTTCTTATTTAGAAAAAATTACAAAAAGTGAACTCCAGCTAAAAATATGGACAATGATTATATGAAATGTGATTATTGCCTGCATAAATGTGATACAGAAGTTTTCCTTCATGAGTTTCTTTTTTTGGTAATTTTCCCTTCCAAGTCTTGAATTTGATGGAATTGAATTTTTCTTACTCCAAACTTTTTTACCCCAAAACAAACATGATCGATGAACATCCCTAATGTACTCTCAGCCACTAGTTTTTTACTTCATTTTAAAGAAAGTGAATTTCCATACTACAAAAAATGATACTGAAAACACTGACAGACTAAAATAAACACAAAAAACATAGCAATTAGTAGGTTTTATAGTTAATTAATTTAAGATAGGAGCTTTTTAAATTACATCAAAATTCTAAATTGTTTCGTAGCATTGAACTAATTTGCTTGTTGACAACATTGAATGTGATTGTCCAAAACCAGAGAAAATGACATGTATGAGCTCCAAAAGGGTGGAAAATTTAGTAATTCCTCATTTCCTTTGCACGCTTCCGAGAATTCCGATCTTTAATCTTCCACTTTTCATTCCCAGCTGGTCGATTCTGTTCTTCAATTTCTCGAACCTTCCGCTTCCTAAAAAAGTTGATAAACAAGGAGGGAACGTAAGTAACCTAAAAAGCAAAGGAACAAGCATGCTACTTTAGCTAATTGTACGAAGCTTTTTTACCAAACAACATAATCTAACAAAGTGGTTGAGTAACTTAAAACGGCTTATTAATTCCACCTTCAATATTCCAACTTCCAAAGTGAGGGACTAAATACCGACATACCATACCGATATGTGTTTGTTTTCACATCATATATTTAGTAGCAAAATTTCAGAAAAAACTAAGACAATAAATACCACTTCCCCCTAAAATGTGTTTTGATTTGATATGAATGTTATTTGGTTAAAGATTTAACCGTTTCTGACATTCATTCTCTAAGGTCATCACATCCAAGCTGACTAGTACATGCATATATAAAATGAATGAATAAAGTGCTAATTTAAACTTGACCAGGCACCTATGCCTTCTACTGTCAATCTTAACTGTATGCTGCAAGGTTTTGATCAGAAAGCAACTCATCTGCAAGCGATGCTTTTCTCTCCTTCTTTGTTAATCTGCCTGTGAAGAAGTCCAAAGGAGAATCTACAATTCTTCCCACCTGAGCATTTTCAAATGACCCCCAAAAATAAGACCTGTTGAACAGAAATTGAATTTTGATGGAACAAATAACAACCCTGAACTTGCCTGAAAATACTTGGGAAGTGTCTTTGATTTTGAATCACCCTTCTTATAGTGATGCTTGGGATCAATGGCACCCCTCAACTGTAATCATCAATATATATACATATCAAAGTGTAAGGATCCTTTTCCCAGAAATGAAAGCATAAGAACTGGTGTATGAAACAAAATTAGATATCTTGACACAAGTTGATAGATACATTGAAATCTATGTTGTTAGCAAATACTATATAAATGACTAGAAAGATTTATTTATTTTTAATGCTATTGATATGAATAAATTTATATTTGATTAATAAAAAGGGCAACTACCACTACACCCAGTTAAGTGGCATAAAAGTGAAATAGAAAAACAACCAAACAAAAAAGGTTCAACCCTGATTTCATTCAGAGACAGAAACTTGTTTTAGATCACAATTTAGCGCATACCAATTCTTCCCAGCAGTGTCTTTAACATGCTTTCTCAGTAACTTGTTTAATTTTCTGGGATCATTCGAAGGAACAAAAAGCCCATCAACCAGCTCTGAATTCAGTTTCCAAAAGGTCCTACTTGATGCCTCGGGTTGAGATTTGGTATGAGATCCATCATTTACAACATTTGACGAAGATGGGAACAGCAACTGTGGTTGCCATGAGAGGCCAACCACTGGCTTGCTCTCTGGCATTCCTAAATCACAACAAATACCAAAGCCCAGAATCCACCTCGCAAAACGACGTAGCGGAGAGGAGCAGTGAAAAGCCCAATGCCAGCGAGATAAACCATTCCCCTGTTTTCATAACCAAGCATGCGGAGCAACCTCATCATCAACAACAACACCAACCAAAGCATGCTCTTCAACCCACACAATGAAGCTAAGCATACGTTCAACAGTGCGGCCAGTTTCTATGTACTTCTCTTCGCTACTGACCATACAATTGAAGATAATATCAGAGGGTATATTTGGAACCATTTGTTGTGGACCCATGTGATTTAGCTGGGTTTCGTCAAAAAACCATCCCCTATTTTGCTTTTCAAACAGTGCTGATGCATGGCTAAATGGGGCAAAAAGTGAAATGGTATGCATCCTATTTCACCGGGTATTCAGCCATATCTCCCTCAACCAAACACATGCTTTCCAAAATCCTAATATCATTTGCATAGGGTAATCTAAAAACCCCCCAAACCAAACACCACCTCAGAGACATCCTGCGAAAAGAAAATGAACTTCGGGCAAAATCCCACAAAAAAACGAAGAATTGAATGCTAATGTAGGGCATAAATCCTAGATTTGTACTTAAGGTGGTGTTTGGTACTAGGAATATTTTTCAATTCCTGGAAAAATATGGTTAGATAAATATGAATGCTATGTTTGGTAGGTAAAAAGTAAAAACTTTCCAAGGTATATTTTTTTGTTGGATTTTTCTATTGTGTGTACTGAGATGAGGAGAGAAATGCTATTCAAGAGTTGAGATTATTTGTTTCCTGGGCAAGTGGCAAATATTTCATGGTTTGGTGGATCAAATTAACCTTGGTGAACCAAATAACTTGAACAGAAAAAATAGCATGTTATTGCCATTCAACCAACAGCGTGTTTTAGGAAGATTAAGTTCAACTCTTTCATATTTTATATGTAAAAATCTGAGAGTTCGAATTTTGATCGTTGTTTTTTCTTCGGTATTCACCTTAGGCTAATTGAACGTTACAAAATGAATATGATAGCTTTAATTATATTTTTTGAATCAAAAAGTAAAGTTGGGGTTATTTTTGTCAAATAACCCTACATTCCTATTAATATTTCATAATCAACCAAATACAAACTCAATAAAATTAATTTAATTTTTCCGGGAAAATATGAATCTACTAAACAACTTTTTAATAATATTACAGTAAAATATATTTCCAATTACATTCCGACAATAATTGTTTCCCGGATAAAAAATTTTTCTCTCGTACCAAACACCCCTAAGGCATGAACCTTAGGCATCCAAACATGGAAAATTGATTGCTAATCTTGGGCCCGAACCCTAAATTAATGCTTAAGGCATGAACCTTAGGCATCCAAGTGTGAAGAAATGAACTCCAAGTGTGAAGAACTGAATGTTAATTTAAGACCCGAAAGATTAGTGCTTAAAGGCATGAATATTAAAGCATCCAAAAATGAAGAATTGAATTCCACCCTAAGGTGTGAACCTTAAGACAAAGAAATGCATTCAAGAACTTGAATACTGAAGGAACAAATCCTCTCGCGAAAACAACTAGCGAATAGAAAAGATTCACTAGAATGAAACAAAAGTATGCAACGTAGAAAGGTATGCAAACATATGAATTACAAATGTATATATAATATGCGGGGCACAAATATTGTGGAACTCACAAGCATCGATAGATACAAATCATAGTACAAAATAAAAGCAAAATGAAATGAATCTTTCGAGTTGACAAAGAGACAATTCATCTCATGAACTTATTCATCTCGCTACTCGTGTTGTTAATATAAGCAATATGCTGGAGGACTTCTAATTTGTAATAAATATACTAAGGCCCACTTGTGAAGTCTTCGCAATGAAGAATGCCGACATTTAAAACCATCACCTTAAAAGAATATTTTAGTCAACAAAGGCTGCTTCTGCAGCTCCGCTGTGGAGATATTTATGCAAAAACCTTATATCAAGCTACCTACAAGCTACAGCAAGGACCAATGAAAATAGCTTGTTGTCTCATCATTTGCAGGAAACTTGGAGGGAAATCTCCCAAAGATGGTCATTTTTTCATTATAAATATGAATGTGCTAAACATAAAGTACAAATCCTCTTCTACATGAAAATTCTACATACACAATTTGACTTGAGCGTTAGAGTGTCTTGCAAATACATTCCCTAATTTAATTTAGTGAATACTCATGAGTTAAAGTCACATCAAAATATTTGTACGGAGGGAAATCATAATGGTTAACCCTGATAAAAATGATTATGATAACAAGCAAAGACGATTTCTATCAATGCTTGGGTCCTTCACGTTAAGCTTCATTTTCTCACAGGATAGATGTAATTTGACTGGTTTGGAAACTTTTCCAACCCCATGCTCATTCCAATTACTTTACATCGCACATCTTCGTGGTTTGCTGCTTCCCATCATCATTCTGTGTGGGCTGCTACGAATGTGAACCCACTATCTCTTGTCCCATTGTGTTTCTTATTTTTTTTTTGGTTTTGTGCAGCCTCAATCACGTGACACGCGGGTCAAGCTCTAGTTTTTCTTTTTCTGAGGTTTCAGTTGCGAAAATAGAAAGAATGTCCATGAGACTAAGACATGTGGTGTAACACCAACCGCAAAGCTATATCTTTTTTTTTTTTTTTTTGGTAAAAGCCGCAAAGCTATATCAATTCATTAGTTACAATACTCAAATTATTATATTTATCTTATGAATTTTGTATTTATCTTTTTAAAGAACATAAAATTATAAAATTGTATCATTTTAAATTTAATAAATAAAATTAGAGGGAAAAATAATTGATTTTCTTTTGAATTAAATTTTAAATAAAAAATATCAATTTTAACTAAAATAACTATCCTTTAAAGGATAAATATTTTTCTCTTATTTTATACTGATAAATATTAAATTCAAAAAATATTATGTCGATTTCTAAACAAAGGATATAATATTGATTTTAAAAAATACAACAATTAGTGCAGCAAATAATTGATGATAAGAAATTAATCAAGTAATAATCATGTTTAGAAAAAACTGTCTTCGAAAGTTATATATATGTGTGTGTATTTTGTAAAGATGATGAAATATTCAATTTTAAAAATAAACTAGTATCAGAATGTAAGCGCTGATAAAAAAAGCATACTAAAATAATTATAATTGTGTATAATGATATTACCTTACAAATTTATCAAGAAATAATTTATTGAGAAGTGAATTTATTCTTATGATAAAAAATGAATTAAATATAAAATAATGTTATGTTAAAATTTTAAAATAAAAGAATGAAATTGTAATAAAACAACAGAGCAAGAATTGATATATTATATGATTGTTGCATAATCAAATTATTAAGTATATTTGGAATTCGAATAGCAGGGTAATATATGGTGATAGGTAGTTCTTTCTCCAAGCACCGCGGTGATAATCGTGGTGTTGAGATATATAGTCCCCACATTGGTTGTATGAGCAACTAATGTGGAGTTTATAAGGTCTTGGGCACTCTCACCGCTTGAGTTAGCTTTTGGGGTGGTGTATCCCAAGGCTCTTTACATGGTATTAGAGTCTCACCGTCCCCACTTTAAAGTGGAATAAAAAAAAACACAAAAGGTAAACCAAAAATTGGGTCTCAGCATAATACACGCTTCAAGCCCGAAGGAGTTTATAAGGTTTTGGACACTCTCACTCCTTCAGCTAGCTTTTGGGTGGCGCATCCCAAGGTGTAATCCAAACCATCGCTTAAATTATACTTATATGAGAGGAGAGAGTGTATTAAAATGATCTATTACGTACTTGGACAATTCATTTTCTTCCGGCTGTTACAAACTATTTTTTAATTCAATTTTGTCTCACTAATGTCTTTACTTTTTATTAGCACATAATAAATATAATAAGTTGAGCATTATAACTAAAGGATTGTTGAGGCTTAATGGTTGATGTTACAACTTTATGTAATCTATCTATTGAGTTCTATACCCACCAATTGCACTCATTTAAATAAAATAAAAAAGTTTCGTGGCACACACCAGGATCTCTAATAAATAAATTAAAAAAAAATAACAATAACATAAGACAGAAATGCATTGCATAAATGACAACAAGCGTACTAAATAAAACGTTGACATAAAATAATTAGGGATTTTGATAATGAATGTCCCCATAACAGTAGTTAATGAATCAAAACCATTAATTATTAGTGAAAATTAAAGTAAATATTATATTAAGATAAAAATGTTTAATATTTTCTCTTAAAGTAATTATAAGTACTTTTAAAATGTATTATATATTCCGTAACCAATACGTTTGAAATACTGGGACGATAGAACAAAGAACCAAGACATCAGTTTCAGTTAAAAATTCAGCCAATTATGACAAAACCAAGATATAAGCATGTTGCCCAATCTTCTGGTCCAAGTCCAGTTATTCGCCCCACAAATCCACAATCACAGCTATACTAGGTCCAAAGACTATAAAGCCCAAACATGCAAGAGTTTTTCCAAAAAAAAAAATACAAAGACTATCTGATGCATTACATCTAGAAGCTTTATCTAATTATTTGAATTAAGTCTACGTTGTTTATCTTTTATTTTAAGGAAAATTATATTCTTATGTTATATAAGACTCCTTTCTCATTTTACACTCACTTGAAAAAAACGTGCCTCTCTTTTCTTTCTTTTTTATTTTTTTAAAAATTTGTGGGTCCCACTTAATTTATCTCACAACATGAGATAGTTTTTCTCATATAACACGAGAGAAGTAAAACCTTATTTTAATTAGGATTAGATATTTTATTTGAGGAAAAGGTTAAAAAATCCCATTATGATTTTTCTTTGAATTACTTGTACACTCTTATGCTTTTTTTATCACTTATTCCTTATTATTTTCTCGATCTGATCACATTCTAACATCGTTATAAATTTAAGTAATTTATCTATTTTTACCCTTCTCACAACAAAAATATATTAAAAAATTATGAAAACTTAAATCACTTACATAAAAGTGAAAATAGAAGAGAAAAAACCGAAGAAAACAAATTAAATATATTGAAAACTTACAACTGTGACAACATAAAATAAAAGTAAAAAAAATGAAAAGTATTAATAAAAAAAATAGACCAAAGGCAAAAAAAATAAATAGATGAAAAATAAATCAATATCATAAGTTTCTAACATATTTAATTTTTTTGTTCTCAATTTATTTTCTTCTTCTTCATTTTTGGTAAACTATTTTATTTTTTTTATTTAGATATATGTGTTCTTTTTTTCTTCTGTTTTTATTTTTATTTTTACTTTTGTCTTTTCGATTACTGTCAAAAGAAATATGAGAAAAAAAAATAAGACAAACAAGAAATAGAAGAAAAAGAAATTAATTTTATAAGTTTTCAATATATTGGACCTTATTTTTGGTTCTATTTTTTTTTTCTCAATTTATTTTCTTCTTTTTAATTTAGACATATTTGGCATTTTATTTCTATTTTCATTGTTTTCACTTTTAGTCTTTTATATAAATATTGTAAGCTTTCAATATTTATAATCTTAATTTTTTATTCTTAATTTATTTTTTCTACCAATAATAGTAAAATAAATAAAGAATGTTTACCAAAAATAAAAATAAAGGAAAAAGTATTTCTCCTGTAACAATAGATAACATTATTCACTGCAATCCCAAAAGTACATTGTGTTGAGAGTTTGAGAAAATTAATAAAGAATGTTTTAAAAAAAATTATTTAATACACAAATTTAATTTATTAATTTTTCCAACCCTCAAGATGAGGTAGTTAGGAGATTTGTGGAGATAATTTTATCTTCTTGTCAAGATAAACAATAAATTCAAAATAAATTAGTTAAGTTTTTAATTTTTTATTTATTATATAGGCTTGTCTACTTTTATGTAGTAGGAGAGAATATAACATATGCTAAGATATAAAGTGATGAGCCCATAACAAAAACAGAAATAAAGTGGCAACGGGCTAATTATGAAAGATGTTCCCAATAAATTATGAGTAATATTTTTTGAAATAAAGATTATTTTCCGCAAAAAGAATAATTGAGAGAGAAGAAAAAAAATGAAATGAGACAAAAAAATTTATAATGAGACTCACCTCTGAGTTTGTGTAGATTTTCATATAAAAGGAGAGAGGTTAACCCTATAAACATGGGCCTAACGCTATACATTGACTCGGAAAGTGACGTTCCATTAATTTGGGTTAAGCTGAGAAGAGGATGACGTCAATGCATGGCAACGGGCTAATTAACGAAAGATGTTTGCATGGAAGTTGTAAGATAACCCCAGACCCACGACCACGAGAAAAGCATCTATAGTTTTTGTTTGTAACAGCATGACAGCGGAGCTTTTCATTCTCACTGGAACTCCAAGAGAGGGTATATATCTCATTCCATAGACACTGGTCCATTCGTTGGCCATATCACATATGCAACACCAATAATAATTGCAAGGATAAATGAGACTTACTAGTGGCCATAGATGATAATTTTGTGTGTGTCTGGAAATTAGGACTTTTAGGAATATTGTAGGAAAAATATTTTTCTTTAAAAATTAACAAAAAAATTATTTGGTAGGTCAAAATATTACCAGGATTTTGTCCCAAAAAATGTAAAAATTTTCCAATATTTTGGTGATATTCATGGATGATATTTTGAAAGAAAAATTGTACACAAAATAAAACTCACAAAAATTAAATATCCGAGAAAATTTTCAAAAATCTTATATCAAACATGAGTAAATAGAATTACCACTGCCACTTTCATGAAAATCTCAAAAAAATTCCGATATCAAACACCTCTCGGCTTTGTTTAATAATTGGCTCTCTGTGCTTTGTACTTCGTAATCGGCGGTCACACCCACATAGCTTTAAACTTGTTATTCTTCTTTTTCCTATTCTTTGGAGTTAATTGGACCCAGTGTTTATATATATACCGGTGTAGTAGTGCAAGATACTATTTGATTTTTTTGGGTTCTCTTCGTTCATTTTCCAGTTAATTGTGAAATGTTTGCATCTTAGATTTCACCCTTTATCACCAATAATTTATTAATAATACCTGTCCATTATGATTATGGAAAATATGTATGCTATGAATTGATATATATATATATATATATATATATATATATATATATATATATATATATATATATATAAAAGGTAAAATTAAAATTTACCTTAAATGGACTTAATAACGGAAGATTTAATTCGTTTGATTTTATATTTTAAAAATATCTAGAAACTTATTAAAAAGTCTAGTTTATATTAAAAAATTCAAATAAATTACCGATAGGCTAACATCGCACTAGGTTATGTCTCTTAAATAGTCAATCTGAAAAAAAAAAAAAAAATTACTAATCCTAAGAGGTGGCAGTGGCACAATTGATAACCGGAATGTATCTATCTCAAAGGTTCTTGGTCCAATTCCTAAGCAATTGGGGCAACAAAATCGTATCAAGCATAAAAGGTTTTTTATTTTTTTGGATATTACATAAAAGGCTTTTTCGATTATGTGGAGCCTAACTCTTTTGAACTAAATAGACTTAAAAAATTAACCTAACTTTTTTTAGATTTCTTCACTGTTCATCGAATTAATCTGGTTTGAACTCGGTTGGACCTCATCTAATGCTTAAATTCAAGCTTTATGAGTATTTTTTGATGTGATTACTACTAACACATGCATTTATAACAATAATCGCATCGTAAAGGTGTTATGTAATTAGTTTCTTTTTGTTTTTGTTTTATAATTAATTTCAAGATGAGGATATTCTCACTGCCAAAATTTGTCACTACCAACTTACTACCTATCTAATTACCGTTGGATCAAAGAGAGAATGCTAAAAAGTTTTTGAAGAGAGAGAAAATGTTAATCCAATGGTGATTAGATAAGTAGTAAGTTGGTAGTGAGAAATTTTGGTTGTGAGATTATCCTCATCTAATTTCAAATAGTTTTTTTTTTTTTGGTACATAAATGTGGAGATTTTAGGGTAAAGGGCATGATGAATGGAGAGACAGGCCTCCTTTTGACCCTTTGGTCCCAACTCCCGACAAAGTACTCTCTTTCAATCGCCAGACACTACGAACAAAAACCATAGCACGATATGGACCCCAACTTTGTCTAAGCTTTGCGTCTCAGTATAAAGCCAACTTTGCACCGGCAGGGACTTGCTCTCTCGATCCTTTAGAATCATTATTGATCGAGCTGTGTGCCTTACCCCACAAAAGAAAAGAAATTGCAATAAAGAACCGAAAATTGTAAATTGTTTTTTGAAACAAGGTAAAATAAAGGTATTGGATAGATTGACCCCACTGTTGTTGGTATGTTTGTTGAACACTAATGATTGGTTAAACATGTCCCACGCAATGATGCACAAATTTAATATAGGAAATCAAGTACTCAACTACTTATCGTTTTTGAGGAGTTTGATCATTAGATGCGATGCCGTATGCTGATATGAATAATAATCAAATTTATAATGACAACCAAAGAGTATGAATAATAGCAAAGCATTGGTTGAAGTGGTTACAAATTAATTTCATATATCGAGTTTGAATCTTGAGAATCAAAAAAATGATATTGATAAAATTATCATCCCTAACCATCTAACATGGGTGTGATCACTGGCGGATCTAGGAATTTGATGAAGGGTGAGCACTAACCGGCCCTAGGACTCATTCTGCACAAGGATAAGGCAACCAACTTTTTTAAGGCAATCGAGAAAAAATGAATGTACTAATTTTAAGGCAACCAAAAAAAATGAATGTATTAAATGCCTTAAAAAATAAAAGTTCTAAGGCAACCAAAAGTTAATTTCATTTCAACCGGAATTTTTTTTTGAGATTCTGCATTAATTTCATTTCAACCGGAAAAAAAATTGAGATTCTGTACAAGAATTGGGTTAATTTCCAATTGAATGTATTAGTCGAACAAAGATAAGGCAACCAAATCAATGAAGTTTCATTTCTTTTCACTCCAGTATGATAGCAATCAAATCAAATCAACCACTTACAATGCATGAAATTGAAAATAGTTATGCTCGAAAGGAAAAAAATATATAGTTGTGCTCGAAATAAAAGAGAATTACCTCTCAACGGCTGCACCTGAACGGACATCTTCGACCCTAGCTGTGCTCGAAAGTTTTAAGGATGGCTAACCTTGACGCTCGCTTCAACGATGAACTTTTCAATATAACCGGTGCCTCCAAATTAGGTGCTTAGGTTTTTTTGATTTGGTCTATAATGGAGGTGGTCAGGTTACTGATGGAGGAGAAAAACAAAAAATTAAAATGGAAAAAAACTTAATTTTAAGTGAAGGGCATTTTAATAATTTCATATCAAAATTTAAGGGGGTCACTTGCCCCTTCTCTCTGACTTGGGTCCGCCTTTGGGTGTGAGAATGTTTGAGCCGGTTAATCCAACTTAAATATCAAAAAATAAAATATAGTATAATATTTATTTATCAAGATGTAAACCAAAAGATCAAATTAGTATTAGACGTAAGTATGAGATTCGTGGTTGCATCATGCATGTATTGTTGTAAAATTAAATTTTAAATTTTAAAAAGAAACTTGGATAAAATTTCTTAGTTTTGTTCTATATTAAGAATATAATGTGTATATTATATTTTTAACGTTTTTATAACTGATATGCATAAAAAATAATACATATTTTAATTATTTTTTTAATTAATGGGAAGGTTATATTTATCAAAAATTTGTTTACAAACTACACTATAAGTATGACCGGTCATATTTCAATTTAAAGTGTATGACCGGTCATACTTAGAATAATTTGTAAAAAAAAGTTTGTAGACGGATCCTTCTCTATAATTAATTCCACAAGTATTTTATATTTTAAATTTAATTTTTGCAATAAAATTTATCTCCTTTTTGTATATTTTTCAGTTCTGGAAATATTATTCGATTTTGATCCATGTTGGTGTATTGTTTCTCATATTATGATTTTTATAAATTATTTCTTATATTTCTATATACATTTACTCATTTTCAGATGTTTACATGTGGAAATTATTAAAATTCAGACATGTAACAAAATAGATGAACGTTATTTGTATTGCGTATAAAATATAACAGATTATACTTATTTATAATCTCAATATTGTAGAGCGACAAATATAGAAAATAGAAGAAATATTAATATATACAAAAAATGGGAAGGGTTACTGATCAAAATGCCACTGTTCACCAACTTTTTCACTTAAATGCCACGCGAATAGTGTTATTTCTCAATTTGCCACGTGGGCAAGTTCGCTTCTGACACAGGCGAACTCGGTTTACTGACGTGTCACATTTTTAGTAGATAAAAGTATCAAATTTAAAAAAATAAATAAAAAAAAATTGAAGTTCGCCTACCATGTAGGCGAACTTGATTAAAAAAATGTTGAAACCGAGGTCACCTGTGTCAGAAGCGAACTCTGACACCACCAGAAAGCTGACACATCAGCATACCAAGTTCGCTACTGCTCTAGGCGAACTTGGCCCCGTGGCAGATTGGGAAATAACATTGTTCGTGTGGCATTTAGATAAAAAAGTTGGTGAAAAGTGGCACAATGATCACTGTTCCAAATGATTTGGGAAAGCATAAGTAATTATAAATAATGATATTAATTACGCTAAACAATTAACTGCATTAGTTATGATCTCAAAGTTTTATTAGGTGTGTGACAGAGTGTGCGATGCGACTAAACTTAGGCAGGCCATGAGCACAATAAGGGAAACCGTGTTGTCAAGTTGAGAAGGCGTAGGCATTGGGACATTGACGATGTCGATACTTATTTGTAGTATAGTGGTATATAAATATAAGAAATAGGAAAAACAATCAACAATTTATTTTTTTATTTTTATTTTTTAGAAAGACAAAGAATTATAAATTATAACATTAACTGTGTTAAATATTTATTTACATATATCCAAACATGTGAACTAACTTGTAAGAGATTATTACAGCTGAATCAGTTATCTCACGTTAGATTTCTAATACGCAGCCATATTAAAAATTAGGGTTTTATGTTTATCATGTAATATAATATAACTTCACTTTCTTACACACACATTAAAGCGGTGGGGTCCACATGTTTTTCTTTCTCTTTTATCATTCTCTTTTCTCTCTCCATTTTGATGTGAGAGTAGGAAATAATACTTAAATTATGTAACATAAGATTAATAAAATCCTAAAAATTAAGTGGGAAAATTTTACTGTCCTTATAAGCCTAATATACCAGACTAGTTGATTATTTGAGGAACCCGTGAAAAACTCTCCAAAAAGATAAAATAATATTTATGGGAATTAATTTTCTCATTTTACATGAGAAAATTTTCTCATTTTACACTCACAATATATGAGTGGGACCACAAAAAGATGAGAAGACAAAAAAGTCTAGACGGGACCCACTCATGTATTGTGAGTCACTGAGTGTGGCATGAAAAAATCTTCCCATATAGAATGAGAAAACTATTTCCCAATATTTATTTGCATTAATTACGTCAACATTACAAATGCTAGTGTCAAAGAACTTTGGGATACACCACCCCAAAAGCTAGCTCAAAGGGTGGAAGTGTCCAAGGCCTTATAAACTCCACGTTAGTTGCCCATACAACCAATGTGGGACTATATATCTCAACACGCCCCCTCACACGAGAGCCCAGTGGGTTTGAAGGGTGGACAACATACAAGCCTACCTACATATGGAAATTCCACTACAAAGAAAGTGGGAGGCGGTGAGATTTCGAACGCTCTGATACCATGTCAAAGAACCTTGGTATACAATGTCAAAGAACCTTGGGATACACCACCCCAAAAGCTAGCTCAAGGGGTGGGAGAGCCCAAAGCCTTATAAACTCCACGTTAGTTGCTCATACAACCAATATGGGACTATATATCTCAACAGCTAGAAATTCCATTGTTATTTGACTACTTTTTATTTTATTTTTGGAAACATTTGTTGTTGTTTGACTATAAGCTCGCGTAAACAATAGGATATTCATGCATACACCCGTGATAAGTTGCTCTTACAATGAGGGGAAACAAAGGACCAATAAGATTACGCGTTTTGGATGGTTTGCTGATAATAATGTAAATTATGTAATATACATTCCATTTTGATGCATGCACGGAATTGGAGATCGTGATGCTATTTTCTTCACCAACAGAGGAACGTCTTAATTATTGAGTAATTGCCAATAGAAAGAGCTGATTATGACCTTTGTCCATTTTCCTGTAAACAACTTCCATTATAAAACACAAAACAACTTTAATAGGAGAATTCCAGAGTAGAGATCCTTGCAATATCCTCTTTCTTTCCTTTTTCCCCCACTTAAGCAACCATTTGAAAAAGTTTATTATACCACTACTTACTTCATTCTTTAAAAAGTACTGGCCGGTGCTTTAGGATATTGCTGCTATAATTTTCATAAAAAACAATTGAAATGATCGCACTCTTCCATTTTGACCAAACAATTTTAAAAGGAAATACAGCTGGATTCCAATTTTTGTGACTTGAATTATGAAAAATAAACTTGTAATTTGCAGGATTCATAACCTAGCATATGTTCCTTTTATCACGAGTCATAGAAGATATATCTAAATAAAGAACCTTTCTTGTGTACAATATATATAAATTCCTTCCATTGTTAGATATATGTATATAGATATCGAAGAACCTTTATTGTGAAGAAAGAAAAAAAGAAAAAAATGATTCGGGGGTGTTTGGGGCGGGGCGGGTGGGGGGGGGGGGGGGGGGGGGGGGGGGGGGGGAGTGATGAGGATTAATTTGGGAGAATTTGATTCCCATTTAAGCACATTACATTCTTATAAAAATCATATTACTTGAGTGGATCACACACACATATATATATATATATATATATATATATATATATGTGGGAAAAGTGTGTATAATTTTAAATGATGTAAAGTTGTGTCATTTTAAGAAAGAGAAAGAGATAGAGAGAGTTGACAAAAAGAAGTAAGTGTGTGGGTCCCACCTTTTGTTAGAGTGAAATGATATAAGTTGTGTCATATAAAAGTATAAATATTTTTCCCTATATATATATATATATATAGGGAAAATGATTTGTAATGTGACTGTATATAAGCGTTGGTGCAGTCACCTAAAAACTACGTCGTTTTGGGTGGGATAAAGGAAATTCGCATTTAAAATTAATTGTAGAAAATAAAAATATTATATTTATTTCCAACTTTGTATGGTTATGATTTCCCATATTTAATGTTTTACATTTATTTCCACCTTTGTATGGTTATTATTCCCCATATTTAATGTTTTTACATTATAAAATGACGTAGTTTTATATGACTGCACCAATCCTTAGGTGCAGTCACTTTACATCCGCTAAACCCATATATATATATATATATATATATATATATATATATATATATATAAGTTTAAAATTGAAAAAAACATGCATAAACAATTAGAGTAGAAACAACCTAATTGTTTACCAAAAAAAAAAAAAAACAACGCTAAAAAACACTTTTTTTTTTTTTACTTTTATCTAGTAGTTAGGTGTGTAAATAGATTTTTTTTTTTTTTTTTGGTAAAAGAAGGTGTGTAAATAGATTAGTCAGGCATACAAAGGCCCATGAAATGCTTATATTATGTCATATTTGACCTATTGTAAATAATAAAATAGTTGGCTTAGACTTAAAAAAAAAATCTATTTCAAAAGCAGGCCATTAGTTTTTTGTACATATCATGCCTATAAACTTATATGTTGGACTATATCATATTATTTAATTTAAATAAAATAAATATTTTAATAATTTTGAATAATAAAGTAATAATATTTTTGTTATTCTTTTGATTGTTAAAAGTTTAATATGCTTATACTTATGTCAAAACTTTCATTTTTTCAATATAAATCATACCAAATTTGTAATTTTGGGCCTACAATGACTAACACGTCAATCAGATCAAAAAAATTTAACATAAATTTAACCTATTTAACGCAAAATCTATTCTAACCTAATTTATTTACACTCGTGCTCGTGCCAAATTTGAAAGTCAAAATCCGCAGCCGATTGGTCCTTTCCGTAAGTTTCGGTTATCCCGTGGAGACATAATTCTGGTTTAATTATTTGTGGTTGAACATTGAAATCACCCATTAAAATGATTACCGTAAAGAAAGATGCGAATCCAAACAACCCGACATGAATATCTAACGACTAAAAACTTTAATTTAATTTCTAAAAAATATAGTATTAGTCCTGTTCATTTTAATTTATTTTTTGGTAATCAGTCCTGTTCATTTTTAACTGATAAAAAATAGCATATATAATTTTATAATATATCTTATCAGTCAAATTAACGTTTAAAGTTGTTTCGAAAATCATGTTAATTGATAAAATACGGATTTCAAGACTTTATTTGATAACATCCATATTTTATATAATCAACATTGTATTTTTTTAAAAACAATTTAACTTTTTATTGACAGCTAACGGGTCTCACCATGTCATCATAATTTTTGTTTTTATAAATCGTGGTACGATACTTTGATATTATTGTTTAACTAAAAAAACTTCAGTAATCGTTGATTCATGTGAATTGATTCACCTTTAGATGATTACGGTTCATATTTTCTCTCTTTTTCTTTATCACCATTGATCCATCTTTGTACGGTTATGATTTAATAGCTGAAGATAAAGTTATCTCAAGCAGCTTGAGAAATGATAAGCCCTATATCATTTCTCAAGATGCTTGAGATAACTTTATCTCCGATTATTAAATCATAATTGTACACCTGTACAAAGATGGATCAACAGTGATAAAGAAAAAGAGAGAAAAACGGAATCATAGTCACTTAAAAGTGAATCAATTAATATAAGAAAATAAATAAACTAAAATGATGTAGTTTTGAGGTAGACGGAGATAAACTTACTTAAGTTGCCGGAGAAATGTTTATATATATATATATATATATATATATATATATATATATATATATATATATATATATGAAAGGATATTGTAACAACCAAGTTATGTTACTACTATGTTACTACCAGTCAATCTCACCGTTAGATCGCTTATGTTGATCCAACGGTTATATTTATTTCCATCTTTGTATGGTTATGATTCCCCAAATTTAAAGTGAAAGCATTAAATATGTGAAATCATAACCATACAAAGGTGGAAATAAATATAAAATATTAAATTTGGGAAATCATGACCATACAAAGAGGGAAATAAATATAACCGTTGGATCAACATAAGCGATCTAATGGTGAGATTGATTGGTAGTAACATGGTAGTAACACAACTTAGTTGTTACAATATTCTTCCCCTATATTATATATATATATATATATATATATATAGAGAGAGAGAGAGAGAAAGACTTAAAGTTTGAGATAATTTTATCTCCAACTACTAAATCATAATCATACAAGGATGGTTCAATGGTGATAAAGGAAGAGAAAAAATGTTATCATAATCATTTAAAAGTGAATCAATTAATATAAGGAAATAAATAAACAAAACGACGTAGTCTTTAAATAGACGAATATAAATATATCTCAAACCGCTTGAGAAATATTTTTCTCATATATATATATATAGAGAGAAAGAGGGGAAAAATGATGTATATTTTCACTATATATAAGGTTTGATACAGTTAAAAAATTACAACTATGTACTGCGAGTAATATATAGTATATTTCAGTAATTAACTATATACCATGGGTAATACAAGATTTTTTTTCTCACTTCATAAATCATGTACTACTCATAATACGTAGTTAATTTCTGAAATACATTATGTATTACCCATAGTACATAGTGTAGTTACATGATGTATAATGTCATTATATATAAGGTTTGGCATAGCCAAAATATTATAACTATGTACTACGAGTAGTATATAATGTATTTAAAAAATTAACTATCTATTACGGGTAGTACATCATTTTTTTCTCTCTTCAAAAATCATGTACTACCCGTCAGTGGCGGACTTATAAATTTTTTATTTATGTCTGCATATTTAGGGCCGGGGACATGTTAAAATTGATATTTTACCTAAAATTGAGATTTTACCTAAAATCAGAATAAGGATAAAAAATCGTAAAACATAAAAAGCAGTTGGAATTTTGATGACATCGTTTTGATTAAAAAAAATCGTAAAAAATGCAGATTTAAATCAGAATTTTAACTACCATGGGCAGGGGGTTCGAGGACAGCGCCCCTGAAAAACGTTATTTTTCAAAGAATGTTTTAAAACTAGTAAGAAATAAAAGAATATAAATAAGAAAAGAAAATAAAACTTCAACTTCAACATTTTTTGAGAAAAACACTTTTTAGGTTTTTAATAAAAATGAAAAGGCCCAATTTAATCCCTTAAAGAAAAATCAATTTGTGGTCCATCTCAATTTTAAAATAGACCCATGTTAGTTATTTTGAGGGATTAATGTGAGTCTTCTTTAAATTTTAGATGAATCAAAATTTTGATTACCAAAAAAAAAAAGGAATCACAATTTTAATTAACACTGGGTCTATTTTAAAATTCAAAGAGACCATAGGTCATTTTTTTTAAGGGATTAAATTAGCCCATGTAACTTTTATTAAGGACCGAAAAGGTATTTTATTAACCCCAATGGTAGCTCAGTTGTCGGCTGAGCTCTCAAGGGATTGTTTGGTGCATGGATCCAACCCTGCCTCAAGCAATTTATTGGAAAATCTTTGAAGGCCAGAGGTTAAGTCAAAAATCTTCGGTTGGGGATAATATAACCGCAACAATCCATAATTGCAGTTCATTTGCTTAATTCGTATATATATATATAAGAGTTATGTTGTATGAAAAGTGTTTGTGTTATGTTATAGAGATTCGTTTTGCGTAACGAAGTTTTTTTTTTGCTACGGGCCACACAAAATATTATGAGTGTAGGAAATTTTTTCTAGACATATTAAATTATAGATGATAAACCCTATATATATATATATATATATATATATATATATATATATATATATATATATTGGTAAATATCACTGCAGATATTGGGCGATTAAGGAACTCAAATTTTTATTTTTATTTTTAAAACATTAAGGAACTCATTTTGGTTGTACCCGTGTTTTAATATAAATCAATAACCGCTTTTTTGGGACTAAAATTCTATTTCTCTTGTGAAACTACATTCATTTGGATAGTTCTTCCAGTGATAGAATCCACGTGATCATGTGAGTGCGATCATTTGACCATGAGGCTGTGTAGAAATTTAAATACTCTATTAGATCTTTTTCCCATGTGAATTTTATCTACCAGTTTTGTTTTTCTTTACTTATCTACTCGGAATATTAAATTAGAAGGAAAGTTGGTTACTTAAAATTATTTAACATTGAAAACGAAGAGATCTCTCTTTATGACGACTCTATAAAAGCAAAAAACTAACCCAGCTAGGTGTGTGCAAAATAACTAAGAAAGTGGGTCGAACCATGAACTGAACCAAACCGTTCCATAAAATAACCGGTTTTAAAAAACTAGTTCATGAACCGAATTGGTTTTTAAAGAACCGGTTCATGAACCGAACCGCTTTTTAGAACCGGTCTAAGAACCAAACCGGTTTTTAGAACCAGTTTAAGAACCGAACCATTTCCGAACCGAATCGAACCATTTTCAAACCAAACCAAATTAATTTTTATAACTTTATTTTTAAATATTTTCTTTTCAAAAGAGGGTCGACCCGAACCGGTTCCGAACCACTTCCGAACCGAACCACTTCCGATCCGAACCATTTTTGGACCAATCCGAACCACTTCCGATCCGAACCATTTTTGGACCAATCCGAACCACTTCCGAACCGAACCATTTAAACCAATTCGGTTCGGTTTTTTAAAAAATCCGGTTCGGTTCGACCCATGCACATCCCTAAACCCAGCTACTTGAGCTCTCAAGGGATTGCTTGATACAGCGATCAAACTCTGCCTCAAGCAGTTTCTTAAAAAATATTATCAAACCTTATCTCAAGCAGTTTTTTGGAAAATCTTTGGGGGCAGAGGATAAATCAAAAATCTTCGGTTGGGAGATTAGTCTCGTTCTTTCTCCGATTGCGCAGCTTAGTGCATCCACCCTCACAATGAGGGGCTAGCCCAAACGAACCGTATCCCGAGGGCATGGTGCCCAGAGAAGGTTGAATGAGATATCTCCTGGTAATGTACCAAGAGTATGCTTAAGTTAATACAAAATCCAAGACATCAACATTTCAAAAACAAAACAAAAATTTATCGAAAATGATTTTATTCATTCAGTAAAACAAACAACACATACGTTCGTAGGAAATTATATGAAATTATTAAAAAAAAAATGAAATTAAGGACACTAAAATTGTATTAATGAGAGATATAAAAATGTTAAAATTAGTCAAATCTACCATAACATCTCAATAGCAACATGATGATGATATATTTGAGTTGGATTGGATTAACAAAATTATAGTAAAAAAGAAAAAACATAGTTATGTTTGATTGTGTTCTGATTTTTTTGTTCTTAAGATTATTTTATAAAATAGTTATAAAAACAGTTATTTTTTAAATTTAATTCTAAAAATAAAAAACAGTTATAATTTTTAAAATAATTTTTGAAAAACAAATCGTACCAAATAATTTTTTTTATTTTTTCTTCTGAAAATTAAAAAATTATTTTTAAAAACAATAATAATCGTCAAAGGCTATAAACAATTATCATTACAGTGATGCAGCTATATATCAGGAAATCCAAAAAACACGTGTATGTGTAAGAAGAAGAGAGAGAAAGATAATCAATTTGGGCTTATTTGTACAGATCGGAGACTATGGGAAGAGGCGATTAATTGAACACTGATGCTTTAAAGGGGAACTACGAACTTCTCAAAAGCCACACCGAATCAAAGGCGCCATTAGCGCACCTTAATTTCCGTTTTTGCATTCAACACATCGTTTTTACTCCTCCCACTCACAGTCAGAGTTACACGTCTCTCTTATCTTTCTTTTTTTCACTCTCTCTCTCTCACATGGTTTCTTTTGCGGTCAGATTCCATATGAGCTGGTTCAAATCTAAGGGGGCATTTTATCAAACACTGGTTCTTCACTCTCTCGAATGAACCTCCGACTCAACCGCCGCCATGGACGGCCCTTCTCCAATGCTTCTTTCCGCTCTCCTCCTCCTCGTCTTCTCTCTCGCAGCACCACCTGCAATGGTCCTCAGTGCCACCGACCCAAACGATGTCAAAATCCTCAACGATTTCAGAAATGGGTTGGATAACCCGGAGCTTCTTCGATGGCCTAAAGATGGTGGAGACCCATGTGGAACCCCTCTTTGGGATTACATATACTGTGATGGCAACAGAGTTTCCCAGATTCAAGCTAAGAACTTGAACCTCAGTGGTCCTTTACCGCAGAACCTGAACCAGCTCACCATGCTCTTCAACTTGGGCCTTCAGAACAACAAGCTCAACGGTCCCTTGCCTTCGTTCAGTGGGTTGTCTAAGCTGAAATATGCTTATTTGGACAACAACAACTTCGATTCCATCCCTTCAGATTTCTTCGACGGGCTCGAGAGTTTGGAAGTTCTGGCTTTGGATCGCAACAACCTCAATGCTACCACTGGTGGGTGGCAATTCCCTTCTTCCTTGCAGGGTTCCACGCAGTTGACCAATCTTACTTGCGCCAGTTGTAACTTGGCCGGTCCCTTGCCGGATTTTCTCGGGAAGATGAATTCTTTGTCGTTTTTGATACTTTCCGGCAACGGTTTGACCGGAGAGATCCCGGCGAGTCTAAACGGCACCGCTTTGCAGCTTCTATGGTTGAATAACCAGCAGGGTGGGGGTCTCACTGGGACTATTGATTTGGTGGCCACCATGGTTTCTCTCTCGAGTTTGTGGCTTCATGGGAACAGTTTCACTGGGTCCATTCCGGAGAACATTGGGGACTTGACTTCTCTGAAGGATCTCAACCTCAATGGCAACCAGCTTGTTGGGCTAATCCCTGATGCCTTAGGTAAAATGCAATTGGACAATCTGGATTTGAGCAATAACCATTTGATGGGTCCGATCCCAAATTTTAAAGCTTCTAAAGTATCTGATGATTCCAATGATTTTTGTCAAAGCAAACCCGGGGTTCCCTGCGCCTTTGAAGTCATGGCGCTTTTGGGATTTCTTGATGGGTTGAATTATCCTTCAAATCTTGTTAATTCCTGGACTCTTAATAACCCTTGTGAGGGGAATTGGTTGGGAATTAAGTGCAATGCCAATGGAAAGGTGTCTATGATTAATTTGCCAAACTTTAATCTTACTGGTACTCTAAGTCCTTCTGTTGCAAATTTAGGTTCTCTTGTTGAAATTCGATTGGCTGGTAACAATCTCAGTGGTGTAGTACCTAGTAACTGGACTAGCTTGACATCTCTGACATTGTTGGATCTGAGTGGCAATAACATTTCCCCTCCGCTGCCAAAGTTCACTAATAATGGCTTGAAAATTATGACTGAGGGGAATCCTTTGTTAAATGGTAGCCCGGAAGCTCCTCCCTCAGGGAACAACAGTCCACCATCTGGACCCGGGAAGGCTGAACCTACACCGGGAAACTCAAATTCAAGTTCTAATAATTCTCATGAAACAACAAAATCCAAAACGAAAAGCTTGGTTTCAATTGTAGCCCCCATTGCGGGTGTGGCTGCTGCAGCTTTTCTTCTCATTCCACTTTATGTATATTGTTTCAGGAGGAGAAAGGATGGTGATTCACTAGTAATTCACCCTAGAGATCCATCTGATTCAGACAATACCGTAAAGATTACTGTTGCTAACAATACCAATGGAAGCATTTCCACTGTAACAGGGAGTGTGTCTGGGAGTAGAAACAGCAGTGGAATTGGGGATTCTCATGTCCTTGAAGCTGGAAACCTTGTGATATCAGTTCAGGTTCTAAGAAATGTGACCAAGAATTTTGCCCCCGAGAATGAGCTAGGCCGTGGTGGATTTGGCGTTGTTTATAAGGGAGAATTGGATGATGGAACAAAAATTGCAGTAAAACGAATGGAAGCAGGTGTGATCAGTAACAAAGCCATAGACGAATTCCAGGCTGAAATTGCAGTTCTATCAAAAGTCCGACATAGGCATCTAGTGTCTCTTTTGGGTTATTCCGTCCAAGGTAATGAGAGAATTCTAGTTTATGAGTATATGCCACAAGGAGCTCTTAGTAAGCATCTTTTCCATTGGAAGAGCTCTAAACTGGAGCCCCTGTCTTGGAAGAGGAGGCTCAATATTGCATTGGATGTTGCTAGAGGAATGGAGTATCTTCATTCTCTTGCTCACCAGAGCTTCATTCACAGAGATCTTAAGTCGTCAAACATTTTGCTCGCTGATGACTTTAGAGCAAAAGTATCAGATTTTGGATTGGTAAAACTTGCTCCTGAAGGCGAAAAATCTGTAGTGACCCGTCTTGCTGGGACTTTTGGATACTTGGCGCCAGAATATGCAGGTAATTTTTTTTTTATTACTTGTATATGAATTACTTTATGCCCAGTGAAGTATTAGTATATGGTTTCTAAAAGAGGTGTTAGCTTTCTTTATTTTATGTCTAAACATTATGCTAATCCTGGGTTTTATCGTTAAATATATTTCAGTTACAGGAAAAATCACAACCAAAGCAGATGTTTTCAGTTTTGGGGTTGTGCTAATGGAGCTGTTGACTGGATTAATGGCACTTGATGAGGATAGACCTGAGGAAAGCCAATACTTGGCAGCATGGTTCTGGCATATAAAATCAGATAAGAAGAAACTAATGGCTGCAATTGATCCAGTCCTTGACATAAACGAAGAAACGTTTGAGAGCATCTCCATCATTGCTGAGCTAGCTGGGCACTGCACTGCCAGAGAACCAACCCAAAGGCCTGATATGGGTCATGCTGTGAATGTTTTGTCACCACTTGTTGAAAAATGGAAACCATTTGATGATGACATTGAAGAGTATTCTGGCATCGATTATAGCCTTCCCCTTAACCAGATGGTGAAGGGCTGGCAGGAGGCAGAAGGAAAGGACTTGAGTTATATGGACTTAGAAGACAGTAAGAGTAGTATCCCTGCAAGGCCTACTGGATTTGCAGATTCTTTTACTTCTGCTGATGGCCGGTGAAACAAATGGTTTGTTGCTTTGTTGAATGAATGTACCTTTTTTTTTTTTTTTTTTTACTTTCTCCTTTTAATTTTAAATAGGGGTGTAGATAGCTGGCTTTTTTCTATCTGTCTAAAAAATGGCTTGGCAAAATGTTTGGTACCAGTGTTATAATAGTGGTCGAGCAAGAGATTTTATATGCACCTGAAAACTCATATATATCTATGCTTTTTATTTTCTATGATGACATTTAAGTGTTAATGGTTGTAGATAAAACTGAGCCATACATCAATGAGAATGCTGGTTATTGGTTCTTTCCTGTTCGTTCTTAATAAAATATGTATTTTTTGTAGAGAGAAGATATTTTGACTATCAAAATTTTTCATAAGTTGGTAGTAGAAAAATTTGGTAGTAAGAATATTCCTCCTCTTTTTTGTATGGGTTTTATAATTCTCATGTTGTGTTGAATGAGAGTTGAAATCTTATGTTGTAGAGATAGAAAGTATGTGAGACTCATGTGTTAGAAAAAATTATATATAAGATTCATGTCAACACGAAAATCGATTGGTGTGTAGGAAAATTGTAATTCTTATGTTGAAGGTGAATTATAAATTTTTATTTTTTTTTTTATTTTTAAAGTTAAAAATCAAAACATAAAGCAAAAACAATTTAGATATGTTAGGCTAAATTTGATTCTAAAAATTAAAAAATAATTATAATTTTTAGAATTATTTTTATTAAATAAATTTTTTTATACAGATTTTTTTTTTTCTAAAAACAAAAAAACCTATTTTAAAAAACAGAATTCAAACAGGCTACATTCTCTGCCATAAATACATAGTTTTTGGCCAACTAACTCTTTTTTGTTAGAAAATTTCTTTTCACGGGCATGCATCAAAGATCAAATTGATACTGCTATCTTTGCATTTAAGATTCTTCAAAAATTGAGTGTTGGCGATTGAGATGAGGCCCACAAGTATATTGTTGGTTCTTGATATAGTAACGAGAGACCCTTCTTCCTGTCAGTTTGGCTATCAACTTGAGGAGAGAGAAGATCCACGTCCTTGAAGTTGAACCTATTATTTTCGACAGATAGAATGGTCTTTGTAGCTCCCCTATTAAACCCTGACCAGAACGGTATCCTCTCAAGTCTCAACTAATAACAATGCACATATAGAATAGAAGTCCTATAAGAGCTATAAATTCTATATAAGTTTTAAGTTGGGAAATAATTATCTAATGGAATAGAGACAAAATAGTGCGTCCATTATTTTTTAATTTTTTTAAAAAAATAATGGACCTAATTATCTTGTCTATGTTACATGAGACAATTATCTCATATAACATGAGATAAATAAATCTCTCCATATATATATATATATATATATAGGGTTCGGTTTTTTTTTTAAAATTAATTAGATAACTTGTTTTACAGTGAGCCTCAAAACGACGTTGTTTTGAGGCGGAAATCAAGGTATTTTTGTAATTATAATTTATTTCAAGGTTATAATAGTTTTTTTAATTATAATTTTTTAATTTTTCAATCCAAAACTACGTCGTTTTTTTGGAGTGAATGTAGATAACTTATCTACATTCACTTTAGAAACATTAAAGCCACTCACACACACACACACACATATATATATATATATATATATATATCGGGCTTATCGTTTCTCAAGCTGCTTGAGATAATGTTATCTTCGGCTACTAAATCATAACCGTACGAAGATGGATGAACGGTTAATATTTTTTAAAAAAAATTGGTGAAAACTATAATATTTTAATTATATTGGTTATTATATACAAGTTAATCAATGGTCATTTTTTATTCTCTGTGTAAAATAATCTGTTTATATATATATTTTTAAAATAATCTGTCCCTGTCTGCATAGAGAATTATTTGGTTTTTTATTTTTTCAATACTTTTAATTTAAAATGAGTTATTAAATATCAACTTGTTCTAAATATGGTAGATTGATGGGAACCATAACAGGCGCAAATGCCTCATTAAATTCTCTTCATTGTCCATTTCTCAGATTCAACTTTCAACGCAGTGCCTAAATATCCATATCAACCCAGAATTAAAGATCAAACCGGCCATGACGTGGTGAAACTACCTTCGGTCTATAGAACGCTAAAATTAAAATATCCACAACGAAAATGAATTGTTTAATGAAATTAGTCCAAAGTGTCCATAGCTATTGATCGTGTGTATTGATAATAACACAAAAATGTTGGACACGAGTCGCAAACTCCTTCCATAACGGTAGTAAATCCACTCATGTGAAAAATTGGTCATGTGGCCATATTATTTGATCACAATCATTCATTTAAAAATTATATATTTTTCTCTCTTTTATTTCATCATCAATGAGTGGTTGTGATCAAATAACATGATCACATGACCACTTTTTCACATGAGAAAATCCACTCTCTTACATAACTATTTATAAAACATTAAAATTTGATAAAATCTTAGCAATAGTCTACACCTCACGGGGAAGGTTATACTTAGAATCTATTTTTATTTATAACCTTTTACAACTATATCTTAACCGTTGATTTCCGTCAATCAACGATTATTATTTATTGTGAATTAATAATTAATTAATAAATTTGATTTGCAAAAATCTTAATCGAAATCAACAGTTAAGATATGATTGTAAGGAATTATAAACGAAAATAGATTATAACCTAGTTTTCGTACATATTTTTATTTTATTTTTAACGGTGTAATGGAATCAATCTCTTTCACAATCTTATATTACGTTGTAACCATAAAATGGACAACGATTTTGACTCGTTGTCAATTAGTGATTGGTGGAGCCTCTTTCTCCAATTAGTGATTGCATATAAGCCAGGCCAGCTAGCCAAGGATGTTGTTATTATTTGATGTGGATTTCTGATTAATCTCACATGGCATCAGTGGTGTCATGGGGTTTTCAAGTCAAGATAGCGATCAAATCATTATCTGCCAGGCAGTTGGCACACACATGATGACATAAGTCCCCTCGCAAACACAAACAGGTGTGGGCATCACCAATGATGCACGGACACGGACACGGGACACGACACGACACGACATGCCGACACGTTAATTCTAAAAAATGTCATATTTCGACACGTTGGGACACGTTTTGATATTAAATAAAAATTTTAATATATATAATATAATTTTTATTTAATACATATAAGAGTCCATAATAAGTCATATATCCAACCAAATATTTAAATTTCATAACATAAATATAAGTATAAATAATTTTTCGTACTTTATTTATTTTTAATGTCAAATTTCATAACAAAAAAAAATTAATTTATAAATTATTTCTTTTATATTTAGTTAATAAAATAAAATTAAGATTAAAAAAATAAAATTAAGATTAAAAAAAAAAATAAAAAATAAAAAAACGTGTCCGAACGTGTCCGAGCGTGTCCCCAAATGTTGACCGCGTGTCCCCAAATATTGACTGCGTGTCGGAACGTGTCGGAGAGTTGACCGCGTGTCCCCAAATATTGACTGCGTGTCGGACGCGTGTCCGAGCGTGTCGGAGCGTGTCCGTGTCGGACACGTGTCCGATACGCAAATTTTTCAAAAATTAGCGTGTCCGTGTATCTGAGGGCATAACATAGAGGTGGGTTTGTTTTCATTTGGAAAAGTACGCACGCACCTATGATTCAGCCAAATGCCATTATCCAACTGAGTTCGTACGATGACCAAATTACTCATAACTTAATGGCCAACCTTTTGCAAAGCTCATGTCCACAGTGGGGCCCGTTCAGAGAAATTCTTGTGTGCATTCCATGCCTGGAATTGTAGACCAATGAATTAGTATTAAGAGGTTGATCAAGAGTCCCAATCAAACAATATTTTCTTATTTTTTGGAAGTGCCCAGCTGTTTCCCACGATTCACGATTAGTGTTTTAGACGTTTGACTCTTGCATGTTATTACTATAAATCATAGGGTTTTATATTTCAAATGTTAAATGAGAATTGAAATCTCATGTTATATAGATAAAAAGTATGTGGGACCCATGTGTTAGAAAAAATTAGATGTAGGATCCATGTCAGCACGAAAATCGAAGGATGTGTAAGAAAGTTTGAATTCTCATATTAAATGAGAAATATAAAACCCTGAATCATAACCATGAAAAGGTAAGTCAAGGGTAATAAAAGAAAGGGAAATAATTGTCTTATGTCATATAAGATAATTGTCTTATGTTGCGACAGACCCAAAAATCTTTATAGCCTGGGATAAATTTTTTTTATATAATTAAGAAAAGTACATACTATTATGTATGAACATGAAAAGTACATACTATTATTACAAAATTCAAGGTCAATTCATTTAACTCTTATTCTACGTTTTTTCATATTATCAAACTCTTATATAATTGAATCTATGCTAAAATTCAAAACAACTTTGTTTTTCAATATCTGTAATCAAATAATCATAAAAAAATTGGTCTTCTATTCAATTTTGAAGTCTGGTATTGATTATCTTCCATTTGACGATGGATGCAGGCTCTTTTCCTTTCCCAATATTTAGCTCAACAAATTGGAACTCATGTTTGTGTTTTGCTGTTATCGTCTTTGACAATGATTTTTGTCGATATTCTAGTGTGCCTGATTTTAAAATTTTTTATTGAGCTCTAAAAGTTTGCTACTTCCTTTAGAAAAAATTACAATTTCAATATCTAAAATTATGTTTGTTTAAAGTCTTTTTGAAAATTTCAGCCCAATTACTTAATTTTTGTAGTTCATAATTAATTTTTTGGGTTTATCATCTATCATTTAATATAACCACAAAACTTTTCCTACACACACAATATTTTGTGAGGCCCGCAGCAAAAAAAAACTCCGGCACGCAAAACGAATCTCTATAACATAACACAATCACTTTTCCTACAACATAACTCTTATAAAACCCTAATTTTTTTCAGCCCAAAATTACACACGCACATATATAATAAAAAAAATCTAAAAATTAGGGAGGGGCGGTGGCCAACCCTAGCCCCTCTCCTGGGTCCGCCTCTGGTTGCACACTCATGGAATTTTGTGTCCATATTTTTTTTTCTTTTTTTAAAATAGTGAGCCCCACAACTTTGTTTCACCCGCATAAGATATCTATCTTATTTGACATAAGATTAATAACTCCCTAAAAGAAAAGAAAATAAAATAAAATATATTAAGATAAATTATAAAATCATCATGTTGATTTACTTTGTATTGTTAAAAAAAATTCACACAATATAATCAGGTTAAATAAAACATGAGAAAATTCATTTGGAGATAAAGCTCACTTTGGAGCAAAAACTTTAACCGTCAATTGGAGCACATGGTCTGTACTTGGCGCTTCAGTCCCTTTTCAATCGTTCAAACAGGGTACCATTTGTCATTCTTAAAAATAAGTTGAATTTGGACAGCAACTACTTTCTTAGGTCTTGATGATATCTGTTTTCTTCAGTTACTTCTCTTAATTCTATAGCTTTTTTTAAGGCTTTCTGATCTGTGAGTGATGAATTGCATTACTATATTTGATGCGGGCTATGGATTTTATAAATTTCAATTTGGCACTGTGGGCCTTGAAAGATTGGACTATACTGCAGCGTAAAGGATCATTTTTAAAAAAAAAAAAAAAAATCAGTAAATATTTTCTCCATTGCAGTTTTCGGATGCTGGTGAGCCTGGTAGTAATTATTGAGTTGGGATAAGGCTGGCAAAGTAGTCGAATTATTGGAGAGAGCGTGTACCGGAAAATGGAGAGGATGTTAATCATATTGGGAGGATTCTTAGAGCCTGTTTGTTGTGATGTGTGTTGGGATTCTTCATTTCTTCTTCAATGCTAAGCCTAAGTCCATTAGGGGATTTCCTAAAAATCCTAACCTTAATTTCACATTATCAGACTCATATCATATCCTACCCTTATCAGCCCCATATCATATCCTACATTTATCTTATCGTGTCCACCAAACGAGGTGTAAAGGTTCTCTGTGAAACAACTTCTAAAATGCATTGGTCGTAATGATGAAATGGTTTGAGAATCATTCTATAATCTTTTGAAATTAGTGATTTTAAGTGGCATTAAAGAGGTACTTTAAGATGCTCCATTATCATTTGGGATGATAAAATATTCTAACTGTTTTTTCTCTCATCCCTTTCCATAATGGAGTTCGGTTAGAAGAAGGAAAGTAATGTAAGTTCTATATAGCCTTGTGATCTAATTAGATCAAATGCGAAAAATAAGTTATAAATACCTTTTATCATTGCTTTCCTTGGTTGCTCCAAAGATTAATTGAAGTTATACGTGAGTATTTCCAAATTCTAGTGCTCAAGTACAAATAGTATATTGCATTAATCCAAGATTGAGTTCAGGGACCAAAAAGTCTAAAATCACACCATATATACACCTTAACAATCAAAGTGTCTTATTAATGATCTGCACAAAATTTGGGTTATTGGGAAAAAAAAATTACCGTTGTGGATGACTGTTGTAGAAAAAGTACCAAAAGAAAGCTAAGAAAACTTAAAGTACATCTAGCATGAATAGCTTTTAACCAAAATAAGCATCATGATTTGCAAAAACAAGATAATTTCAGTACCAAAAGAGAATAAACAGATTATTCAGCTCGGTTCCCAAGAAAATAATGCAGAGCGGTCGTGCATATTCCTGTAGTGGAAAACAAAATAGCTATAATCTGAAACACTTCAAAGAGTTACACCATTACCGTAATATGTTTATACACATGATGAACAGACAATCCCCTTGCATGCACATAGCTTCCGCTCTGTTATAGTAACACAGTTAAAGTACACTAAGCCAAAGGCACTTGAGAAAGTGTAAAGCTGTCGATTATATGGATGCAAAATTCATGCAAATCTTACTAGAAAATGACAAATTAAAACCTTTCTTTATTACTAATAAAGAAGCTCTATGGGAGATAATGTTGAAAGTATTCAAGTATGAGCTATAAAGAAGTACCACATCGGCTAGACATAGACCAAGTGATGACCATATAAAGTGCAAAAGACCCATAAACCTACAGCCTTAAGATTTTGGGTTGAGATGTGGTGTCGGCCCACTCTTTGTGGTTTATCACTTGGCCCATTGATGGATAAATCATTTGCAAAGGTTTTGAGCTCCCTCATTCCATTCCCAATGGAGGCTGTGTGACCTTAATATTTGAAGAGAAAAAAAGACTTCCGTAGTTGCCCTTAGGGGGAGCATGATGATGTTGGGATTCACGCTTAAGTTATAAAGAAGTACCACATCGGTTAGACATAGACCAAGTGATGACCATATAAAGTGCAAAAGATCCATAAACCTATAGCCTTAAGGTTTTGGGTTGAGATGTGGTGTCGGCCCACTCTTTGTGGTTTATCACTTGGCCCATTGATGGATAAATCTTTTGCAAAAGTTTTGAGCTCCCTCGTTCCAATGGTTTGACTGAGCTGGGTATTTAGAGATGGTGATGTTTCAAGAAGAAAACAAGACTTCCGTAGAAGTTGTCCTTAACGGGAGCATGATGTTGGGACATAGACCAAGTGATATGACCATATAAGTGCAAAAGACCCATAAACCTACAGCCTTAAGGTTTTCGGTTGAGATGTGGTGTCGGTCCATTTATCGCTTGGCCATTGGTGGATGTATCATTTGCAAAGAGTTTTGGACTCGCACGTACAAAAATCAAAAGCAACTAGGGGATAAGATATCCTCAAAAACACGTGGAAAAGCAAAATCAAGAATGCACACTCACCACCACATATATGAGGTGAAATCCTAGGAACACTTTCGACATTTTTTTTTACAAAACTATATTAGGTGAAAGCCTATGATTATCTCTTAGTGGGGCGAAAATGGGATTTTGCCTTATAAGTGTGTTGAAAATAAAATTTCAAAAAGTGAGTTGCTACTTGGTTGCATTTCACTTACAAGAAATAACATAGAACTGATGTTTGAGGCATCATCTAGAATGTCCACAATGAACATACCAACAAAAAAATAGTTCACACCCCATAAAGAACATTAGGAAAGAGAAATAATGATAAATGTCACGATAATATTGCGAGGTATACCTCGTTTGGAGAAAAGAAAGCCACAACATCAGGATCAGGGGAATGAGCAGGATGCAAGGGTATAACAACTTTGAAGATAGATGGGAACAACAATTCTACGAGGAATTCCACCGAAGTCCCGTATTCGTTGAGAATGGTATAACTGATAACACCACATATATATATATATATATAAGCAGAATGACCGATATATTTAACGTGTTAAGATTTCGAGTTTGATTGTAGTGTCTAAGTTCACTTATAAAATGGGTCGGGTTTGAGCCTTGAAAAAACGTGTTCAATAAAAGGCCGTAGACCCACTTTCACAAGGTCTGGCCTACAAACCTATAGGCGGCAAATAAAATAAAATAGAATAAGTATGCTTGAAGAAAAAACAAATGATATAAATTTAATCAATTACAATTATTTATAACTTAATTATATTCGATTATATTTTAACAGAAATCTAACTTTATTTCTTATATAGGAGGAAATAACATCTCAACATGTTAGTTTGTGTATATGAATATATTAAAAGGTTTTGAGGAGAGATTATACTGACTACAAGCATCATGATGTGTGTGTTGGATTCGTATAGTTATTTTAATTTACATGGTATGAATTTGTTTGTTGGATCTAATAAAAATATATGTTATTTAGTTTGAGCATTTTGCTTTTGAAGATGATTTGAATGCAGATTGTATGAGTTTTGTTGTGATTCATGATTTTGTTTGGACGTTAAAATAATGATTTTTGGTTTAACAACAGAATTTGAGTATTTTGTAAAGTTAATTCATGGTTCTGCTTTGGAATTAAAAATTAACAGACTAAAGGCTGGGCCAGGCCATTCATTTTTTTATAAACGGTCAAGTAGACTATCAGTTAGACTCATACTAGGGCCAGGCCAAATTGAAATTTTTTGATGTAGACTTGAATTTTTTGGAGCAAAACTTGACCCAACCCAACCCACTTTCACCCCTACTTGCCTGGATGTGTAACTGTGTTCATGATTTTTTTTAAAGTTTTTCGGCGCTCATCGGCGTGTTACTTGCTCAAAATTTTCAGAATGGTGATAAGTTAGAGAGATAAGATATTTATATTATTATTTTTTTACTATTATTTATTATTATCTATTATAATCATATATTTTAAAAAATATAATTATAATATTAAAATTAATTTTTTTTTCTCAATTTTTAAAAAAGAAATATTAATCCAGAGAGATAATTTCCCAGTGTAAAAAAAGAGGTAATGGATTCGCATTTCCCAGTGTAAAAAAGTGACAGTGCGAATATTGTTAGAAGAGAGAGAAAAATTATGGATGGTTTGAGATTTGTGTAATTACGTGTTGGCCCTTTGGTGGAAGACGGAACACCACCGCAGTACAGAGAAAAGTCTTGAACTTTCGTTGCGCAACGGAAAATCTAGAATATACGTTACTTAGCGGCGAAGGCGTGGTTATCTATCTATCTATCTAATCTTTCTAGCAATTCGATTTGGAATCGGAAATTGGGAATTAGAGAATTGAAGGAAAATGGGAGTTAGAAATGGGAGAAGGGTTTCTCGAGGAATGCTGCCACTGCTTGCTCTTCACACCTTCAGTGAGTATAACAGATCCGATCGGAAACCCCGTCACCGCCGCTCTATTTTATTATATGCATTATTTTTTATTTTTTTTGGTAAGCATTATATCCATTACTTTATTATAACCTTCTTCACTCCTTTTGGGTGACACTAATTTATTTATGCACTCTTTTTTTTTTTTTGTTAATCTATTTATGCACTATGTATTATTTATTATTGAAAAGGTTATAATTATTACATATTTTTCTTATTACCTCTTACATCTTAATCGTTGATTTCCGTCAATCTAATAGTTATAATTTTTTGTAAATTAATAATCAATTAATAAATTTGATCTTATAAATTATAAGTGTCACATTGACGGAAATCAACGGTTAAGATTTGATAGTAAGATGTAGTAAAAAAATAAGTATTAAGTATAACCTATCATTTTATTATAACATCTTTTCTGTAAAATATATTTTACTGAGTTTTGTATAAAACTTTATAAAATTAATCATTAAATATTTTAGCACATTTCCTTTTAGATACAAATTTCCTTGATTTCGGTAATATTTTGAAATTGTTTTTTATATTTCAACTCATTTTATATTTTCGAATTTTGTTGTATTTATTATTTTTTATGAATGAACTTGTCATTTAAATATTATTTTATGTATAAATATTAATTTTTATAATTAAAACCGGTAATATTTTATAAATATTATAAAATATTTATAAAATATTATAAATAGATCTTAACAACATTGGTTGTGATAACTTCTATTTTGAATTTAAATGACCCCATTTACCAAAAAAAAGAATTTAAATGACCCATGTTGATGACGCAGATAAAACTAACAATCCTGTTCGGATTATTTTGTAGTTTTTTTATTTAAATATGCGGATTAGTATTATAAAAAAGAATATATATATGCGTATTAGGATTATTCTAAACCTATTTATAGTTTAGGTTCTAAAGCTATTTATATGGGTGAGTGTGTTCTAGTGAGGAGAAAAATATACTGACACTGGAATCTTTCTTCTCTACCGATATATGAGATTACATTTTTTCATGTTACATGAGAATTCAACTCTCATGTTAGTGATCATTCGATTTGCGTGTAAAGTTATTCTTTTCTTTTTCTTTTTTTAATAAATATGGGGCCCACGACTAGTTGAGTCACAACATGAAAATTGAATTCTCATGCGACATGAGAAAATCAAATCCCCGTATATATACTCCTTTTAATTGACAGTTGAATGATATTACGTTTTTTATTTTATTATTTTAATATTTTCTGAAGTGTTGGGTTATTTAATTTGTGGGTAGTTATTTGAATTTTAACTTTTTTAAAGAATAGGTCATGGCTATTAGTGGTGCCCTATTTAGTGTTAGTGTACAGTTATTTCATAGTTGTCTTGTATTATCTATTTAACCTTCAAGTATTTGAATAAAAATATCAGACCAGGTTAGAAAAGTTATCCCAAAAGGCACTTGTGCAAGAGGTCAGACTTCCTCAGTAGAGCCAAATTTTATTTTTATTTATTGTGTTCGTATCATTTGGTATCAAAGTTCAGGCATAGACAAACGAGTTCAGAAATTGGAAGACGTAGTCCAGTCTTTGTCGGAGCAATTCAAGGAGATGTTCAACCAAATCTCCAACCGGTGGTTAGACGTCTAACAAACTCAACACCCTCTCATTTGCTATTGGGCTCACAAAACTACACGAGGCTCGCGATCAGAATATCATCTTTCTTGGTCAGAGTGTGCGACAGACCATAACAGTCAGCAACGTCAAGGGTTCACTTTTATGCACTCCCACCAGCGGTGCTGCATCTTTCGGCAGTGACGCCTCCTCCACCAGTTTGACTCTCATTCGCTGTAATGACGCATTCACTCCAGGCCATCACTGCAAACAATTGTTCACCATCCAAAGTGACAAAAGAGAGCGACGACGAGACAGTGATGGACGAAAGTGAAGGAGCAGAGGATGTTGAAGATGATTCAATTACTTGATGTTAAATTTACTTCTTGAGGACAAGAGTTATTCTTAGATGGAGGGAATATTAAGGTTTTTTATTTTATTATTTTAATATTTTCTGAATTGTTGGTTGTTTAATTTGTGGGTAGTTATTTGAATTTTAACTTTCCTATGGAATAGTATAGGACATGCCGATTAGTGGAGCCTATTTAGTGTTAGTGGACAGTTATTTTAAAGTTGTCTTGTATTATCTATTTAAACCTTAAAGTATTTGAATAGAAGTATGAGATCAGGTTTAAAAAATTATACCAAAAGACACTTGTGCGAGATGTCAAGCTTGTAAAGCCATATGAGGTGATGCTTCCTCACCTAAGTCTATTTTTATTTAGGGAAAAATATTTATCCTTTTTAATGACACAACTTATATCCTTTCACTATCACAAAGAAGTGAGACCCACACTTTTATTTTTTTTTGTCAATTCTTTTTTCATTTATCTATCTCTTTCTATAAGTTTAGCTCCATTAAACTTACATACACTTTACCTTTATCCTTTTACACTTTACCCTCATCCTTTTACTTATTGTGTACCTATAATGTGATTAATCGTTCCTAAGAAAAGCACACTTTCGTGGTTTTACCCGCGGGAGATAGCATTGTGAATCTGCAAAAGATCGTTGTTTCGATTCACACTGTCAACTTTCTTTTCTTCTCTATCTTTTCCTCCTTTCTAACGGCGCCAGAATCTAACTCAAGGTTTTTGCCGCTTCTGCGTTTTTAGTCTTTTTATTAGCCAAAGATGACTCGTTCTAAAGCCAAGCCGATGAAACAGCGTGGCGTCGACTTCAAGGTTACCTCTGTGTGCCCTAGCATTATTCTGTTGTATACCTGCATGTGTAACTGTTTTCCTGATTTTTGTTAAAAGCTTTTCAACGCTTATCGGCGTGTTACTTGCTCAAAATTTTCAGAAAATAAGACGAAAGGTTGGGAGGAAGCTGCCGCCGCCTAAGAATACAACAAATACCGAAATCAAATCTAAAGGTACTAAGTTTACATCCCTTCTTCCGCTCCAAAATTTACCTAGGTTTTGTTCTTGACATGTTCGTTTACTGCTTTCTGTGTTAGTGAGGCAAAATGCAAGAGATATGGTAAAATTTGTTGTACATACTTAATAACTTGTTTGTTTTTGTTTATGAATCATATTACCTGAACTGATTTATTTTGTTATATGCCGTAGTTTTTCCTTTTTAAAATGCTAGACAAATCTGTGCAATTGAAAATTTTGTTTACTTGTTTTATTTATGATTGGCTTGACATGAACTAATGTCACGGAATAAGTTTACTGACACGTCTTGAACAGCAATTGTTCTGCCGGAGCAGAGTGTGGCAGCAGATAAGGGGGGTTTAGCTGTAAACAAGAAAGGTTTGACTTTAAAAGAACTTCTTCAGCAAACATCTCATCACAATGCAAAAGTTCGTAGAGGTATATTTATTTTGTTGAATGTGTTGTCATTATATAATTGCCTCTAAATGTGCATGGCAATATCATTAAATCTCAGTGGTACATGTTCTAATATTTAAACCAATAAATTTTTCAAAATGATTAGTTTTGATAAACTGAGTTGGACAGAAGCTTTCGGCTAAGTAAAGATTAATTTATTTGGTTATTTGGCAACCTTTAAAGTTAGAAGCCAATTTGAAGGGAATACGAGTAATGTGTGAACTACTTAGATAATTCTATGTGTTGCAGTTACAATGTGTATTTTTTATTATAATTAATAGAACATTGTTCTGAATTGAAATAAAAATGAACCTTGGTTTGGAACCAAACCACCGAACCAGAACCTGGATTCTTGTTCTGTTTTTAAAATTTAGGGATCAATAGAGGTCAGTTTGGTTCAAGTTTAAGCCTCAAACCAAATAAATATGGACCATGAACCCTGTGTCAATATCAATCATTATTTCAAAATCTTTGATAAGAAAGTTAACATGGTGGTTAATTTTATTGTTTGTATCCTCCAAAAGTTACTTTAATAGGCAATGGCACACCATGATCTCTTTGAAGGTCTTGCTTCCCAATATATTCTTACTCTTTTTGAGCTGTAATATCATGAATTGACGTTATTGCTATATTTAATCCTGTCAAGCATTTGAATTTTCATTTAAATTCAGTGGTCTGCAACTCTGCATATTAATACTCTTTCTTTCCCCCGTTAAAATATAGATGCATTGCTCGGTATTAAGGATTTATTCATCAAAAATCCAGCAGAACTGACGTTGCACAAGTATGCTGCTGTAGAAAAAGTTCGTGAGCGCATTAGTGATGTTGATAAAGTGGTTCGAAAATCATTGTATGATCTTTTGAAATTGGTGATTTTCCCTGGCTGTAAAGAGGTATTTTCTATTTTGTTAATTTAAATTACTTTTCTTACATATTGAGAATTTGATGTTCTCATTTGAAGTGGTAAAATATTCTAACTGCTTTTTCTCTCCTCCCTTTTGATAAAAGAATTCATGTAAACAAAATATACATATCATGAGGATAAGTGTGCTCCTAAAGCTGCAAAGGACATTAGAGAGAAGAAAATAATGAAAAAGTGCATAACCTGAAAAGAGCATAACCTGAAAAGAGCAGTCCAGTACTTTTACTTGTTAGAAGTAGAAGCACCCTTAATTTTTTTTTGACCAAAAGCCTACAAGGCCAAGAAAAGGTGGGGAAAAAGAAATTTAGGGCTAAAAGTTTCTGGAATCGTGCTGCTGCCATATTAACCACACTTCAGCGGAATGAGCACAACACCAAAGCACCTTATAATCCATCCTACTCGCAAAACCTTTCTTCCGCGCAAAATAAATGTTTTTGAGCCATTCTGACTTCTTGTTGGATTGATAACAATATTTGCGGTGAAATTTTCAATCCCCTAGAAAGAAACTCAAATATATACATTTGTTTTCAATCAGGCATAATTTTATTAGTTTCCAATACTTTTAAAATCAATATGAGTATTTTTTGTAATAATACATTATGACTTCAGGGGTCATTTGGTAGAGGGATAAATTTTAGATTCCCAGGAAACTCACATTAGAAATCCTAGTTACCCACGTTTGGTACAAGGATTCTTAAAATTTTCCTGGGCATTAAAATTGTGAATAAGAATCCCATGAAATAATATGACCAGGTGGGGAAAATTTTACATAAATTATGGGATATAAATAAGCTTTAATATCAGAAATTCTGTAAAATCAGAGGTTAGTTTTGTAACGCCGCATTTTGACCCTTTTGTGGCATATCAGAATTTTTTTTCAAAAATTCATCAAAGGTTAGTTTTGTAAAATCAGTCCACATTCTCATGAATCATTGACAATCATCCAAACATAGAATCAGGAAACTTGAGCCAACATTCTTGGGAATTTTTGGCCTATCAAACAACTTTTGGTAACATTCCCGAGAAATTCACTTTCCCAGCATAATCTCAGGAATTGTGATTCCCAAGAACAAAATTTTTTCTCCTTTAACAACCCCCCCCCCCCCCCCCCCAAAAAAAAACAACTTCGGTATAATTTATTTGTCACTATTCCTTCAACTTCTTTCCTTAATTGTCGGGGGGGAGGGGGTTGTTGTAAAAATAGAAGTTAAAACTTTCCCTTGGGGTGTGCGGTGGTGGGTGGTACATCATTATGTCTTCCCGATTTAGGATGGTTGAATTTTATTATGGGATACTAATGCTAATTAAGATTACCATGTGTTATGTATATTACATTGAAAAAGCTCATCTGAAGTGAGCTTGTCTCTAAATTAAGCAATTAAGGGTGTATCCATCCTTGATTTAGTGTAAAGTGCGTCTTGATCTTAACCAACTGGAGTTTATGGGTGGATACCCTCTTACCTGTCACTTTAAAGAGCCTTGTCCTTATTATATTATTGTGGTGTTACCAAAGAAAGGCATAAGATTGTGTTGGAAGAGCGATGTTTGATCTGTTTTTCTCTTGCGGGAAAGTAAATGATAGTTTTTTTTGTTACGATATCTGTTTTGTTACGTTCCCTTCTGGTTATTAATCTATGATGCTTTAGATGTCTAGTTGTAATACTCTATACACTGTGAAGCTGTTTGCTATCCTCATTGGTTCCAAATTCAGATTTTGGGTATCTAATTTGTTTTCCCTTGATGCATACTATGACTGTTGCATGATTATATTATTACAGTGAAGATGACTCTTTTCTATACTTCATCCACCTTATTTTGTTATTTGGTTTTCCCTATATTTTGTAGGGTACTCAGCAGCAGATCGTTTCTTTATTGATGGCTTACATTTTTCATGCAATGACACAACTTGCGGTTGACATTCGGATCATGTCATTTGATTTCTTAAGCCTTGTTATCGAGTTTCATCCCCCTTCCTTTTCCACTTATGCAGAAAAGGTGATATTATGTGTCCATTTTGTAAATTTTCTTTTAACATTATGTTGGAATTGCCCCTTTGGATCCTTGGCAATAGCAGCAGTTGCAGCCTCCTCTCAATTTCTGATGCTCTCGTAAATGGATTTTGCATCCACCTTTCTCTTAATGAAGCTTTTTTTTATTTCATGACATGATGACAAAGCTTTTGTTATTAAATAGTTTCATGCAAGGGCTCTTTAAATTTTACAGTATTTTGTTTGCTGAAATTTTGCACTAGGAAGAGAAACATTACCTCATTCTTCAATATATATCTAGATTTGATTGAACTTTGTGCAGTGTTCCTCATATTTGACAAAAGCTTAAAACTTGAGGGGAATTATTATTTTCAATTTCCTTTTATTATTCTTATTTTGAATTCAAGAGGGCAATCCTGAAGCAGCGGTAAAGCTGCTACTTTGTGACTGATTTGTCATGCGTTCGAATTTGAGAAAGAACTTTTTTGCAAATATATAAGGGTAAACCTACGTACAAGAATTACCCTCAACCATGGTTGTCAAACTCTCGAGTAAACTCGCAAACTCTACCGAGTTTACGCTTCTGGTCACCCTCACCGTTCCCGCTTCACTGCAAACTCGCTTTTGGCACTCAAACGGTAAAAGCTTCGTGTTTTTTGGCAAACTCTTAAACTCTTACGAGTTTAACGATTTCAAGAAAATGGAGAAAAACCCTTGGACTCGAAAATTTTACCCGAAACCCAAAAAATCCATGGCTTTTTTTTAACACAAAAAACCCTAATACCCGGTTTCAGCCGCCACCTCCTTGCTCAGTGAGAGACGACGTCGCGACTCCTGCTCCACCGTCTTCTCCGACGTGCTTCGTCGTCGTCCTTCTGCTTCTCCGCTTTCTTCTCTTCCAATTTCTCCATGGAGGGCTCTGTGGAGGATTTGGGAGCCCCGAAGTCATGATGGGAGTATAACTAACATAACTCTAAATATGGATTTTAAGTAAAACATATTTGATATTTTGTTTTGGATTTTGATCTTTTGTGCTATGGCTTTATGTGTTTGAGATAGTGTGTGATTATGACTATTGTATGACATTATTTTGCTGGTTGGTTGAATTAAATTTGCTTATTATATTACTTTATATGCATATAAATATTTATAAATATAATTTGTATCTCATGTTACGATTCTACGATCCGTGTTACGATTCTGCGATTTACGATTTTGGTCCACCCTTCCGAGTTTGCATAGACTCTCGAGTTTGACAACCTTGCCCTCAACCCTATCATCAGTAGTCAGGGTTTAATGGGGTGTTTTTTATTCTTATTTTTAATTCCCACAGATTTGACAGTGCGTTTTAAAGAATATTGCCTCAATTTATTTCATAGTTGTGTTGGCGAAATGAACACTATGATTGTAATTTTTTTTCCCATGGTTTTTCATAATTGATTTCTGTGCCATAATCTTTTTATCTTTTTCCTTGTCTGTAATTTTATTCTATTCTTTAAACCTTTCCTACTTTTGAGTTTGTATCATTCCTATATTTTTATTTGTCATATTTCTGTATTTGGGGTTTAGAATTCTCTGTAATGTTGGTTGTATGGTTAACAGATTTTTCAGAATTATGAGGATATTCTAAAGAAGAACCAGTACTATTTACAAGACAAAGGAAAACTAAAAGATTTTCTTGATGGGTTGGTTCGCTGCTTGATGCTCCTCCCCTGGAATAAAGGAGAAACTGGTTTGCATAATAAGGTACCTTGTTTTCATATAACTGTGAATGCACTGGTGAGTCTTTTTAAGCTTTGGTAATGCTATGCATGATACAAGCCTCTTTTGGCAATCTCTATCATTTGTCATTTTATTTCCTCTTAGCAACTTTATGCTTTAACTGGTTGAATTATGTGCATCTGGAAATTTTATCTTTTGCTCAGGAAGCATTTACTACTTTACAATCTTTTGCTCAAATGATGATAAACATTACTAGCTGGATAACTATATGAACTATAAGTAGCGTGGGAGTTATGATTAAATTCATGGCTTTTCAGGCCCTGGTAGGTTTCCGTTGTGCGAAACATCTGAAACTACTTGCTCTGTTTTCCCATTGATTCATGCAGGCTTCATTTTTCCTTCTCCAATTTATTTCTAATCCTTCTCCTATTTTTATAGGATGATAAGGGACGAAGGGAGCTGCATGCTTATGAAGATGATCAGTCTATGAGCTGTAATAATGGTATGTTAACTTCAAAATATATTTTAGATTTTGAACGAAATATCTAATTGACTGGTGTTGTATGAGTATGCATAATTTTCAAATATGTAAAAGGTTTGGTTAAACTTTTATGTTCTTGATAATTATTTGACTGACAAGTTATGTGCTTTATCTGTTTTTGTAGATTTTTCTCATATCATACAGAAACTGAAGAATCTAGTGTCATTGTTAATAAATGTTTTCACGGATTTTATTCGATCAGTTAATGCTTTGGCAAGTCCTGAAGGGAAGTCCTTTGGTTGTCTGGCATCCATTCTTCACACCATAGATCTTATAGTGAGGTCATTTGTGTATTGGACTCATAAGAAGTCAAAATTTCCCATTTTTCAAGCTGAACCCGATGTGGTTGTATGGGATGTTACTATTTCTTCTGTATTCTTGAAGAAATTAAATCCTCTTTTTCCTCTGAATCCAGTGCATCATCTCTCGGAAAAGGTATTTAGATATAAAATCATTCATGCGCTTTTCCTAATAGCTTAACCTCTTGGGATAGTTAGTACATGACATGGTATTAGAGCTTTTATGACCAAGTGGTCTATGGTTTGATCCTTATCATACCAATTCTTCTACCAAAAAAGATTTTGAATTTTAGCATACGATAGGTGGATTTATGCATTGTCAACGCTTCAAACCCCGAAGGGTTCTTACACGAGTGGCCATGTCAGAGTTTAAGATGTAATATAAAAACATCTGTAAAATGTAATCAACATCTCTAGGTAGAGAGTATCACACAACTGCGTAAGTGAAAAGATAAAGACTACAGAATATAAAGTGGAAGCATAACTAAATGTTTACATTAAAGATCTGGGCCATGTATCCCAGTGCCTAGTATGTTTAAAAAAAATAAAAATTCTGGTTACACCTATAAATTAGTCTGTGGTGGGTTACCCCATTTCTATTGTGTTATAGAGATCGTATTCCTTTTGGCACACTAGATGGGGAGCAGCAGGACTATGATATTCTTCTAATTTCAAATAAACTAATCCTTTCTTCCTATGCTTTGCAGGATTGTGATAGGTTGCTTGACTTGAACATGGTCATTGCAAAAATATTTTTTGAATTAAATGGATGTATTTGTCTTCCTCCTGATTTGATGAATAAATTACTAGAATTTATTGAAAATGCTCTCCTTGGGAAGGTTTGTAATATACACCAATAAAGTCTTTAACTTTTTGTACTAAAAAAAAGTCTTTTTAACTTTTACGTTTAATAAAGTTTAAAATAATGGTCATTCTACATCTGTATTTGACTGGAATTGTTTGTATGCAGCTCTGCAGGGCTAAACAATGTGGTACTGCTGTTTGGGAAAAGCAGCTAGTTCAGCTCCTTCCTTTCATTCCAAATTTTGTTTTTCATGGGGAAACCGATTGGGCATCTCGTCTTCTTAAGGTTTGACTGGCTACATGGTTTCTGAATAGTAATTTATTTTTTGTTGAATATTCTGATTCTCTAAACATTAGGTGACATTTGGTTTATTTTTTGTTTACATTTTGAATTGATGTTTTTATTTGTGATTACAAAAATGTCACATGTTTTCACATTGTTTGCTGCTCCCAAGATGTTAAGGAAATGGTGAAAATAACTTGTTTACAGCATTTCAATTTCAAATACTTGGGGGAAAAAACTGTGTGAGAATAAGGTGGCATTTCCTTAATTATCGGTGACAACATATCAATTGAAAATGAAAATAGAAAATAAACCAAAAAATGACCTTAATTTTTTGGTTTCATATTTTCTAGTACTATGTTTATTTTTTATTTTTTATTTTTTTCTATAGAAGTTCCCAAGTTGTTAATGTAACGTGGAATTTGTGGCCCTTGCAGGCATTTACCCACACATTCAGGGAAAGCAAGCCAGATTCCTCATTGAAATTGGCCTGTGTTTCTGCAATTGAAGATATGCTAAACCGTTACATCTCTGCATCCCTTAAGGTAAGAAACGCCAATAATGGGGTAAGGGGAAAATGGAAAGGGACAAGAAATGAAAGAAAGGGAATATGTTATTGATGAATGTTCAAAGAATAAGTTAAAGGGTAATCCTCTTCACAAGAGATTTTTCCCTCACATTGAGAATACCTCAATCAACAATCACATCTCCAAAAAAGCATCCGTCAATAGGGACTGTTTCCCTTGTATACACTAACTATACCCTGTGTAGGTTTTACCTCCGTTAGTGGCAATTATGAATAGCTACTAACGACCCTGGGCTCTAATTAATCTACTCAACAAAATTAACTACTGCCTTGGTTATATTATTGTGGGAATATACTTTCCAAGTTGTTGGTTGCTCCCCTCTTCCTAATTGCGGTTGTAGTATAACTCATGTAAGTTTGGCTTCATCTCTATCCCCAAGACGTCCTTGAAGTTCTTGACTCTTGGATAATCTTATGAAAAACTATTCATACCCCTCCTTTCTCTTTTCCAAATTTATATATATATTTTTTTACTTTGGTTCAAATCTAGGTCGCAAACACACATTCCCTTGAGAGTGCAGAAAATTCAGATTTTCTTGATGCTTTACTTGCATGGACAAGAGAGCTCCCTCTCTTACTGATCCAGCTCAGAGATAATCACCCAGTCTGCTCCAAGGTAATTGTTATTTTAATTTGAAAAGCAGTTTTTTATGTGAAATTCCTTAGCTTGACAGAATTTGTAGAGATTTTAGTGTGTTTTTGCATTTATTATCTTAAATCTCCAATTTGGTATCTTGTCCATGAAATGTTCATTTCTCCATTACAGGCTGTATTGCACCTTCTACTCCGCATTGGACAAAATGCTCCAGTGCATTCATCACTTATTTGTACATATGACAACTTGCAGTCCTCATTGCTAGATTTTTATAATACTTGCCAAGAAGGAGGTAAACATGAACATGTTGGCATCATTGTTAATGGAAGACTATTCACATGGTTATTTTTTGGCCCCTTATTGCATTGAGTTTTCATCTTGCAGGACATATTTGCTGTGGTCCTTTTCTCAGGCTTCCTAGAGAATCTCAAGAGCTCTCTCTGTGTTGTGTTTCCTATTTCTCTCATTTGGACTGGCCTCTTTTGAAGTCAATGGCTTGTTGTTGCCTAAGTAAGCTTTTGATGCTTGTTTAAGATTTCAACTTGCTTTCTTATTATTTTTTTTGTTTACCATATCCCTTTGCTTAATATTTTGACTGTTATCTTTAGCATAATTGATGTTGAATATTTTTAAATTTATAATGATACATGGTGGTGAGTTATTAAAAGGCTTACAATTAAAAATAAGGGTTTTATTAATCTCATGTCGTAGGAGAGTAGTTCTCTACTACCATAGGCACAACCATAGGTGGGACCCACTCACACATAAAAAAATAAAAATAGAATTACATGAAAATTGATGGGAGTATAGGAAAGAAAACTTATCTCCAACAACATGAGAGTAGTTTTACCCTAAAAATAAACATACAACTTGAATGAAAAGGTTGTCCTTGAATTAATCAAATGTGAGATATAGTTGGTTGAGGACAATAAATTTCCAACTTGTATACTTCATTTTCTTCTGGTTATATCTTCTTTTTTATCCGGGAACATGAGATATAGCATAGAAGTCAAACTACTTTCATGTATTTTTTGAAAAGTACCTTTAGGCTGTGTCCTAAAAAATTACTATTAAAATGTTTCTATTGTCTCATCAATAAGGAAAGATTAATATTTGTCTGTCTTGATAAACATTATTTTTTATATATTTTTATGCCTGACGTTAGACAAAAAAGTTGGGACTATTCAAACTAGAAGTTTAAAATGTAGTTTATATTTGATGAAATCTTGTATGTTGGTTTGAAAGTTGGCACTTTTCACCCAATGTAATCTTGGTAGCCATAATTTTCATGCGAAAACATTGGGGGAGAGATCCCTAAAAAGACATTCTGATTTATGTGAAATAAATGTTATGGTAAAGCTATAACTGTGGAAGATGCTTTTGTACACTGCTATTCAGATACAAATTTCTGGGTTAAAGCTTATGGATATTAATTTTAATTGTACATATTGTAGGTCCTGATCTAGATCCCCATACGTTATTTTGGACCATTGATGTTCTGGATTCTGCCTATAAAGCTGGACATATTAAAGTTACAGATTTCTTGAATGTCTTCATCACCCTTGTCTTGCGTTTCGAAGTTTCTCCTGGTAATGTATAAAGATTTTATTCTACCACTTATATCTTACTTCTCGATAGCTGCTAGATTACATTATATATATATATATATATATATATATATATATATATATATATATATATATATTCTATCTACCTTTGCCTACCACTCTCCAATATCATTATATCAGAATCTAAATAGGAGAGAGAAATGATAAAAGTAGTTGAGATTCTAATCTAATGATTTTGGACAGTGTTTAAAAACCCGGCCCGGCCATCGACTCGGCCGAGGTCAGGGGTCACGGGGTCATGGGTTCAACCGGGGGGGTCACGGGGTCACTACGCTGACCCGATTTTATATATTAAAAAAATATAAATATATATATCCTATATGAAAATATTAAAAAACAAATCACCAATCATCAAAGATTCAAAATATACTTAACATAATTCACCAATTATAATCACAAGTAAATATTACACCACCTAATTAAAGTATCAAGATACCAAAGTACAAAACTCATATTCTAATGATTCCATAGTATCAAGAAACCACAAGTCCAGGTCACTGGGAGAAAAGAGAACGATTAGATTTAGGTTTGCAAGCATTTTTTTTTTTAATAAAACGTTATTTCATGGAATTTTCTTTAAAAAAAAATATGCAGTGACCCCCCTTTGACCCCTCTGACCCAGGAGTCACTGAAACTCGGCGGGGTTTTGGGGGTCAGAGGGGTCGATATGCATATAGGGTCCAATTTGTGACCCCAACCCTCAGAGGGGAGGGGTCAGGGTTGACCCGGGTCAACCTGGGGGGTGGGATGGGGTTTTAAAACATTGATTTTGGATAGTGGTAGATAAAGGTAGGCAAAAAAAGAGGTAAGTAGAATAACCTTCCCTACATATATATATATATATATATATATATATATATATATATATATATATATATATATAACATTTCTCACATGTTGAGGAAAATATCTAGTCGCTGATATATAATGATTGAATTGGCTATGCTTGTCAATCTTTTTAACCTACCTAGTCTTCTGGCATCAGAAATGTTATTCCCTTTTAATTTTGTAGATGTCAGTTTTGTTGGTTTGAAGAGTGATCCACGCCGCCAAACTTTGAGGTCGATGACAACTAGACTTTGCTCATCCATGGTACAGATGGGTAACAATTCTCTTGTTCTACAGATGACGGAGGAAATAATAGTTCAACAAATAGTAAGTTGATTTAATTGTGTGCTATGTTTTGAGATTTCTTCTTTGTTTGAGCATTTGTTTTCCCTTGTTACTTTCCTCCTGCCTCTTCTTATTGGCTCAACAAGAGACTGAGACTTTCTAGAAGCATGACTTCTTATGCATTTTGTGTCACAGGCGCTAAAGCCTTTTTTGGATAACAGTTGTTCTCTCTTAAGAATGATTGTTGCATTGGATTCCGATTCCGATTTCGAGTTCAAGCCCAAGCCCTCAAGACTTTCTGAGCAAAGCATCACCCTTCTAGGCCATCACCTTTTGGAGTATCTGATGGATGCTATACAGGTGAGTATGTTATCCAAATTCCTCTCGTAAAACGACAAATATATGCGTGAAGCTAAGTTGACGCCTCCTTATTTCACATGTCTCTTTATTTTTTTGGGTCTCACCGATCATGTTTTACATTAAAAGTAAAATATCTTATAGGCCATATATTTTTTTTCCTGTGCTTGTTTTTGTTTTTGAAATCAACATTTTTAGAACATCTTTGAAATATTGATTGACAACTTTTAGAAAAAAGTGAGGAATCTTGCAAAATATCATTGAGACACATTAAAGGAGATTAGGGGAATACTTCCTAAATTCTGTTTGACTTGCTTAACTTTTCTGATGAGATTGATTTAGGTGGTTTTTCATTTGTTGGTAATGGTTTTTCGAGTTATCCAACAACAGATATCAACACTGCGATTTTAGCCAAGTGACAATTCATGAGAATAATGGCAACTTGAACCTTCTACGGGTGCTTTCCCCTTACTATTGGCCTAGGACTTGATTCCTTTTTTATATTTCTTGCATTAATGTAATTTTTTTATGGCTGAACTTTCAAATGGGGTATCTAAAACTTACCTTTGAACTTCAAAGTTATTATTTTTAACAGATAATGGAGAAGCATTTTTTTTATTTTCTCATAGTGACATTTCTAATTCTAACAGCATTTATCAAACTTATCCTTTAATAAAAAACACTTTTTTTAGATTCCTAGTATATTTGCTTTTCTGATACTGGTTAGTGCATTTTGTGAGTTTCTTAGTTTCTTCTGTTACTTTTCCCCCCCTAAATCAGTGTATTTTATTTTATTTTTTACATGAGTTAATTATGGTGTTTTTAACTGATCTCTGTGTTTCATCGTTGCACAACAGTCCATTCCAGAAGATGGTGACAAGGACCGCACTTCCTCCTCCATACTGCTTTATTATCTTGAACCTTGTTTTCTTTTGTTTGGTCGGTGCCATAAACTAATGAGTCTTGTGTTGAAGACAATGAAATCAGCTATAACTGAAACTTGTTTGACACCTATATCTGATAATTGCACTCAACATACAAGCAACTGGTTGATTAAGGTGGATGTTGTAGCTTCTGTACTTATTGCGGTGCACAAGGATAAAAAATTGCGAAAGATTATGGTTGAATTCAAAGAAGACATTGATTACATTATACAGGAAATACATTTGTTACAGGTAGATTAGACTTTGATGAACAGTATTGATTGCAGTTTGTGTTTTTAAATGTTACTTAACTGCAAGAATTCTTATTGATTTGCAACGTATTTTTTTTTTTGTAATACATATTTTGTTTTTCTTAAATCATAATAACCCTTATATATTGGTTTTCTTTGTTTTTTGCAGTCATCCAGGGATTCCAATATGACCATCGAAGAAAGGCATAAGTTATACTGTACATGTGAACAACTGAAAATATTGAAATAACAAAGATGTTTTGGAGGAGAAACTGATTTGTTTTATCATTTATTAAAACTTAATGTTGGGTTGGTTGTTATACTTTATTCTAATGTTATATTAACTATAGTATCATATTACGGCTCATTGACCCATTGGGGGTTTATTGGGATTTTAATTTAACAATGTGGTATTTGGTTCACGGTATTTACGAGTTGGGGTTATTGAGTGACGCGAGGGGGACCCGGCATCAGGAGTGTCGTGCACCTCCCCTGATTCACTCACACTTTTTTTTTTCAATTGAGTACTGCACCCCCTCCCTTGGGGAACTCACCAGATTGTGCCAAGTGGCACAAACTCGTTAATCCTGTTATCGTAAAATTTCGGAAGACCATAACTTTTGACTCGGGTGTCCAAATCAGATGATTTTTTTTTTTGATTTCACATAACTTTTCGAGATTTACGTAATGACATCTCATTTGACATATTTTATCTCTCAAATATAATTCAAATTTGCAACAATAGTTCCATTTTTTTACAAATTTGAATTATGTTTGTGAGAGATAAAATATGTTAAATGAGATGTCATTGTGTAGATCTCAAAAAGTTATGTGAAATAAAAAAATCATCTGATTTGGATACTCGAGTCAAAAGTTATGGCCTTCTGAAATTTTACGGTAACTGGATTAACGGGTTTGTGCCACTTGGCACAATCTGGTGAGTTCCCTAGAGGGAGGGGGTGCGGCACTTAATTGAAAAAAATAAAATAATTGTGAGTGACGCAGGGGGAGGTGTGTGGCACTCAGTGACGCTGAATCCCTTCGCGTCACTCAATAACCCCAATTCGTAAATATCGTGAATCAAATACCACATTGATAAATTAAGGGGATAAAATCCCCAAATGAGTCAAAGAGCCGTCATATTACCTTTTGGTGTCGTGAATTGAAAAAAGAAGTTATTAAGCCAAAAATACATTATTTTCTGAAAAAAGTTCTCCCTACTCAGTAAACTACAGTTATTTTGTTTTTCGATGTGAATTTCACAGTCGGAGGCTATTAATGAAATTATTTATTTACATTTTTTAAAATTTATACAAGTTTTTAGTTTAGAATACTTATTTGAAATATAAATTATAACATAATTAATTGTATAATATAAGATATAGATAGTAGGGATACATTATATTTATAAACTTACATATGTATTATGGGTAGTATATATTATTACATGCTTAAATAATATGTTGGTGAATATACTATATTTCGGTGGCTACTTTTATGAGATATTTATTGTCTACAGCATTAATTTAAGGGTCCAAAAATGATTGATCATGTTGCCCTTATTTGTTGTGATAAGATTATCACTTTGTCCCTCATAACTTACATTTACTGGAGTAACTAACGTCAGAGCAACTTAATAACTCAAATTAAATGTATTGTACGCATATTAATGGATTTGGGATGATTTTCTACAGGTCCAAAATAGCTGAGGACAGTCTCCATTCATTTCTTTAAATTCTAAAATGATAAAATCTTTGGAAGGACATAATTTTTGGCTCAGTAGTTTGAAGAGTTTTTTTTTTGTTTTTTGCATATAATTTTTTGAGATCTAGTATCGGCATAAATCTTTAAAAGCAATGTCATATGAATATAAATATGTACATAAAACTTAGTTTGGTAAATTTTGTTTGGGTATAAATAATTTGAATGGAGATTATCATCAATTGTTTTGGACCCTCGAAATCATGAAATCCAAATATGTGGGGACTATCCTCAATTGTTTTGACACCTTGAATTGAATGGAGATTTCATTCAATTGAAAAGAACCTACACACACTTATTCCAAGTCCATTTATATACGTACAAAACATTAGAGTTTTGTTTGAATTATAAATATCCGTGAATTCAGATTTGAGTTGCTCACTTGCCTGAGTTACTTGACTAAGTCATTTACTCGAGTAACCGATCCAGTTATTCAAGTAACTCGCGGTCAATGTGATGCATATTGATATATAATTTTGATAAAGAGTTAAAATTAATATATAATTTTAAAAATGGTCAAGGTGGTAAAAATAAGTAAATATAAGACAACAATGATCAATCACCCGTCCAAAAAGAGGAAAAAGATGACAGCAGTATTAGAAATTTGAAGGTGATTGTTAATGTTTCATGTTCATTTAAAATGATTTAAATGATACAAATGAAAAGCGATTCACAATTTTTTGTATTAGTTTGAAATGATTTAAGGTGGTACAAGTGGAAAACGTTTTGACTCAACCCTTTCTAATTTTAAGTGAAGATATAACCTCGAACACATCAATGTACTAGAGGCGCAACTTTGCAACAATTGAACTAGGTTAATTGGTAACACAGGTAGAGTAAGGAGGGAAAGAATTTGGATTCGATTCTTATCAAATATATCTTTAAAAGGTGCGAAGAGCTTTAATTATGTCTAAACTCCAATTCAGCATTAGTCTCAAAGATTTAAAATTCGTGAGGGATATCTAAAAGACCAATTTACCTCAAAAGGTAATTAGCGTCGAAATACCAAAATAAAAATAAAAATTTGACTTTATTAGAATTTAATTGGTTTTAATTTTAGTAAAATTACTTTTTAAATAATTGGTGTTTATTTTAAAAATAATATTTTAAAAGTTATATTTAGAAAAAAAATTATTTAAATAATAAAATAAAAATACTTTGAAGTATAAAAAGCATTTTTTTAATATTATACGGATCTTAAGAATAAAATATATTCTTTTAATAAAAAAAACTAAGGGCTCGTTTGGTAGACAGGATAGGATAAGAGTAGGATATGATATGAGGCTGTTAAGCCTATATCATGTCCCGTGTTTGATGAGCACCTGATTAACAATATGATAAGATTATGTAGAAGAAGAAGGGAGAAAGAAAAAAAAAAAATATTGGGTAGCGTGGGGATATATTGGGTATCCAATATTGTTATCTTATCTTGTTGAATCCTAACCCAGATCCCCCCATATGATAAGAAACCATGTATTGGATAGAATAAAATGAAACAATAGGATAAACTAATCATATCCTATTGATCCACCAAACAAGAAATAAAAGTAAGATATAATAAGTTATCTTACTCTATCTTCTTTATGAGGTGCTCCAAATAGGCCCTAAATACTTTTATTATATTTTAAAGTAATTCTACAACTTCAAATTAATTTTTCTCCCAATAAAAATTTGTAATCCAACGCATAGTTATTGTACAAATCAAATTTAATGGTTTTTTTTTTTTTGATAACATTTAATGATGTTTTAAATCCCTAGATATCTAAATTGCACATTTCCAAGATTTCCATTTTGATAGCCTATGAACTCAATCAAGCATTATACATTTCGACACAAACAAGAAATTGGTCCTTGGCAGTGTTCTTCTTTCCGCAGTATGGGAATGTAGTGGTCCATTGACTCTCAATCAAGTGAAAATTCCCTCATTTGGAGGAATAGAAAGTAGGCACTAACGTGATACCCAAAATTCGGAAATGACAATGAACCTAATCAACCGATATACATTTCGATAGCAACAAGGAATGGACCTCGACTGTGTACTTCTCTTCGCAATAGGGGACAATAAGAGACATACAAATAAAAGATAAAATAAATTATATATGACGTAGCAAAATAAAATAGTATTGACAATTGAGTCTCCCAGCGATCCGCATCGGCTACCTAGTATTGACAATTGAGTCTCCCAGCGAGAATTTTCTGTATACACGAGATCTCGAACTCGAGTCATTGCTTAAGGAAACCCGAATACCTTACCACTTGATGCAACCCCCGTTAGTTAATTTGAATTTTTTTAAAACTTATTATGTTTTTTCTCTTCCTTCACTACTTTCCGTGCTATGCAGATTTTAACAACTCCATAAAATTCTTATCTTGCTGCTATATAATCCATCAAATGGAATTTCAACCATTTTTCCCCCCACTTTTGCGCAAAAATAAACAAAGTTCAGAGAACAATTTCAACAAGTAAAAAAAGGAGAATCGTATGATATCCCATTTTTGGTATGATATTTCCCATCTTTGGTAAGGGAAAAGTGTGTGTCATTTTAAAGGATATAAAGTTGTATTATTTTAAGAGAGAGAAAGAGATAAATAAAGGAGGAGAGAGTTGACAAAAAAATTTAAAGTGTGGGTCCCAAAAATTTTCTCTTTTGGTATAAATAAAGGAGGAGAGAGTTTATTCAAAATTTATAGTGAGAGTGAAAGGATATAAGTTATGTGATTTTAAAGTATAAACATTTTTCCTAAAGTGTCTAAATGTGAAGATAATCGAAGAGGCAATCATCATAATAATTTAAGATGAACTGGTAATAAGAGGAGGTGAAAATGGCACAATTATGATGATGAGAAGATGAATTGACAAGGTTTCTGCAAATTAAGTAAGGGTTTATCATCTATCATTTAACATGATCACAAAAAATTTCCTACACTCATAACATTTTGTGGGGCCGCAGCAAAAAAAAAAAGAACTCTGGCACGCAAAATAAATCTCTATAATATAACAAAATCATTTTTCCTACAAGATAACTCTTATAAAACCGATTAAGTAATGGAGATGAATAGTGTTTATAAAAGGGAGAATAATGTGAAAAATGTGAACTCAAAACTTTCTAAGGATGATGTGAAGCTATTTGACTCCTAACTCTCATGCATCCATCAGACGTGAGAATATATATATATATATATATATATATATATATATATATATATATATATATATATTTATTGAGGATCCAAATATTCTTATATACTAAGTGTTTTAGATGAACATCAATATAGGTTTTTTCTAATTCGGAGTGTCCCTTTCCTAGGATCCAAATATTCTTATATACTAAGTGTTTTAGATCAACATCAATATAGGTTTCTTCTAATTCTGAGTGTCCCTTTCCTAGATCATTGTCTTACATATATATATATATATATATATATATATATATATATATATATATTTGGCTTAGGTAGTTACATTGAACGTGGGTAGTGGTGAATACCATCATGTAATCGTGGTAGGGCCCACCTTAGATACCAATACGTGGATTAATTGACCAACTATCCAGGTAAAGATCTTACCGGGTTCACTCAATCGGTTCCCTGTCTAGTGATACCGGGCATATAAACCCAGAACACGTGAGTGTTCTTAATTTTATCAAATCATTAATGGGATAACAGTTCAAAACCCTAATTCATAAAAAAAATTGTGTAAATTTACATAGCAAATAGGGCTAATACAAAGTAATAAGAGTTGAGATGAAATCAATCTTAAACAGATAAACAGCGAACTAACTCCAGCTTTGGGAAGAAGAGAAAAATCTGCTTTGAAACAAGAGAAAAAAGTAATTGACTCAAATTATTTTCTAAAAATGATTTTTCATGTAAAATAATTCTTAATTTCTATATATCATCACAATTTAAAACGCTCAATTTGTTTATAAAAAAAAAAAACGCTCAATTTAACACGTATACTAGAAATTTCTTTTTTCAGATTCTGTGTGGCCCACGTGACGGGGGACATTTGGTAAAGGAGAAAAAAAATTTGTCCGGAAATATCAATTTTTAAAAGTATATTAAAATATTCAGTTTACCATAATATGTGAAAATTTAAAATTTAGAAAAATTTAATTTGCCGAGAATCCGGTAAAATACCGGCTACCAAACGCCCCGTGTAAATGTAACTGATTTGGTGAGAGCTTTTGATGAGGAGAACGGGACCAGAGAGGGTCTGCTCTATTTCAACATGAACGAGCAATTTAACATAATCATATTATATTGAGGGATTTTAACTATATAAAATAAATTAATAATAATAATAAGGAAAGAGAGATAGAAAATATTAAGATAAAAGATTATAAAATCTTCATTATTGATTTATTTATTAATAATTAACGTTAAAATTTTTGAAAGATATATTTCCAAACCTTTTATTTATTTATTCACCTTAAAAAATATTTTTGTTACTACTCCTTTTGCGTGGATAAATCATTGATAATAGGTGAGAGAGGGGGGATATTAGAATAAAAAATTATAAAATTATCACTATTAATTTATTTTTTGAGAAATTAATATAATTATTTATTAATATTTAAGATTTTCTCAAAAAATATAATCAACTTAAATAATTTAAGGTATTCATTTTCAAACCTTTTATTTATTTATGTATTTAGTGTTTAGTCTCTTAAAAAACAATTGTATCATTTAAGTAAGAAAAAAAGATAAAAAAAAATCATGACATACTTTAAGTTTTAGTATTATTTTTCTTTTATTTGTTAACGGTAAAATGATTTAACATTACGGGTGTGTTTGGTACAGGATTTTTTTTTTTTCCGGAAAAAAGAAATTTCCAGAAAAAAAGTGAAAAAAAAATTTTACGAAAAAAGTTGCGAAAAAATGTTTGGTAGGCAAAAAAAATTTCCAGGAAACTTGGATTAGTTTTAGTAACTATGTTTGGTTAATTATAAAAAAATGAAGGGAATTTTAACCAAAATTATCAAACTACCCATAAATTTAAATTTTGTTGAATTTCTGTACGGAGGAGGAAGGCATGAATATCTTTTTTTATCCTGAAATTGTTACAATGGAAATTGCTACATGAATTGTGTAAGTTAAACATACAGAACAATCTTAAATTTGTAGTATTTTTTTAAGTATAAAATAATTACAGGATTAATTCTCATGAGAAGTTTTATGTATTAATTTTCCTATTATCGTTAATGGTTGTGCGGATCGTGCAACACGCATATGGTATTTAACTACTTACATATAATTTTAGTTAGACAGATTACTGAGTTGTGAGCTTCATCTTTATAGTTAATCCATTTTGGCATATTACTCTTGCTTTTTTCACCCATTGTTATCTCTCTTATTGGAACTTGACATACTTGGCAGATTAATTTTCATTGTTTTGTTGTAGTTCAAACAATTTGCAGACTTGATAACACCTTGAACTGTGGTCTTCATAGAGGATTTGTTGGATATTTGAAGGGTTCACGTTCATTCAATATCTTTTGTAGCTCGTGCATGGAGTTGTAAACTGTGGTCATCATAGAGGATAGGAGAGTGTTTTTGTCACAACAATGTTTCCATTTTCCTCGAGCGTCACCAATTTCTTTTTCCATGTTTTCAATGACAAACTTCCACAATGTAAAATGGTGGAAAAGAAATTGACAGCAAAATTCATTTCTAGCCTTCAGTTTATTTTACCCCCACCAAACATTGCAAATGCATTTTCTCTAACACACTTTCCATGCCAAATTTTTTTTTTTTTTTTTTTTCCCACTTACCAAACACCCCCTACGATTCGTTTTGTGTTTAATTCCCTCACCGCCTTTCATAATTACCAAACTAACCCTAAACTAAAACCCACGTCCACCCACATTATTCTTTTCCTCCATTTATTTTCGTAAATATATACACAAAACCCCTTTAATCCCCTCATTGACGCATCAGAACAAAATGGTTGAAGACGGAGACATAGCACGCGACATCACCACCGCTTCTTCCTTCCACTTACTCAAGCAATCCAGACGTACCAGTAGGAGAAAGTCGCGCAACAAAGTTTCTCCCCATAATATCAACAACACGCCACCCGAGAAAATCGTGCTTTTGCGCCGGAACATAGCCGTGCCCTTCTCCGGGTTCGGGGCGACGGCCCTGGGTTCGGGTCTGGGCAGGGTTGAGAACGAGAAACGGGTGAGGGATTTACAGATGGAAAGGAAGCGGTACCTGATGAGTATGGGAATCGGCGGCTTGTGCTCGGGAAGGGAATCGTCGAATGGCTGTGGCGTGGTCTGCGAGGAGTGTTCGACGGGGAGGGACGGCGGTTTCCACTTGTGCGTGTATGATGCCGTGACGGTGGGTTTCAGGTCGACGGCGGGTCCGATTGCCCGACCCGTCAGGGGTTCTGGGGTAAGAGCGCCGCTCTAATTTTCTCTCTGGCGTTATTCTTTTTTGATTTGGCGGTGTTGTGCATATTAGCGTAAATGGCAAGTTGGTAATTTTTTGGGAAACTGAAAGCGAAAGGTGCTGGGATGTGGTGTGGTATAGTGTAAGATACAACAGGATTATCTACGCACTCTGTACTAATTTTTTTTTTTTTTACATTAATTATTTGTTAGTTATTAGGTTTTTGTGTCCTTGTGAAACGGAAAAGAATTTTTTATTTTTATTTTTTATTTTTGAGTTGCGGTACAATGGTGGAAGTGGGACAAGCACTTCTTCTGTACCACCAGCGTACCTGTAGCAATTCCAAGATTAAAAAAAACATTTAGGAATTTTTGGGAAATACATACAAAGGCAAGTATTCAAATGGTATAATTTTTTTCTAATATAGAAAAGAGGAAGTATGTACTTCCATGCTATTAAAAAAAAAAAATTCCGAAGTGGCTCAGCAAGGGCAGCTTTCCTGTTTCAAGGTTGAGATTGCAAACTCAAAATTGAGGGCAACGAATAACGATAAAGGATTGGCGTGTTTTATGAGTGAGATTATGGAACTGTTTCACCATCCAATAATGCTCCTCTATTTTATTTCTTTCCTAATTTGCCACTTTTTTTTTTCATTATTCATTATTATTATTTGGATATTATTATTTTCATTTTTTCTAATAATAATAATAATAATAATAATAATAATAATAATAACTTTCTTTAGATGAACGTTGCATAAATACCCATGTTAATAAAATTGGATCAGTGCGGTCGGGTCGACCTGGAACTAGTAAACCGGTCATATAATTGGTCCAGGTGAAGCAAAGGACTGATAGTGCATCAGAATCAGTGTGACTTGGCCAATTTTCATGAAAATCGATGATCCGGTCGGTTAATCGGTGACCTGACCTGATCACAAAAAAGAAAAATTAAAAAAGAAATCATAATAGATATATTTAAATATCTTTTGCTTATTGACTTACATAAGTTATGTATCTATAACACTAATATTATCTCAATCATGCATTATGCAGAAAATTTTAATTTGATTCATAGTTAGATATGTCGATTAATTAATCTGAAGTCTTGTATCACGATCATTATATTTTTGTTTGATCCTTTATTGGATAATAATGTAATTATTTTTTATATTAAAATATTTTAAAAAATTATCATTTTTCTTATATATTTGAGTATGGTTATAATTTTAAATATAAATTATAGAATTACATATAATTACCGGGTCATGCAGTTAAATAAGCGACCTAGTACTCGACCAGGTCAATGACTGAGCCGATTTTAATAACATTGATAAATATCATTCCTCCATGTAAAACTCTTTGTTCTTCTGCTATCCTAAATGCTTTATTATTAATTTATTCTCCATTATTTGGATACTATTGTTCGGTCCGGATAGACTGTGAATATTCATCACGTAGGTGTGAGGTATATGTGCTCATAGGTGTTTATTGTAACATCCCTTTTTAGTGGCTAATATAGAGGATATCATATAAATTCTTAAATCCTCTTTTAAATTAAAGTGTGGAAAACTCTAGTGCAGCAGATATAAAGAAATACTTTTTAAAATTTAATTATACATGAAACAGAAGTCGAGTACATTATTATATCTGAGAAAGACTAATTTACATCATCATCAAATTGAAAAGAAAATATTTCTTCTTTATCAATCACTCTATAGAAACTTCGAACATTCTTCAAAGCCTTTATCCATAGTGTTTCATCCTACTTCAAAGCTATACAAACTGGCATGCTTACTTTTTGGAAAGGTTAGCATAAAACAAATAAACACGTGAGAAAAATCTAAATAATATTAGGGTTTTTGAACTATAACCAATCCAGTCGTCTTAGCGAAAAATATCATTCTCTCAAAACATATTTATAATAAGAAATTAATATCATGAATAATAAATATATGTCCAAATGTCTGTGGGTTCTCAATAAATAAGGAAAAATTGTTTATTCTTTTAAATGACACAACTAATATCATTTCATTCTCACAAAGAGTGGGACCCGCATCTTTATTTTATTTTTTGTCAACTCTCTCCTTCTTTATCTATATCTTTCTTTTTCTTAAAATGACACAACTTTACATTCTTTAAAATGACACACACTTTTCCCTTAAGATAATTAAGAGAAAGATTTAGATTGATTAACCATTTTACCCCTTCTTTAAAATTAATTTATTATGTTGTTACTTTTCCTAAACTATATAACAATTGCTCCTCTTCTTAAATTATATACCAAATTGTTCATGTTTGACCAAACCATGTCCTTAATTAATTAGTCACTTATTCAAGTGAATGAGTTATTTACTTGAGTAAGCGTGGATCAAACTTTAATTGAATAAGAACATATTAATGTATAATTTAAAAAAAGAGATAAATTAATATTAATTTAAAACGAGAGATAAAATAATAATTTTCTTATTAAAATCGTAACATAATGCTCAATCAACCTAAGGTAACTCTACAAACATCTTTATCATATAATGAAACGTTTCTATAGTCAAAGGAAAGAGTTACTGCCAAGTAAGGAAGCATAAAATTTTAAAGGGAAAAATAATAATAAAATATTTCTTTTATAAAAAGAATAAAAATGTTAAGTTCTTTTTAATAAACAATCTAACAATTGCATTAATTATCTAAGGATGAAAGAAAATATTCAAAAGTGGTAATTTCACAATTTATAAAATATTAAATGCGTATTTCTTTTTAGTCTTTTTTCCATTTTTTTCTTATATATTATAATTTAGTTTTTTTTTTCTTTTAAAAATAAAGAATAAAAACCCGGGTTTACGTTTGTCCGTACCATACATGAACAGACTCTGTAGTCTTTATCATCACTCTGTTCCTTCTTATTCTAATAATAATTATAATAATATGAGAACTAATAACGCTTTATGGGGCCACAAAACCCAACTTTAATGCTCTGAATTTATGTCCGTTCTCCATCTATTTATTTCACTCGTGTGTCACTCTTTTTCGCTGTCTGTGTCTGCAAACACTTCACTCACCCTTCGCAAAACAGCTCATGGCGGAGCGTCCTCCGCCGCCGCCACTGCCGGCGGACAGGGGCAATGGTGCAAAAACATGGATTCCGAAATCGAAATCGAAATCGAAATCGAAATCAAACCCAAAGGTTCGTTTCTTTCTGTGCCCGGTTAATTCTTCTTCTTTTGGTTACTTTCTGTTTACATTACAAGTTACAAACACAACTGAACACTGAGTACTGAGCTAGCTTAAATTATTGCTTATTTTCTGGGTATTTAATTTCTCATTTGAATCGCAGGGTTCCATCCCAATTCCAACTTCAACTCCTGCAGTAGCAGGAGCAGGGTACGGTTGCATGAGCCCTCCACCAAAGTCGCTATTTGCAACTGGTTATGGACCTTATGGTGCCGCCGGGGCATGCTTCGCTGGAGTTGGACCTTACGGTTATGGATACCAGCATGTTGGAACAGCTCTACCTCAATTCCTACCTCAGCAGCCGCAGGTGAATTGTTTTGTTTGTTCTGCTAAATGCCAATCCTGATTTGTCCTATTCAGCTTCAGGGGTGACTTTTTGCATGTGTCGTTTTTTCCGTTTCAGTTTGTTCTTTATTTAGTTATTAATGAAATGTATGTTTCTATCAGAGACACTTACATTGCTATTGGTTGGGATTTTTGTAGGTTAATGTGAATGGGTTTGTGGAAAACAGAGATTTGGAGATGGGTTTTGTGCAGGGCCAGACCATTGTACCTGCCATAGTCAGACGTGGGACTGGCGTCTTTCATTCTCCTCGTCCCCCACTTCCAATTCCATACAACAACAAAACCAACAAGAACATAGGTCAGTTAAAACCTTTTTAAAACTAGTCATGCAAAACTACACTAGATTTTCGAGAATTTTTAACAAAATCACTAGATTTTAAGTTAAGCTTGAATAACAACTCTGTTTCCAAATGAATTAACCAATGATAGAATAGAACTCATAACTATCAATTAAATTAAACGAGAAATAGTTGTAGTTGATAAATAACTTGATTTATCATACTCTGTATTAATTAGTACTGACTTTTAGACAATTATAATGACTTGGTTTGTTGCATCATTTTAGATTGCTACATTAATTACGAAAACTTTTGCTACACTTTTCTTATGTTTGACATATATTCCAGTGAAGTTTATGCTACTGAATACTAGGAGTGTATAACTGTACAGAAAAATACTACTTGCAGACCGATATAATGTCCTAGTTTAAATGTCAAATTATACAAAAGTGTTTAAAAAAAATAATAGTTTATAAATAAAAGCTACTTTATATTTACAAATTTTTTCCTTCTAAATTCTTAGAAACTAGACTATGTACTATGAGTGGTACATCTGTATAATGTAGTTTGTAAATATAATCCTACTTTATAAAGAAACATGAAATATATAAATATAAGTAGTTATACCTCTTTTCTTTTTAATTTAACGACAATGACAAACTTTTTTTTATTGAGTAAATACACTTCTTGGTCCTCGGCAAATTTCACGATACCCGCTTTAGTCCCTGGCAAATAAAAAGGCTATCCATGGTCTATAAAACATTTAAAATGGACCCTTTACTTGAAATCGTAGTCCTCACAAATTTAAAAAAGACCCACGTTAATCCTCAAAAGGATTAAAATGAGTCCACTTTGAATTTCTGAATAGCTTTTTTATCTGCTAGGGACTAAAACGGCATCGTAAAATTTGCTGAAGAACGAAAATTATATTTACTTTTTTTTTTTATCTCTATATATTCCTTTCCGTAGTTGTGTTTTTTTTTTTGGCTGAACTGGGCCAAGGAGTTAGCCAAGATTTTAAGAGAAGGATTTATAATTCTTGTCTCGGTCTAATGACAGGAAAGAGGAATAAACAAGGAGCTGGAGTCATTCATCAGACTAAGAGTAGTAGAAACGCTTCCGAAGGGAATGATGGCTTAATGAAGCAGGAGGAATCTCATCAGCGTGCGCCTTCTTCTGAAATTAGCTTGCCTAAGGAGTGGCCATACTAACCCAAAGTTATTTGAGGAAGCCTTTGGAGAGTAATAAAATAAGTAATAAAATAAGCTTGTCAACCTAAAGAATGAAATATTAGAATATAGGTGGATCTATAGGTCAAAAAATAAAGAAATATATGTCCTATTCAAGCCATATGTCCTATCTTATGGCTTGAAATAGCTGATTTTAGAACGCAACATATGCATAAATTAAGAGTAGAGAGCTCCTTGGTGATCCTTCTATTATACTTCATGACGTTGTTGGTTGATAAGTTGATATACCGCAAAAAAACGCTTCCTTGATTTCGTTTTGCTCTACGAATGTGTGCAAAAACTCTACAAATTCGGTCACAGATTTACTAGATGCGAGGCTTTATTTCAGAGATAAACCTTTATGCAAAAAAGAAGTACAAAATGGTATAATTTAAAAAAAAAATATTCATTTTTTCAATTCGTACTTTAGAGACGCGTTGTATGTAGACACGTAACCTCCCCATTTTGAAAAAAAATAAAATTCAATACTACCTTCGTATATACATCTAATTAATAGAAGTGTACATCAACTTGTGTTGTGTTGAAGAAAAAAAACCACTTTTATATTTTATATTATATCTCACCGATGAGACATAATAAAAAATACACTGTCACATCCAATTTTCGTGCAACGATAGTACTCATAAAGTATTCCTCCATTTCGGCTATCCCTTGTGAGCCCCATCTTGTAGAACTATAGGTTGACCGGTATGGTAACTATCAATATCACTTCTGAGCCAATCTTGTGTTATTTTTAAAATTCAATCAATACTAAGGCTGTATTATATTTTTTAAAGAAAATCTGTACAAGATTAAAAATTAGCCGGTGCCAAAGCACCAACGAACTATCAAATCACATAAGAAACATTAATCTCATAATTTATATATATATATAAATTATTTATGTTCAAAGAAAACACTTTCGCCAAAGGTACGAGAACATGGAAGCTAACAAACTAGGATTATCATGCGTGACCTCTTATTTTAGAATGAAATATTAAATTCTTCTTAAAATATTTCATTAGGTTAGGTAAAATAAAAAACTATTTTTTTTTAAAACTTAAACATCAACATATTCATTTTTTTAAGTCATTTTTTAAGACCTCTTATTTTAGTTTGCTTTTTCTTGCAAACTTAAAAAAAATGTGGGTCATTCAATTTTTTTTCTTTTTTTTTTTTAGTGGAATCCACTGCTAATTTGTGTTTACGGCGGGAGATAAAAAATTTCCTATCAAATGTGACAAATAAAGCCCTTATAAATAAGAAGAGTTTAATAATTATTTTACATTCTTAAAAGGCTAATTCAATGAAAAATACATAAAGGAATGACATTGTAGCGTAATAATATTTGAAAAAAAATAAAATTTAATAATTCGTCTTTTATTTGAATGAGACACTTCAAGGAGAAATATTGTTGTAAAATCCGGCCCGACTCGGCGACCCGGTCATCAGACCGGTCCGGATCAAGCATTGGATTGCTCATGCATTGACCCAGTCAAATCCAGTCAAAACTCGGCCAAAACCGGTGACTCAGTGACCCGACCGGGTCATGCATTTAAAAAAAAATAACCAAAATTATTTCATCTTGTAAACAAATGTAGAACTCATTTTAATTTTTTTTTGTAATTTTATTTGCTAATATACTTTTCTACAATGACCTCCAATCTCAGCTTCCAATATTGAACCAAAATGCGAAATAATAAATTAAGAGATTATGACATATGTCATTTTTAATGTAACTGAATTTGAAAAATATGAGTTCAATGTCATTGAGAGGTATGTTTATAGGGATTTTGAGTTAAAATTTAAATTTACATAGAAATAGTATACATTTTTATTTATTTATGCTTCAGGTTTTTGAGCTTATTTAATGAACCTTGTTTAATTCATTTTAGATATGAAAAATATAATTGAATTTATATGTTCATATTTAAATATATTTTTATATATCTATATATATCTGGGTCAACCGGTCCGACCAATGACTCACCGATCTGACTAGAGACCCAATGATTTAGGATCCCAACCGGATCAATACCCGGGCCGAGTTTAATAAACTGAAGAGGAATATAGGTTTTAGAGTGTACGTTCAAGTGATTGACAATTTCACAATGAGTCTCATCTGTGATCCCATAAGCTAGCTTTCCCCATCAAAAAATTCCAAAATATTTTACTAAAAAAAAAGAATTTCAAAATAATAATAATAAATTAATTAAGGGAAAATATTTTTTCATGTTGTATGAGAATTCAACTTTCATGTTGTGACCCTTCGATTTCTGTGTAAAGCTATTCTTTTCTTTTTCTTTTTTTAATTAATGTGGGGTCCACCATTAGTTAAGTCATAATATGAGAATTGAATTCTCATACAACGTAACAAAATCAAATCTCATTAATTAAAAATCCTGAAACTTTACAAAGTTTTTTATTTGGAAACATTATACTTTACAAAGAGCAGAGATGAGAGCCTCGGATCCCAAGAATTTAGGTAATCCTTATCAATCGATCACACCTAATTACATTTGATCGGTTTACTTAACCCATATATACAACAAATATAAACAAACAACCTACGATCTTCACGCATTTCTGTCAATCTATTTTTGTGTGTTTCTTTCTTTAATTTCATCATAAAAAGAACTAACACATTGCTCCGCTCCGCTCCTCTCCTTCATATTCTCTCTCTCTCTCTCTCTCTCAAAATATCATTGGGAGAGAGAACGAAGAAATCATCATGGATTCATCCCAAAATGAAAGAGGACCCCAAAAAGAATCATCACCCGACCAGTCTTCATCAAACAGGGATGCAACGCCGCCGCCGCCACAGCCACAGTCACCGCCAGCGGCGGCGGCGGCGGCGGCGCAGCCCCAGATGATGTATTACCAGCCGGGAATGGCCTATCCAGGTCAATATGGAGGCCAACCCCAACCCCATCATGCTTACCCGCCAGGATATGCCCCATACCCAAATGATCAATACCCTCACGGATATAATTACCCTGCAGCCCCCTACTACGGCGTTCCGGCGACCTATCCTCCCGGTGACGGAGGTAGAAGTTTCATCCGAAGCTTCATTTTGTGTTCATGTATAATATTTACGTTCTTCTTCGTTGCATCCCTCGTGATGGCGCTAGTGTTTCATCCCCGACTCCCTAATTATAAGGTTATTTCCCTCTCGGTTGCGAATTTCAGCACCAATCCAACCTTAACCGGTGTTTGGAACACCAGCGTCATAGTAGAGAATCCCAATGACAAGCTAAAAAGTTATTTTTCCGATTTCAAGGTGGATTTCATCCACAAAGAAAATATAGTAGCGGTGAGTGGTGTACCCGATTTTGTGTTGAATGAGCACGAAAAGAAACAAATGGATATAAAGGCCTCCTCAAACGACATTGCAAATGGAATGTCGTTTCAAAAGTGGGACATGGATGAGATGGCGAAAGAACGAGACACTGGCTCCATCACGGTCGTTTTAAGGTTATCTTCCGTGGCCACGATCAAGTCTAGCTCAGTGTCCACATCAAGCGCAATGGTACTAGCACTTTGCGAGGGCTTGAAGGTTGTGTTTCAAAATAACACCGGCATTGGTACCTTGGACGATGGGGGCAAGCCCATTAGTTGCCAACCTTATATGTAAAAAATGCAATGCCTGCGTGTTGTTTACCTTTTTTTTGTTTTTTTGTTTTTGTTTCGGATTTAATGCGGGGAACAAAGGTAAAAGGTTATCTCTCTTTCATTTTTTTAAGGGTGTAACTGGAATAAAACTTTCCTTCAACCCTATATTTTTAACGCTATTTTGCTATAGTGATTTTTTTGTGTAGCTGGTCTCATAATAAAACTAAATTGAAATCTATGAGCTTATATAAATATCAATATTCAATATATGAAAAGTTACCATTTACGGCTTAAGTTCTGAGTTTTGAAAGCTCAGAAGATACGCATACAAAATCCAAGCCCAAACATACAGCCAGGGGTGTTGACGGGCTGAGCCGAGCCGAGCTTTGATCTTAACGGGTCAAGCCTGTATTTAAACGTGTCCGACTGGCCTTAGCCTGTTACCTGTCATGAATATAATATTGGCCTGTGGCCTGGTTTATTTAGAAAAAATAAAAGCCTGTGTGAAGCCTGTCTTAGCCTTTTAGCATGTTAAAGAATAAAAATAAGAGAACAAAATTTCACAAAAAATCAATTTCCAGATAGAAACCTTAGCTTCCAATTTGCAGCAATAATTTACAAAGTCTACAATAAATAAATTAAAATTAAAATGAGAAAAGGTAGATAACAAGTTATATTATCTTAGCCCATTATAAAAAAAGTGCCAACAAAAATAAAAAATAAAAATAAATAAAAATAAATAAATTGACACAAACAAGCAGTGCACAGTAGAACGAATGAGTTTTTGTGGGTTTGTTTGTGTGAGGGAGGATGAAGGATAATATAGAACAACACTAGTAATTCCATAAATATACATAAATTCAATATATATCCAAATAGCATAATATAGAACAAAATCACTCAAAAAGTCTGTTAAACCAATAAAATGGGGTGAAATAAATTGATGAGAGAGAGAGTTATTACAAGTAGTATAAAAAATATAAATAAATATTTATAGACTAGGCGAGTCTGGGAGGCTCTAAGGCCGAGCTTATGAATTAGAGCCTGAGGCCTTTTTATTAAACGAGCTTTTATACAAGTCCAAACCTGGTTCCAACACGAGCTTTTATTAAACGAGCTCAGTCCTTTACGAGCCGAGCCAAAGGCCCTAAAAGGCCCCTGCCTCGTTTACCACCCCTACATACAGCAATGCAACACACTAAATCATTGAGAACAGGCACTCGTTTTTGAACAGAAAACAAAACAAGTCACGCGTGTTCCTGAATAAAATCTGATTCTAAATCCAAATTAAAGAAGAAGAAGATAACATCGGCCGAAAGTTTCCCAGACGATCGATAATGTGATGTTGCTGTAAAAAATTTCATCATCTACCATAGCCATCTATCTTTTTTCCTTAATACCCAAGTGTTTTCATCGCTGAATAATTAAACGTTACGTTATATCTTATAGTTTAAGAGAATAAATATTTACAGATTTAAGTCGTGATAATATTTTTTAAATTAATATTTTACAGCAACTAAATAATGTTTACATTTTTTTTTGTATATAATTATTGAATTAACTTACTTTATAATTAAATTAGTTATTCATCAAAATATTTTTTTAAAAAAATCCAAACCAAACATTCATTAAAATTCTAATTATAAATGATTTTACATCTAAAATAAATTAATCCAAAAGCATCTGAGGAAAAAGTTAAGAAAAAGCATTTATCAGTTTCCCACTGTAAGCCCCTCCTAAAAAATAAAGCAATTATGCTATTGAACAATATTTTTATAACATCAGCTATATGTTATTTATTTTTTAAAATATTCGTTTTAATAAAAAATGTAAAACATGATAAATAGAAAATATTACCATAAATTGCATCAGTTCAATTTCTACATTTATTTCTATAAATGAGTAGAATTCTAATTTCATCCTTGATAAATTTGAGAGTGTATACCTTAATTCTTAAGAAAAATTAAAAGAATTGAAACTTGTAGTTGTAGATGTTAATGACCTATGTATTTTCTCTCCTTCTACGCGCCAATCAACAAAAGCCACCTACTTTTCAATTCAACGCGCAAAATACACTATAACTCACTTCAGACTCCACACACACACACACTCTCTGCAACACTTCATTGTCTTGCTGATGGCGACACCTGGCCACAACAAAACGACCACTGGCGATTACTCCGGCGGTACTTCCTATCCCTTTGCAGTTCCTCCGCCGCCCTCCTTTTACCCCAGCATCTATGAAGATCCGAGACCCACCGGATTCTACCAGCCACCTCCACCCCCCGTCATGTACTCTTTCCTCTGCCGCTTCCTGGCCGCTATTGCTGCCACCATGGCCGTCATCGCCTTGATTATGTTCATCACGTCGCTCGTCCTCAAGCCCGAACTCCCGGCGTTCCGAATCGACTCGGCATCCATCACCTCGCTCAACACTACCGGCCCCGAACTCACGGCGAGCTTCGACATCACCCTCGTCGTTACAAACCCTAACCGCAAGCTCGCTATCTCTTACGACGCCGTTTCTGCCAGTGTCTTGTACCGCGAGGATGGCGTTCTCGACTTCACTCGCCTGCCACCTTTCTTGCAAAAAACCCGGAGCGAGACCACCCTCCGAGTTCAATTCGCGGTGGTCAACGAGTTTGTTGGTAACGGCGTGGCCAAAGGCATTGCCGCGGACCGGGCTCGTGGATCGGTCCAATTTGGGGTCACATTGTTGTCTTGGATTAGGTTCAAGTCTGGTATATGGCGCTGGAATGATCATCTCTTGAAGGTTGACTGCTACCCTTTGAGCTTTGTGTTTTCGCCCAACAACAGCACAGGTGCTTTAATGTTTGGTTTAATCTGTGATTAATGTACCTGGGGTGTGCTTGTTCATCTTGTTTATGACAATCTAATAAAAGTTAATTAATATTTTTTGGGAATTAGGGTAGTTGTTATACAGCATTCTGCTATAATCTACGGAAAAAATGTTTCTGTAGCTAAGAAGATAAATTATCTGCACATATTTCCAGAACGATGTGGTATTGGTATTGAAATCTTAAAAAATTATAAATATAAAAACTAGGGATAGGATATTGTGACACCCAAATTATGTTACACCCATGTGACACCGAGTGAATCTCACCGTTAGTATGGTCATGATTTCCCAAATTTAATATTTTATATTTATTTCTAGTTTCGTATGGTTATGATTTCCCATATTTAATGCTTTCACTTTAAATTTGAGAAATCATGATCATACAAAGGTAGAAATAAATATAACCGTTGGATCAACATAAGCGATCTAACGATGAGATTGACTGGGTATCACATGAGTGTAACATAACTTAGGTGTCACAATATCCTATCCCTAAAAACTATTATAAAAGGGCCGACTCAGTTCAATACCCACGCGTGAGTGTCTGGGGAAGGAAATTGAGTCAAGTCTTACCCCCGTTTTTTGCGGAGAGGCCAAGTCGAAACCGGGACCTTGAACATCACGGTAAGCATGCTTACCACTGAGCCAAGCCGGCCCTTCATAAAAATTATTATAACCTTCAAATAAATTAAAATTACAAAAATACCATAATTTCCGCACCAAATGAGATCTTATTGGGCTTGCTTTAGATAACTTATATGCAAAAAGCGAACCATAATCTATATCACTATATTATATCATTGTACACTAAAAGTGTGTGCTTCTCTGCTTTGTGTCTATGTTAATCCTCGGTTCTTAAAGAGCCAATGTGGTTGGTTGCCTTTACAGTATTATTTTAGAAAGCGGATTCCCCTCTTGTTGCCCACATTTTTCATCCCTAAATGTTCAATATCAAGTGTACGCTTATTAATTAAGAATGTAGGTGAAATATGTCATTCTAGCACTATTGCTAAATAGGAGGATACATATTCAACGTTTCTCAGTTAATTTTACAATACAGATGAGAGTCAGGGAAGGGAAGTGAACCGAAGGCATATGCATGTCAATTATCAAGACTCAAGAGTCTAGTAAGCAAAATAGGATACATTCTGATGGATTGGATTCTGATTTATCATTCACGTTTTCTTCACTTTTTTTTCTTTGGGTATTCAATAGGTAGTATTTCCTTTGGGTACTCTAGAGTGTAGTAAGCAAAATAGGATACATTAAACGCTGAATGACTTAGAATTGAGCGAACATTCTTGTTTCACTGTTTGATTCGCCTATGAATGAAATCCATTTAATCCCAGCCAATTTGTTTTTATTTTTGCTAAATGTAACCAATATAGAATAAAATCATAATTACATTCACTAATTCCAGCATGCAAGGAATGCCATTCCCACCTTTCTACAATGTACTGGCCTTTCTTGTCTCTGTTAATGTGTCAGGTACGTTGACATTAAATCCAGTCAATTTATATTTGTATTTTGGATCAGATGCGTCACAACAAACTCTCTACACTTTGGAAGCAACAGACTGAGTCAAGGAACCAAAACTAGTTGGACCCTATTGCTAGTTGAGGCGTTAGCTCTTCAGTGATGCACTCACCTCTGCCACCTTACTTAGACGTGCCTTTCTGGTTTAGGTGAGGCACACCTTTAACTCCTTAACTTTCAAAATATTTCAGCCATCTAACTTGCTAATTGCGATGCTAAAGGGGGTAAAATAGTTAGATGCTATAAAAATAAGTACTTGTCGTTCGTTGGGACACTGAGCCACAAGCAGCTTAGGGTTTTGTAAATTGAACACTTTAATTTTTTTTATTCTGAATATTATGCTTCATAGTTAATTTATATGGAAATATAATGCAAATAGCCTAACATTTTACTGTTGTGTTCTTTTTGTAATGTGCTCTTTTGCTATTTGCCTCAAGGCATTAAATCTCTCTAGCACTTTGGACTGGAACATCAATAAGATGTGTCAATATAAATGAGTAGTCATTTAAAACCAATATAGTAAGATCTTTAAGACCTAGCAAATCTTACTGAGTAAAGAATCAAAAGGGGAAATTACTTTTGTGCTTCTCAGGTATTTTCACATAAAAGCACATTAATGGAGAAATTTTTGAATTCTGTGTTCCATTTGTTGAGACTGTATTTTCTGCTAACAACTGCACTGAGCATAGGGGAATTGTGCAATTTTTGCTGATTTTCATAATAGTCACCAGATAATGTGCAAGATTTTTTTTTTTCTTGCTAAAAATCTGGACTCTAATTTCTTGACAGAGTACTAATGGACACTGCTTAGGAGTTAGGTCATATTTATCATATGTAAATATATTGTCTTGAGTTGAGCTCTGAAGAAAAGTTTGGTATAACTTTCAATTGTACTGATACTGAGAATTGGTTTGACAATAGTACCAAGCCTGCTTCTCGAACTTGTCTACTTTCCTACTTGATATTTTTTTATTTCGAATCCCTGGATAGTAGTTATGCTATTGTTTGTCCAAAGCTAGCTTTTATATGATAAATTTTTAGTCAAAGCTAGTTCAAAAGAAATTCAACATGAAGTTGGATTCAACTAGTCAGATTTTGAAAGTTTCTGATAGGAATGCTGATCCGATTCCTGGAGCATTCAGCGGCAAACCCGCTCCAAAGTCTAGATGGGCCAAGCCAGTGCAAGTGTTCCAGCACAAGACCAAATGAAAGCAGGATAGTTGGGCTGAGGGCTGCTGCAGTATGGATTGTGATATTTTGCTGTAGTTGGAGGTGGTTGAGTGAGGGGGGCAGAATTTTCCTTTGGCTACGTGAGTAGTAGACAAGGATACCTCCTTTGCTGGGAGCTCTAGCTCTTACTTTTCTGTAATTTCCATTTTTATCAATACAGTTCTCACAGCGTTTCTTCCCTTTTTCCGTCAGTCTTCTCTAAATAGGAAAATATTCCTATAAGTTTCCTTATTGGTCTCCCCATTTTACTCATTAATTTTTTGAAGATCCACAGAGATTTACCAGACAATATTAGATATTAGACTATTTCAATATCTAATTATGCCCCCAAAAAACATTAAAACCAATTCAAGTGTTCAACTGTATAATAATTTGCAGATCCAGGCTTGGAACCAATGTTTTAATTTGCCAATACCCGCTTTAAACAAGCAAGACTTAGGAATGCAGCTATGTCTTGATGCCTTGTTGAAGGGCAGGGTAGATGGGGGAAAAGCAAGGAAGTTAGGATGCATTGTACTTGAATCATTGAATAGTGAGCAGTGGTAAATGGAAAGTGTGACTTTTGTCTTCTTTATGCTTGGTTGTTTTTATTCTTTCACATAAAAGCCTTGGCATCCACTGGGGAAATCCTTTGTTTCCCCTGCCATTTCAGCTTTTTGAGACTTGAAAATGAAGGAATAATTGAATTGGTGGAAGTGTGTTGGACGATTGTGGTTTAGGATGTTAACAAATTATTATAATTCATCAACACAAAGTGTATACATCTTGTAGCATAATCACGCGACCCTTCTCTTGCGATGAATCTTCTTGCTTTGAATGGCTGCAAATGATCTTCTCGTAGGCAGCTGTTGCGGGATAGCCAGGTCTTCCAAGCTATGACTCAAGAGGGGAGAGAGAAATGTGTGGGCACTATTCCTTATTTCAAAATGCATGACGTCTTAAGCAACTAATGTGGGTATATAACATAACTTATATATCCTTGGGCCCTTCTCTTATATTAAACCCCAAAAGACTTTTAAGTAAGAAGAGCATATCTCAACAGAAAACATTTCTAAACTCTCACTTTCTGCTTTTTTTAACTAATTTTCTTAAGAAGGTTTAATGAGTACTCTATCTAAGACTTACCTGAAGTTTTGATTAAATTTATATAGTTTTCTAAATTCTCCATAACTTGCAGCTCATACGTTAATGCAATTGCAGCTGTAACATAGCTGTAACATTGTTTTCCTCCCTGCATCCCCCTTTTCTCCTTACACACGCACAAAGTTCTTAAAAAATGCACTTATCTCAATGATGTCAGTTTCTCCGTTTTTGTGGCTGACATGATGTGTAGTTTCTGTTTCAGATGAATAATTTAAACAACCCGCACTAGGGAAGAGCAAAAGTAATATGGTTATTAAATATCAGTAAGCCATTGTATGATTCAGATCAGCATTGTACAGGGGAACCGGTGAATATTATTTGACTCCACTTGATGATCTAATGTTATGTGCTTGATCTGTTATTTTATTGTGAGAAAAGAAGAGGAATAAGCAGATTACGTGGTCACAGCTGTAAAAAATGCTGGCTTGAATAAATGGGCTCTTGGCTAAGGTGACAAATTGATGAAAACTATTATTGTTATGAAAATTCTGATAGCAGATGATATTGATGTAGTAAATTTGTATTGTGATGTAGGTTACTTAGCGTCATAGATCATATAGAATTTCATGACTGATGATTGGCTATTTGTATGAAATGGTAAATTGGAACTTCAAGCACATCTCCGCACAATATATATGAATATTGTGATTCCTGGTTCTTGTTGGTTCTGAATAAAGTGTAGGTAACTTTTAAACCATTACAGTATGATACGGTGAGACGTTGTTTTGGGTCTTAATGCCAGATATTTGATGCTGATGAACAAGAATCAGGGATCAGTGTTCTAATCAATTTTCATCAGTCAACTTGATTTTTGGATACTGCCAGATACATCTTCTCTCTGATTTTCCTTTAATTTGTTGTTGGCATTAATTATTTCTGGTTAATGAAATTATCATCTGACGGATGGTATATATTTAATTCCGTTATGGTTAACAGATGTTACCAGAAGCCAACGGTTTCATTTCTGCTGGGAAATTTTTCAGGTATTTCTATTCTATCGTCTGGTGCATGCATAAACTATCTGTTGATGTTGAGCTGGAAAGCTTTAATGATGAGCTTGCAAAGGTCAGAGATTACTTTTCCCCCCAAATTATGTAAAGAACCAATTCAACCCAAGCTTGAGCTGTTTGGTGAGGTTACATTAATGATTTTATATTTTGTAACACGTCCCCTCACACAAGAGCGATGCATCAGGACCAGTCTAGTCTACCTGTGTTAAGAAAGTCCACAATAATTAATTATTTTCATTAAAAGAATGGGGCGGTGACGATTGAACTTGTGACTACTTGGTATGTAAAGAATCACTTCAACCCTTCAACCCAAAACCTTAAGATGTTGGGTGAGACTAAGTTAATGGCTTTATATTTCTTTAATAAACTGCAGAAATTTGGATCACTTTATTCAACTCTGTGATCACGAAGATCTTCAAGGGTTCTGGCTACCAGTGTGTGTGTTTTTGTTTTTTTTTGGGCTGCAAGTAGCCTAAGCTCATGATGTTAATTGATCGCAGGGTAAAGATTTTTTTGTCTGCCTAGCCAACATCGCTGAAGATCTTGAAAATTTGATTATCCGGGCCTCGCAAATTTGGGCTTATCATGTGATAAGGCCCTGTTTGAAAGGGTTGAGTTTTCAAAGAAGCCTGACTCAATCGGAACGATGGCTCCAGCAAGACACCGCACTAATGGTACTGTGGTTGCCCGTCATGACGCGATGGTTTCGTATATTGCTTGGAGTGAAATTCAGCACATGGGCGACCTATTGCAAGGATGGTGCCAATGAGTATCTCGAATACTTGATGAGCAAATTCATATCTTATTGAATTTCGCATCACTTTTTAGGGATTTCATATGAGTTGCTGCCATCAAATGCGGATCACATGTAATTGGTTTGCTTATTATTGCATCAGGTAATGAGAAGAAACAAAACATAGTGGATCGTGGTTATTATACTTGGATCGTCTTGGTTGGGTGTTGACTCATAAATCATTAGTTTTATAAGCGAGTCATTAGTTAAACTCTATATGTTTTGTGATGAATTAATAAAGAAATAAAAGAGATAAATTAATTAATGAAAGCTCACAAAACTTAAAATAATTGGAAATGACAAAAACTTAGTACCCTAAATGATAAAAGATGGTGATTAGAAAAGTTTTACAACTTTTATTACGAAATTAATCACCGTTGATTTTTGTCAATCTAATAGTTATAATTTATTTGGTGTGTTTATTAATTAATTATTAATTTTTAATAAATTATAGCTTTTAGATGGGAGGAAATCAATGGTAATTAGTTTAGTAATAAAAGTTGTAAAACTTTTCAGTAGTAAGTATGGTCTCTCCATTGATGAAATATTCAAACACTGATTTACAAAAAAAATAAAAAAATCCAAACACCTCCATGTCTCCTTCCCAAAATAAAATAAAATAAAGTCTTATTATAATTTAACGAGAGTGGTTGGTAAAATAAACATGAAGAAAATATAGGTATAATAGCCTATTCTTTTAAACAATCCACCAAAAGGAAGTGAACATCAATAGTAAAATATTTTCATAATATTTGCCAAGCAGGAAAAAAACTTCAGGTTATATTTACAAACTACACTATCTTCTCCCTGGAGAAGATAATGTAATTTATAAAAAAATTCAAAAAAATTTTATAATCGGATCCTATCATATATATATATATATATATTTAAGAGGTAATTATGTACAGTTTTTCTTTTAAAACTTGTTTTATTAGTAAAATAATTTAAAACTTGATGTCTTTAGTAAGTAATATAATGAGATGGATACAAAAAAAAATATATATAATGAGATTTTAGTCCATTAATTATTTTATTTTGAAAAATTAAGTTGTCAAATAATACTTTACTTTAAAATTAAATTAAGACACAAATTTAAGACTGAAAAAAAAAAACTAACGGCCAAATAAATGAATACTACATCACTTTAAAATTAATGTCCGAATTCATAAATCTTCTACTAACTTTAAGTCGGAGTACTATTATTACAAATAGGTGGACAGAGATAATTTATTAAGAGGATAGGATTTGATGTTGATCAATTTCCTTGATGAAATTTAATTATACTATCATCAAATCATGTATTACAAAATAATTAAAACAACCACTACTTAGAAAATTTAAATATTTAAATAACATATCAATACATTAAAGATAATCATATAAAAGATTTATATTGACATTAGATCAAATTTAAATTATACAAGACTTATCGTTACTCATAAAATAATGTTTTTTAAACAAAATAAATCTAATATTTGGGTATAATTTCTTAATAAATATGATTAACAACAACTTGTCTTTTTTGTGAAAATTTAGAACTGATCAAAGTCATTTTCCTGCATATTAATTGTTGTAGCCTATTCTTTCATTATATGTATTTTGATTTAAATTTAGAAAGTTTATATACAAAGTAAAATAAACGTTTTTTTAATTAAATTGAGCCCTGATGTAAAAATATTAATTAATAGTACGTCTATCATTATTGCTTCCTTTTCAATTGCGTTTTATATTAATAATAGTTTTGTTTGCGAGGAGTGAGAATGGGGAAAAGAAACAACGTAATTGAATGAAAATCTCTTAAAATAATAGGTTTCTTTATGGTGCATATATTTTTTATTTTATCAAATTTTGGATTGATGATAAAAGTATTTATTTTGTTTGAAGCTGAACTCATCATTTTTTGTCTGCCTTTAGTATGTCAAGATGCTCTCACGGGATTCCTTACTCAGCAAGATTTGTCTGAATAGAAATAATTGGGCAGTGGACGAATTAAAATGAAAACAATAATAATAAAGAAAGAAAATGAAAAACATCAGCCTTTATTATCCATTACTTGTTTCTTCTCACCTTCTTTAGTTTGGAGTTTTCAGCCTTTCTAGAATTTTCCACATCACCCAAACTTTCAACGTCAATCCAAGCCCCCAATGATTTTCTCTCTCCGTTTTCATATTTTCTGTGTCTTTATCATTTGGCATGCACCATGTGCGGTGTGCCAAGAAGCTAACCACAATTTGATTATACAGAAATTAGAAGAAAAACCTTCTCGTGCGTACATGACCCTTGTCGTTTTGCATTTTATCATGCTCTGTGGTTTGGTGAATTTTACAAGCTAATTACACATAGAGTTAATTAAACTGGTAGGTTAATTTATTAAATAAAAAATACTAATGAGTGGTTCAAAGATAGTAGTTAAAGAATATTTAATATTTTCACTAAGCATTTACAATTACTTAAAAAATAATTAATACTTTTTTATTTATTTAAGTTATGGGTCCTAAAAGTCCTTCTTAGCAAATCTCAAAAGTAAAAAGAAGGGGAGCTGGTTAGGTTAAGTTTAGGAATTTTAGAAGTTCCAAGAAGATCTTGTGACGTTTTATAAGTTTAAACTGTCACCTAAAACAGAGTACAAACCTAGGGATCTGAAATCACATCCTGAATGTCAGTGCAAGTGCATGAAGCACACATTTTAAGATCTGTTTACAGTATTAACCCTAGTTAGTCTCTGGCTGGTTCAGTAGTTTCCACTTGCACATTTGGGGGCAGCCTTTGACTTCATTTTTTGCCTCTTTCCTCGTCCTCGTACACCTTCTGCGCTGATGAGCTGTACCACACACAAAATAGGATAGTTATTCGGGTTCACAAATGAAGTCCGAACTAAAGGAAAATATTTAATATGTCGCACGATTATTGAATTTTTTGGTATTCCTTTTTAAAATATTAATTTTTTCTTTCTTTTTTTATCCTTATTATTTTTTCATTTTTTCCATTTTATCCTCCTATTTATATTAAGGGATCATCTAAAAATGATGATCCAGTCCATTTTAAATAATCTCGAACTAAAGATAATAATGTCTAATAATATATTCTCATTATAATAACAATTATTTTAAACTCTAAAATTTGTTTTAACTTTTTTATTATTTTAAAATTATTAATTATTTTTTACCTTTTGATGTTGGCTGTAGATGAAATAAAAAAATTAATTGAGTGAACTAATAATATAGTACATATATTTTTTTATAGGAGAGGGATTCATTTACAATTTTTTTTATAAATTTTTACAAATTACACTATGTACTCCTGGAAGTACATAGTCTAACCTAGTGTACTCCCGGAAGTACATAGTGTAATTTATAAGAGTTTGTAAAAAAAAAAATTTATAAATATAACCCTCATTTTTTATATAAAATTAAGGTATTAATAACTTTTAATTTAATTATTTCTAAATTGAGATAGTAGAAATTAAAGACTATAGAGACACACCATAAGAATTTTCGTCTGAACATAAGAATTTTCCCTTGTCAATATGTCTATATACCTACCCCATGAAAATTTATTCTTAAAAAAAAGAAGTGAAAGAAGACGTACTGTTAATATTATAAAAGAAACATGGTGGTTAATTATTGCTAGAAGGCAAAATAACGTGTTGTTAGCATTGACCAGAGAGAATCATATATACTGGCAACAATAGGATATTGTAATGTGACGAACTGAATGAATGGGTAATTCTTATTCTATGTTTAGGCCAAATAGGATCTAAAATTATGCATTGTGATTATGAAATGCACCAAAAAAAGTCTGATAAAATACTTACTTTAACCCATTTATTTGAGAAATTCAATTAGTGGTGCTTTTGGGTGCTCATATTCAATGTGTCATAGCCATAAGTTTTGCTCCGCCAGTTTGCTGCTTTCACTAGAATTGCTGTACTGTCGACCGACAATTGTCTTATATAAGAAAATGGAAAAAAGAAAAAAAAAAATGCAAGCCAGATGGTAAGGGAATCAAACTAAATGGGTCCCATCAATTGGATGACCCAGAAGAAGGCCTTTCTTAATTTTTGTATTATTGTTGTTTAGCTCCTTGACATTGACAACAAGGAACAACATTAAGAAAGTAATTTAAAAATTAAATCATTTCATGAAGTCATAATTGGTGTAATACGCATGATATAAGTCGTAAATATTTGAGCAGGTTTGGATTTATGTTCTTAATGTAATACGCATGATATATATAAGTGGCTATTTTAAATTAATTTCAATCTTTCTTACACGAAACTAATCTTTCAAGTTTGGACTGCTAACTACTATGTGAAACGGCACGGCAATAAAATAAGTGAATCCGTTCAAAAAAGTAATATGAAGTTGACTAACACACGGAGGTTGTTTACATTTGCTTCTATGCTTTGAATTTCAACAAAGAAATAGGGAGTTGCTTCTTAATTAATTTAGTGTACAAGAGAGAGACTCAGTGAACAAATACCACTGGTGATCGAGTTGTGAACTGGTCTATTCCTTACTCTATACGATGAGCCTACGTACAATAGTAAATTAAAGGCATGCTTTTGCTTGTAAATACATCAATTGGAGAGAGAGTATGAATAGTTAGAGTTTCAACTAATGAAAGCGATGCAAGTAAAGATGCGCATGGGTCGAATCGAACCAATTTTTTTGAAAAACCGAACCGAATTGGTTTAAATGATTCGGTTTGAAAGTGATTCGATTCAGTTCAAAACTGGTTCGGTTTGGAAGTGGTTCGGTTCGTAACCGGTTCGGGTCGACCCTCTTTTGAAAAGAAAAAATATTTAAAATTTAAAAAATAAAGTTATAAAAATTAATTTGGTTCGATTTGAAAATGGTTTGGTTTGGTTTGGAAACGATTCGGTTCTCAAACTGGTTCAGTTCTTAAACCGATTCGGTTCTTAAATCGATTCGGTTCTTAAATCGGTTCTAAAAACCGGTTCGGTTCATGAACTGGTTCTTTAAAAACCGATTCGGTTCATGACTGATTTTTAAAAACCGGTTATTTTATGGGACGATTTGGTTCGGTTCATGGTTCGACCCAACTTTTTGAGTTATTTTGCACACCCCTAGATGCAAGAGATTGACAAAGATGTAATATTGTACGCAGGCATTTCTACATTTTTTTTTTGATCAATTAGTATAATCAAAACTCGCTTGTAATATGGATTTGAGATTAATTTGAACTTAGCCAAAAATATATATAATCGTTTACGCCCTAAAACAAATCCAAAAACGAAAGAAAGAAAGATAGAATCTATATTTTAAAAAAATACTTGGTTACACTTAAAAGAAATTAGTCAATTTTAAATTACGTTCCCTTGATGAAATGCTAAAATATTAGTGGTTCAAGCAACATGTGCTGTATTGGTTAGTCTATGCAGAATTCTCTCTTTAATAATAGTTGGACAAAAATACCAAAGCATCTTATATTATAATATGTATCATTAATTATAAGCACCAAATCCTAAAATAATTTATATTTTATTTTTATTTTTTTTATTTCACGGTATGCCACTAAGTTGTTGTCTTGCATTTCTTACCATAGACCGTCTTCGAGAAATTACTTATAATTCAATCATTTGAATATTTCACATAGCAGGCTGAAAACTAATAAAAATAAAGTTTCTTTGTGTGGTTTGGATAGATTTTTTTAAAAGCAATAAAAAGTGATGCCCCAACCAATTTAGGTGTCCTTTCTGCTTTGGTTTGTTCGCATTCTTTTCAGTTTACCCGCAATTCATAAAACCATAGCAATTTGTGTTTGCCCCACAATACAGAGTTTCCTTAATGGAAATGGAAATTGATTTCTTTCTTTGCAGGGTGATTCATTGATTTGCATTAGACGATAGGTATTAGGCTTTAGATTGGGCCTTGGTCCTACCAAGCCTATTCCCAAACCTCATTAAGAAAAAACAAAAGATGGTCGGTGTGGCTGAGCTGGCAGCTTTTCTGTCATGATAGTAATGCCCAGTATATACACGAAACGTGTCGCTAGGATGTTCTTTTACCAAATCAGACATCCATTGTGATGAAGCAACTCAAACCGATGATCAACTTTCCTGATTTTTTTTTGTCCCGAACTTTATACATGGAAAGGAAAATAAGGTATTCATATAAATATTCTCTTAGAGAATAATATAAATCATTAAAAAAAGATCATCATCCAACAGTTTAATTTTTTTGATTGAAATTATTCTTTACATGATATCAGAACCGTTACGAGTTTGATCATTACCGTCCCCTATTCTAATAATTATATATTGTGAAAATTTTTAACATATGAAGGTCAAACTTGATACATCATCCACCCATCAAATCAAATGAACTTTTATGTGAGGGTGTATATAATAAAACAATATAAATCATTAAAAAAAATCTCAGTAAGTGACTTAACCTTTTAGATTGAAATTATTCATTACATGGTGGTTGTTAAATTCTATTTGTTGTTTAAGAAAACTAGCTAATCATTTTTTATTTTTTCAATGTTTCTACTATATGGAATTATAGAGAACATTAAAAGAATGATAATATTTTAAGTATTTTGATTAAGGGTAATTTAATTAATCAAATATGATTATATTACTGTAATTGAGAAATATTTAATAATTTTTAATTTTTTATGTAAATATATACTTCAAACAATTAATATTTTAAGGGAAGGGATCCACCTACCACCAATTAAGTTTATTACTTCTTACCATCAAATCTTAACCATTGATTTTCGTTAATATGATGGTTATAATTTATTGGATGACATTTATTTATTAATTATTAATTTCTAATAAATTATAACTGTAGTATTATCGAAAATCAACTATTAAAATTTGGTGATAAATTTTTTTAAACTTAATTGATAATAAATATATCATGCCCCATATTTTAAAAGGTAAGATTATTTTGCAGTCAGTTTAAGCAATTGCTCATATCTTTGCCTTTTTCTCTTTTTTTAAGTTTGATTATTTTGTAGTCAGTTTACCTTTGTTGACTTGGCAAGCATAAAGATTAATAAAATCGATGCCGTTTTAAAAATGGATAGTAATATCAAATATTACAAGTTGGCGTAGAACCTGCACATTCACGATCGTTTAGGAATTTTGTATAGAAGCCTTCAATTTAATAATATCTATCTAGTTGCTTCAAAATATGATAGAAAGTTATGTTATTTTAAGAAAGATACATAACAGAGAATTTGAATTTTAAATTAAAAAAATCACTCACTTTCTTTCCGTTTTTCTGTGTCCAGATCTCTCATAAAATGATATAATTTATGTCATTTTAAATGACAAACACCAAACCCATAAAAAAAAAAAAGCAATAATAAAGTTGTATCAAACATGACTGTGAGAAACTAGATAGAATCACCAAAGATTAGTATAAAAGTGAAATAAAAACGAGATTTTTAATTTCTATTGCACATGTACATGTCTGGATTAATATTGATCACCTTCTTTTCTTGGTTTGAGTGAATTAATAGAAAATTTTCACAAATTTTTTAAAGAGAATTGTTATTCATCACGAAATAAGTACACGACTTTTTTCACGAAACATATGGCACGGCTGTGGAGTTGTTTCACTTTTTTACTATTCGAAATATTCATGCACCGTATTGAAGGGAGTATGAGATTGAGCTGAAACTTAGAAAGAAATTATGAAATACTATAATTGTAGGATGTTATAATTGCAGAATTGTATTTGGAAAAAAAATGTTAGAATATCTTTTGTATAATATTAGGATTAAACCTTAAAATAGTTTTTTTTTTTTTGGTAACATACCTTAAAATAGTTTAGCTTATGCCATACGATCTCTTAGAATAATTTCCATATTTTAGTAAATTTGATGATTTATTTTCTTATTTTAAGTTTCCTAATTAGTATAAAATGAAATTAGTATTTTGTCTTTTGTATCACATATCACCTCAAATATTTTGTATTTTCTTTATTTTCCCCCTTCTTTTTATTGTCAAATCTGAACAATTTCAACAAAAAACGTAACTTACAACAAATAGCATTACTTGCATTCAACCTATATAAAGCAACAAAATCATAGAGGTTGGAAGGAATTATTTACTACAAGTCGAGGACTGAAATATATCAAGCAACTGAAGATTTTGGAAGACATGAGAGTCAGCTGTCAAGAGAGACCTTATTTTAGTGAGGAATAGAAGCAATAGTACTCAGTTTCAGCAAGCCTTTCCATTAATACTCATCCAATATAATAATACTCTATTACCATGCAACTTGTTCATATCATATCTTTTCAAATATAGTAACTTTTTTCCACCCCACCCATTTCAATGAAAGTAATCCCTTCATCGAGTTTAAAGTTGCTTCATCTAAAAATCAAAGAAAATTCCCAACCTCAAATAAAGGGAATGTTATATTTACAAATTTCTTTTATACGAAATTACATCGGTCTACATCATTTATTGTGATAAAAAAAAAAAAAAAAAGAGTTGATTGATTTTCTTGTTCTCTCTTATGATTATTGAGTTATACATGATTATACTTAAATCACATGGTTGACAGAAATTTCTGCTTAGGCTTGGTTCTTAATTCTTGGATTGCATTACTTGTTACTTGATATTATGCTGCTGATTGCATGATTTGGTATACCCTTGTGAGTTTTTTGAGCATGTAGACATGGTCCTCATCTGTAGGCCAGTCTTTCTTTCTTGTGTGATTCTACTCTTGACTGTTGTCCTCTAGAACTTGCTCTTGTTCTTTTTGAAACTGCAATTTTCACTTACATGCATGAATATGATTGAGGCATTCATTTTTTTAATTTTTTTTTACCCACTTTAGCCAGATAGTCATCCCGTCATCCCTTACATTATTATCCCGTGGTGAAACTCTAACCCAATGTATGAGCCAAAATGGTGAAACCCTAACCCATTGACGGCTATTTAAGGGAAGCTTTAGGAAACCCTTAGTAGTCAGATTTTGGGAATCAAACATTGTTCTCAGTTTTGTTTAATGAAGTTCTGCTCTTTTCTCTTACAAACTACACTATGTTCTCCCGGAAGAATATTAGGTTACGCTATGTTATGAGTACATAGTGTAATTTTTACAAAAATTTGTAAAAAAAATTTGTAAACAAATCATTCCCATCAAATAATATACTCCTTTATCACAATCCACTTATCAGTTGTGCCCACCCTAGAGGTTAGTAACTTTTATCTATATAAATAAACTAAGATGACAAACACACCAACAATAATCCACAAAATCGTCCATCCCACGGCACATAGCATAGCCCCTTTGCTTCTCTTCCCATTCTCTCATTTCTTTTATAGCTTTAGCTAACTCCACTCTTAACCAAACCCCCACCTTTCCTATACACTACTCTCTCCCTTTTCTCTCTTTGCATTTAAGAAAAAAAAAAAACTACAACTAACTCCGCCAGGTACCACCGTGACCATGGGGGAGAAGGTGTGCGACCACCACAAAAGCAAGAAGCACAAAATCTTCCGGCGCCTCTTCTGGGGCATCGTGATCTTCCTTTTCATCGTGCTCGTAACGATTCTGATCATCTGGGCAGTCCTGAAGCCCACCAAACCAACCTTTGTTCTCCAAGACGTAACCATTTACGCCTTCAACGCCACCGTCCCCAACTTACTCACGTCGAACTTTCAGGTAACCGTCAACTCCCGCAACCCCAACGGCAACATCGGAATCTACTACGACAATCTTGACGCCTACGTCACCTACCGGAGCCAGCAAATCACCTACCGCACCGCCATCCCTCCGTCGTACCAGGGCCACAAGGAAGACGATGTGTGGTCCCCTTTTGTCTACGGCACCAACGTTCCCGTTGCTCCTTTCAACTTCGTTGGGCTTAGCCAGGACCAGTCCAACGGCAACGTCCTCGTCATCATCAAGATCGGCGGCAAGGTCCGGTGGAAGGTCGGTGCCTTCATCTCCGGCCATTACAACATCAATATCCGGTGCCCGGCGTTCATCCCGTTCGGCACCCAGCAGAGCAACGGGATTTCCGTCGGCAATAACGCCGTTAAGTATCAAATGGTTCAGCAGTGCACCGTCGGCGTTTGATTTAACTTCAGTGAGTCAACGCCGTTGAGTAACAACTTAGCTTTGTTGAAGATATATAATTGTGTAGCCCTGCTTGCTCTGCTCTTCTCTGCTTCTCGGTATTACTACATTTAGTGTTTACATAATTAGCTCTTTCACATTTCATTTTTGTATACGCGCTATTCTTCATTTCTTCTACGTATATCTCCACCTTTGTTACTGTATTTGGAATTGTACATTTTGCTATAAAATAAAAATTCACTTGGAGGAAAATCTGAAAAAAACGAAGGAGGCAGCGATATAGCAAAATTACAATTTGTAAACGATAATAAAATTATTGTTTGTATTAAAAAAAATGAGAATCCTGTTCCATTTACTTTCTTCTTCTTTCTAAGAATATTCATATATGTAGCGGCGACGTAGTTGGATCAAGTGATAAGGTATTTGGGTTCGCTTAAGTAAGGATTTGAGTTCGAGACCTTGTGTATGCAGGAAATCATCGCTCAAAGACTCACTTGTCAATACTAAGTAACCGACGTGGGTCAAGCTGGACATAGTCGGGGCTTCGCCCCGAAAACCAGTGGAGCAATAAAAAAAGAATATTCATATATGATTCGCGTTTTATTTGGCTTGAATGCTCTCTCATGCACCTTTTGGTTTCTTTCTCCTGGTTATGTATGTGTATTATTTCCTTGTCTATATGTTCCGCGGCCTGTTTTATTATATAATCAATAATGAAGTGTGTATTTATATAATTCCAAAATTAAATATGTAAATAGTTGGACCACTTTTCTTTTCTTCAAATTTTTCGTTTAGGGATTATTCATCCGGGGAAATAACTACAGCCATATTCCACACTAAATGTATATTTTAAAAATGCAAACCAAACCAATTATGCATTTCTCTAATTAAATTAGCTCGGATTTAGATATTAAGGTCAATGATTGGAGAGTTTGTTTACATTCCTTCCACATGGGCATGACGGTGGTGGCGGTAGTGTAGTGGTCCTTCTCAGCCTTCACCTATCTTGCCACCTATTAATTATGCGTTTACGTGATGCCTACAAATGGCTGCCCCTTGTGTTCATCTATGTATTTTCTCTATTCAGACCAGAGCTTGGACAACCCAACCGAACAGAACACATGCATGCTTAGCATAATTTAGTTTGAAAATATTTGGTATTGAGCACCGTCAGGATTGTGCAAATAAAAGGAACCTTCTTTGATTAGTCAACAATCAAAACCTGCCACCATGTGCATGTGATGGGATATACCACTTTGATGACGACCCACGACGCTCCATACGATCCTCATTAAGCACTCTGAATTTAGGCCCCCCATAATAGGAACGTTACGCGTTTATTAATTATTGTATTTTGCTTGATTCAAATAGAACACAATAATCAAGCACATGCTCTCTCTTACCATTTATGAATTGACTAGAGTTTGATCTCTCTCAGCTTCTTCTTTCTTTATCTTTTATTAGTCTTTCAATATTTTTTACAAGACGATATCTTTCTCCTCTTTTTTGGGGTAAGTAATAAGTGTGAAATATCTTAAATAAAGCTTATAAAATTGGTATCACAAAGAGTATGACGTCTGGTTTAAAGTTTATAAAGTTACTTTAGCTAATTTTTTCTAATATTCATTAAAATACACACATAAAAGTGTGGGGATTCATATTTCATTTTTCTCTCTCTTCTCTCCACATGGGTCCACATGGACCCCACATATTTTTGTGTATGTATTTTAATGAACATTAGATAAAACTATCTAAAGTAAGTTTAAAAACTTTAAACCCTTTAAATAATAATAAATTACATTAGACGAGGACATTTTGTTGTATTCAATCTCTGTCCAATCTTCAATGTGTTAAAAGAAGATATGATATGAACTATATATCTCAACACGCCCCTCATACGAGATAATAGAAAGTGGGGGACGGCGAGACTCTGAAATCATGTAAAGAGCCTTGGGATACACCACCTCAAAAACTAGTTCAAAGGGTAGGAGTGTCAAAGGCCTTATAAACTCCACATTAGTTGTCCATCCAACCAATGTGGGATTATATATTTGAATCTAAAATTTGATAACTGAATTTAGGATTTTTTTTTTTAAAGAATAGTACATGCTTACATATTAAAATAAAAAAGTATTAGCATGAATACCAAAAATACATTTTACAAATTTATTTGTATAATTTCTTAACTAACTTTAAGGGGAGAGATTATGGGTGAGGTTACATAACATATCACTATATATATCAAAGAATAAATAATACATGTATCTACCGCAAATAAAACTTATATTTCTATAGGTGATGGATTTAAGGGGATATCCAGCACCTCATGATTTGAGAAAATTTGTTTAACATTATTAATGAATAATTAGGTGAATAAAATTTCCCAATGTTAATTTGTGTTTTGTCTTTACATGTGAGACTAATCAAAGTTCGGTTATTCCTTTTTAAAAAAGACTATATAAAATCGACATTAGTGGGTATATTTTGGAAGGCAGATAGGTTTGAAACTTTTATTTTATTTTTTTGTAAACTGTTTGAAGTTTTTTTTTTATTTGCTATAATTTCTTAGCCCAAAAACTTAAAAATAATATTTATCTATTTTCCTCATCAACCTTTCAATCCTGCATCCATCCCTGATTTCAACTTCATAAAGTATTTGCAAATATTGGCTCCCAGTGCTTACTATATATGTGACAACTGTAAGCCGAATAATCTAAAAACATGTAAAAGCTCATTTTATTATATTTGATCTCTTCCGCACACATGAATTAAGCCCAAAAAATATTCTAGTACACAAATGAATCGAGGTTAGAATGTTTCTTTTTTTTGTCGGAAGAACATCCCCTGGGCCCTCATAAACAAATGAATTGAAAGAATGGCTGTACAAACTAGGCCTATGGATGGCCCGGCTATTCGGTATAATTGAAACATGGGCCTGCTATTGTAGTCACAAATTAATTTGTCTTAGTCATCTTTCCGTTGTGGGTATGGGCCAGTTTAGAATTATCTTGACCCAATTTGCAGATATATATATATATATATATATATATATATATATATATATATATATATATAATATATGGGGAGGGTTCTTTTGACTACAGAGTATGACTTTTAAGTTTTACTCTCTATCTCAGCCGTTGATGGACGGAAATCTACGGTTGTCATTTATAGTTTAATTAATAATTAATTAATTAATTAATATAACTTCCTAACTATAACCGTTGGATGGACGGAAATCAACGACTAGGATGTGGAGTAAGACTTATAAGTATTAGTGAAATGATCTCTCTCCATCATATATATCCTTCAATTGTTGACCATTTGTCTTTTAGCCTAATCGGATTGCCAACAAGCGAAGCCATAGTTATGAAGTTTTACTTCTGAAAAAAATTATTAATTTAGTAATTTAGAACTATATTTATCAATTTAGTCTTTAAAATTTATATTACTTTATTAATATGAATTTAACAGCGTTAACCTTAAAATTGTAGTTAACCTTCAACACAGCCAATTTTAGTTATCTTTTAACATTACATAAAAACTTTTTTTAAAAAAAAATTCTACAAGAAAATCACATTTTAAAAAAATAAATAAATACCAATGAGTATATTAATATAATTACTTAAATAGAAAGATTGTGTTATAAAAAAAAAAAATAGAAAGATTGTACCCATATATGATGATGAGGACGGATAAGGGGTGAGCATGGGCCCTCACCTCGCTCCTCAAATTTTTTTTTTCAAATATTATATGAAGTAGATTAATATTTATTTAACTATTATTGCAAAAACTTAAATACTTTTATTTTCTTAATTTGACTTTCAACTTTTATATCTACTTTATCTTTTACATACATTCTTTACATTTTAATATAATTATACACGTTTAAGTTTATTTTCTTTAAACCCTTTGTTAGATTTTCTTTTTTCGATCCATGTACATATATAAGACAAGATCTATTGTATCAGTTTTGCATAAGTATCATCACAACCATTAACCAAGAATCCAAGTTGGGGGGCTACAACTAAAAATGGTCGTCATCTAGGCTAGCCGTACTCCTCTAGGCGAATTTTCTTCCATACTAATGTTTCTTCGTAGTTGTTTCGGATTGGGGAAACTCGTTTCTACAATATTGTACTTCAAACTTTGCACCGGTCAATTCAATCCGCTATTGATTGCTTCCTTTCACGAGCGAAAATTGAATTTTGCAAATATCCAACACGCACACGTATTCACAACCGCGTTGTTGCCATAAAATCTTCAATGTCTTTCCTTTCTATATAAACACACCACTCCCTTCTCTCTCCTCTCACAATTCACTAGCCTCTTCCCTACAAGTCCTCTATTATAATTCACAACTTTTCTTCATATCTTTGTCTCTCCTTTTAATTTATTCTTTTATTAAATATCACATATTTCATTCATTCAACTGCAAGCATGGCCGATAAGCAACCCCAGTTGAACGGTGCTTATTACGGGCCCGCCATTCCACCGGCGGAGCAACACCGATACCGTCATCACCGCGGCAGAAGCTGTTGTTGCTGCCTCTTCGGCTTCTTCTGGAAGCTTCTCATCGCCCTCATCATCCTCGCTGCCCTCGCAATCATCATCTTCTGGCTGGTCGTTCAACCACGTTCTTTCAAGTTCTACGTCACTGAAGCCAAGCTAACCCAATTTGACTACTCCAACAACACCCTCCGCTACAACATGGTGCTCAACTTCACCGCCCGCAACCCCAACAAAAAGCTCAACATTTACTACGACAAAGTGGAGGCCGTGGCATTCTACGAGGGATCTAGGTTTGCTAATTCCGATGTGATCACGCACATGAACTCATTCCGCCAGTACAAGAAGAGCACGAACCCCATGAGTGCTGTTTTCTCAGGTCAGCCATTGTTGCTGCTTGACAATGATCAGGTCTCTGATTTCAACCAAGACAAGAGTGCTGGCGTTTATGACATCTATGTCAAACTCTACTTCAGGATTAGGTTCAGGATCGGGGACGTTATAACCGGAACCAAGAAGCCCAAAGCCAAATGTGAGCTCAAGGTTCCATTAATTTCTAATTCCGACACAATCCTCACTCCCTTTGAGCCCATCAAGTGTGATGTTGATTTCTAGGATATACCTGATATGATGTCGGCGATTGGTTTTGGAAATTTCTTCCTTTACCCATTTTTTTAGTAATTATAGTGACTATATTTGTTTGACCCTTGTTATTAATTTATTCATTCTTTGACCATATGTACTGCATGTATACGTTTCCATCCAATAAATTTTATTTTTTTGAGTAATATTGGATTGCCTGTTGGTATCAATTTAAGGTCTACATTGCAAATTAGATATGTCTCTTTGCGTTTTTTTATTGCTCGCGACTAATTTTTCAGTTCTCCGGTTTATTGTTTGTTGAATGTCTAAGGGATCATTTTTATGTAGTACACAAAAATAAAAGTGTCTGGGATATATGTTTTTTTTTTTGTCTCCTCTTCAGATAACCTTACATAACATAGACTCTACACACTTTATCTTCTACTACATAAAAAATATTACACTCTTGTTTGTTAATTCTAAACCGCACCTATATATGATAATAAAACTTTGTTGTCAAGTTATACTCAAATAATTAATAATATAATTATTTATTCAAGCATAACCTATTCAATTGTTATAAAGTTGATGAAACTTTTGAATGGAATGACTTTGGTCTAAAAATGACAGTTAGACAGTTTATTGTTTTATTTAATTAAAATAACCATATATGAATTGAAAAGCTAACTCCAATTATATTATTATATTTGTAAAGACATGATTAAATTGAATAATATTTTTAAATAATTACACTCAAGATTGGCGGTTTGATGAAAAGAGAAAAATGAACAAGAGAGTAATCCATTTTAAGACCAAGCTTGTTATGAGTTTAAACAAAAACTACATAGAAATGATACTTTTAAATAACTTATTAAAAAACAAAAGGACTGCTGATATTGAAAATTAAATCTCATCATTATATATATAAAAAAAAAAGTTACTTAGACAACTGACCTCGTTGGGAATTATAGAATAGAAGTAGAAAAAATTACTTAAAAATATATAAGTTGAGGTAGTATCCTTTGACACCGGTCATCTGAGAGCCGTTAGATAAAAAAAAGATCAATGGCGTCACATGTTTACAAATCAGAGTCGTTGATCTTTTTTGATCTAACGGCTCTCAGATTAGGTGTCAAACTTCAAATTTGACACTGGTGTCAAAGGATCCTACCTCATATAAATTTAATTAGTTGGTTTATAATTTTTTTTTTTTTGCATTACAGGTTTATAATTATTAAATAGAAACTAATGGAAGTTTCCGCGAACCAGCCCTAAGGACGCCCAATTTAGGATGCACACGCCAAATCGCATAAACACATCGTGTATATGAAAAGGCAACTACCTTTTGAAATGAACTACTCCGCACCTGCACAAGCTTTTATTTAATAGCTTTTTGTCGAACCAGTTAATTTGGTAGACTATTACGCGCTTTTCTAATTAATCCTTCTATCACGTAAACTCGTTCATCACTAATCAGCTTAATCAGCATGTATGAGAAACAACCCCACTCTAACACTCATTCATCTTACTCCTTCCCATCACCCACATCCTTCAACCATTTCCGAGACCGATTCAACCGCCCCCGAAACCTGTCACCGATAACTGTCTTCATCAGACGCGTCTTCAAACCCATCCTCGCCATAGTCATCGTCATGGGAATCGCGGTCTTCCTCTTCTGGCTCATCGTCCACCCTAACGAGGTCAAGTTTCACGTGACTGATGCATCACTCACCCAATTCAACTACACCGTGGACACACTCCACTACGACCTGGCTCTCGAAATCAGCGTCCGCAACCCTAACAAGAGGATTGGTGTCTACTACGACAACTTTAGAGTCTGGGCATTGTGCCAGTACGCACGGTTCGACTCGGAGATCGTGCAACCGTTCTATCAGGGACACAAGACCACCAACATGTTGAACCCTGTCTTCAAGGGTCAGCAGGTGACAAATAGGGAGAAGAGCTTGAAGGTTTACGAGATCGATGTGAAGTTGTATTTGTGGGTGAGGTACGAGATGGGAACGTTTAAGACCACATCGACCGCGTCGTGGGTTAGCTGTCACTTGCACGTTCCTTTAACTTCACGAGATGGAAACTCGCCGGTCGCCGGTGGCTTTGAGACTACCAAATGCAATTGGGATAATGGATGGATTGCCAGTTTCTATCACACAATTCCTTCTAATGTGCCTAGTGGAGGGTGTCTACGGTGGTGTAGTTGAATTGGGTGACGGATGCATCAGTCACGTGAAACTTGACCTCAATGCATGAGAGAAACTGATGCAGTTGGTTTGTTAGTGAATCAGTTAGCCTTCTGTTTATAATTTGTTAAATTAGTTTCCCTTGTATCCAAGTTAGTTTACGTGGGAAAAGTACCATTTTAAATTTTTTGGACAAAAGAATTACTCGATTAAAGTTGATTGGATAAGTTTTTCCAAAGTAATGCAGTCAAACATGTCACCTATGCTGACGGGACTAGTCCCGTCACTAATACTGACGGGACTCGTGCCACGTCAGCGCCACGTCGGCAGTCCAATTACCGTAAAGCTTCGGAAGGCTATAACTTTTGACTCGGGTATCCAAATCACATGATTTTTTTTTTTTGATTTCACATAACTTCTCGAGATCTACGTAATGACATCTCATTTGACATATTTTATCTCGCACAAACAGTTTGAAGATTTTATGAATAAACACTCTTGTGATTGTGGTACAATTGTTATAAATTCAAACTATGTTTGTGGCAGATAAAATATGTCAAATGAGGTGTCATTGCGTAGATCTCGAAAAGTTATGTGAAATCAAAAAAAGAATCATGTGATTTGGATACCCGAGTCACAAGTTATGGCCTTCCGAAGTTTTACGATAATTGGATTGCCTACGTGGCGCTGACGTGGCACGAGTCCCGTCAGTATAAGTGACGGGACTAGTCCCGTCAGCATAGGTGACATGTTTGACTGCATTACTTTGGAAAAACTTATTCAATCAGCTTTAATCGGGTAATTCTTTTGTCCAAAAACTTTATAATGGTGCTTTAGCCTAGTTTACGTAGTTAGAAGCTTAGTTGTTGAAGTTCTTGTTTATAATTAAAATGAAATACATGAGTTACTTTGATAGTAAAAAAAATCATATACAAGAATAAAATTGTGACTTTAAATAAAGTCAATTTAAGTTTTCTTTTTCTTTTTCACGTATTCTCTTGTGAATAGGATTTGGTTATGACCGTAAATAAATTATTTCAATTAAATATTAAAGTATTTTTATCTTCTTTTTTTCTTTACTTTCAATTTCTTCTTTCTTTTCTTTTAGTTTATTATTTCCTGAGTTAATTAGCAAATTTATACAATAAATTTCCAACAAGTTGTATCAAAGAGCTAAATCAATCAAGAAGACTAAAAATTCCAAAACAGATTTTTTATTTAAAAATAATAACTATATGAATTGAAAAATCAACTCAGCTTATGTCATTATTATATTTGTAAAGACATGGTTTTAATGAATGATTTTCATAAACAAGAACATTAATAAAGATTGGTGTATCTCCAAAAAAAAATAAAAAAAAATAAAGTTTGGTGGATAATTTGACGGAAAAAAACAGAGGAGTATTCAATTTTAGGGTATATAATTTTATCTCATGCAACATATAAAAAATGGATGAAACCCACCAAGGAAAAGAGAGAGAAAGAAAACAAGTGAACACCATCAATTTTTTTGTGTTGCATGAAATAATTTCATGTAATATGAGCAACTATATTCCCTCGAGCTCGATCTTAATGCCAAACATGTTGAAAGTTTAAACAAAAACTACTCATGATATTTATAAACCACTTACTAAAAAAAAATATTGCTGATATTGAAAAATAAATTTATTCATTATTTCAAATAGAAAAAGTTACGTATATAACTGACTCGATCTATTGGGCAATATTCACATATAATAAATCAAAAAATTGAAATTGAAGCTTTTGGTATGCAACATACTAATTCAATTAGTTGGCCTATTATTAACGTCGCATTATTGGTTTGACGAATTTAATTATGGAGAAGTTTTTTGATATTTTTGTGTTATTAAATGTATATTACTTTGAGGTAGGTAATTCATACTATATCTTCTTTCTACTACCAATCAATTATCTCTCTAATCATCGTTGGATCAAAATTTTCAACAAAAAATGAGCTGAAAAGAGTGAAAAAAGTTGCTAATTTTTTTGATCCAATGGTGACTAGAGTCTAGAGTGATAGTAGATTGATAGTTGAAAAAAATGATAGGATGAATATCCTACATCTATTAATTTAGCTTTTAAGTTATTATCATTTTTACTTTAATTATATTTTTATATTATAAATAATATGATTAAATGATCATGCAAAATAAGAGAAAATTTTATTCTATTAGAACGTAAGAAAGAATATAAATATATAGGGTTCATTTTTTCTAAAATTACTTTAGATAACTTTCTCTACTTTTCGCCAAAAAAACATTGTCTTGAGGAAAATTATGATGCATGAAGTATTGAAAAAAGATTTAAAAATAATGGGAGGTTGGGAAATATGAAAAGGAGAGCGTGGAAGAGTCATTGCCTTAGGAAGTTGGGAGTTGGAAGTTTCAACGAATCAGCACTGTGGACGCACAAGCTGAAAACGCATAAAAACATCGAATAATAAGCAACCGCGTCTTGACATCGAACTACTCCGCACCCCGCACAAGTGTATTTATTTAACACGTGTTGACGCAATCCTTTCCCCAGTTAATTTTGTTGACTTTAACGCGCATTTCAAATTCTTTGACCCCACACTTGGTGGTTATAAAACCACTAAATACGATGAGGGTTTGTACTCTCATTCAACACTACACTTTGTTTTCTCTCTTGATTATTATCTTATCGTTGCATCATTCATCAGCCAGCTTAATCAGCCATGTATGAGAAACAGCCCCAGTTGAACGGAGCCTACTACGGCCCCTCCATCCCGCCACAAAAATCCTACCACCGCCCAAGTCGTGGCGGCGGCTGCGACTGCTGCTGCGGCTGCATCTTCAACCTCATCTTCAAACTCATCCTCACCGTCATCTTCATCGTGGGAATAGCGGTCTTCCTCTTCTGGCTCATCGTCCGTCCCAACGTGGTGAAGGTCCACGTCACCGATGCTACGCTCAGCCAATTCAACTACACCGGAGACACCCTCAACTACGACCTTGCTCTCAACATCACCGTCCGCAACCCAAACAAGAGGCTCGGTATTTACTACGACTACATCGAAGCGCGTGCATTGTTCCAGGACGCAAGGTTCGACTCGGTTTACCCTGACCCGTTCTATCAGGGGCACAAAACCACCAACGAGTTAAACCCTGTCTTCAAGGGTCAGCAAGTCATAGCCCTCAACGCTGACCAGACTTCAGAACTAAACAAGGAAAAAAACTTGGGGGTTTACGGTATCGATGTGAAGCTGTATCTGAGGGTTAGATTCAAGTTGGGTGTGTTTAAGACCAAGACACTGAAACCTAAGATTAGCTGTGACTTGCATATTCCTTCATCGCCGGCCGCCGGTATCTTTGAGACCACCAAGTGCGACTGGGATCGCTGATGGATTTGCATCCATTAGATCCGACCCGATTCTATTTCGTCGTCTTCTTCTTGTTTTTCTTTTGTGGGTTTTCATATGATATTTGTTCATTGGTTAGACTTTTGGAGTTTCGGACATAGTCATATACTATATAGTATATACTCCTCGAGGGTCTTTCAGGGATTTTATTGCACCATTTATGCATTTGTATGTATCTATATTCTCCGATTCCATTAGGTGGAGGGGATTTTCGGTTTATTATTTATATATCTTACTTGTTTTTTTTTTGTTAATAAATAAATATGATTTTCCCGCTTTTGTAAATTAGTTTCCCAAGTACTTGCCTGTGATTGCGACGTCGATATAATCTTATTAACTTACGTGTGGTAGACTTTATGAATAATTTTATTAGACATTAAGTAACGCGTACGTTATGTCTATATCCAAACAAAAAGTAATGCAGTATATATTTTATATATAATCGCTAAATCATATTAAACGCATAAATTTTTTAACAGATAATGCTAAATCATATTTAATTTTTCTATAATTCATATAAAGATTACCGTAATTTTGTCGGAAAGAAAAACTTCAATTTAAGCTCAACAATACTATTATGATATGAAATAATAAATTATAATTTATTTTCTTTTTTCCCATTATCTATCTATCTTCGTTTTTTAATCATAATTAATATATGGATTACTAGCACATTACATGCAATCAACATTTTTTTTTTAAATAATAAACTTGATTCTTGATTATTTCAATAAAACATCTGTTGGAGAGACTTAGAGTCATTTTTACTCACTCATTTTTCACCCATTTAAATAGCGATAATATAATTTATTTATATCGCTTTACTAATAATATACAAATGGCAACAACAGGTAAATACGAATTCTTCCCAATTGAAAAACAACCGATTACATGACTTTTTTCTTGCATGATTTTGTAATAATGTTGACTTTTGGAAAGGTGGACAAAACCTCTTCTGTTCTCCCAAAGGATGAGTTTTTCTGCCGAAAAGTGTAACTGTACCATTGAATTTATGTGGGATTTATATTATAATCGATGGGACCTACATAATTTTATTTTTAAATTTTTTATAAAGAATGATTTTTTCTCCGGAGCATACTAAAACATCTAATGGTGGTGATGGTGACTGACCTTGTCAATGGTCTTACTCTAATATCTATCACGTGTTAGGTTAATTGTAGTTGGTTATCGCATATTTCAATTAATAATTAGACCTTTGGTTTGGTAGTTTGGGTGACGGCCTCAGGTTTTCGTTTCTGTTGAAAACTTCAAAACTACGAATCATAATAATTTAAGCAGATTGCATACTTACGCTAACTGAGATGCTCCTTAAATATATATAAAATTGAAGTTTCAACAGTTAATCAAAAATTCCATATTATTGTAGTGTTGTGTTTTTCCTTTTCTTTTCTTTTTTCCCGGATTAGAGTATCCTGTTATTTCTTTTTTCTTTTTTTTTTTTTTTGGAATAAATATCCTGTTATTTCGTGGTAATTAAATTGTTACGTAACATTTTGTTAGACAGTTACTATGCCGCAAACTTGCCATGGGTATTTGAGGATGGATTTAATTGTTCCAACTTTATTTGTCTAACTCCCTATCAGAAAAGTGATCAGAACTGAGAAGGCAATTTTGTAAGCTGTGAATACAAAATATTTACGAGTAAGGTTTAGATCCCTTGGCATCACTTTAAGAGGTATTTGGACTTATAATAAGCTACAATGTTATTTTTACGTCTAAAAAAATGAAGTTAATGGAAGAATTATCTTAACTCTAGATCATGTATATGATTATAAAACACCAAATTATAAGAAATCTAAATTGAGATTGTGCGTACCTTAATGGATCATCACAAAGTGGAAGAAAGGAGGGAACTACGTACATGCCAAATCTTCCTCTATGACCTATTCCGAAAATGGCAACCTTCATGGAGCATGACGGCTCATGGGGCTTAACCCTAATATAAATAGGCTAGAGAGACCTAGCAAAACCCTAATCAACAGTGTGTCTGATGGGTCCACCCATCACAGAAGCTCAATCAGACATTAATGCCTACACTGTGCTATATTATCACAATAGATTAAATTAAAATATTCATTAACCCGATTATTTTAAAAAATACAAAAACATTAATTAATATTGTCCATATATAAAATTTCTAACAGTTAAGTCCATAAAATTATTGTAAAGAGGAGTAAACTTTCATATTGATACTTCAAAAATTCTCATTTTATCAATTTCTTCTTCTAAAACAAATATGTAAAATAAATAGTCTTTCAATATTTTTTTATATTAGATTAATCTTTTTCAAGGACGATTTTAATAAAAAAAAACATACATTAAAAATCATTCTTATATATTTATTATTTGAGAATTAAATTGATGGGGCTTATATATTTGAAAAATCAAAATAAATATATACTCTACAAAAAACTGCTTGAGCATGGTCCATTTATAAAGCTTTGTTCAGAAAAACTTAAGTATTTCCTTTCCTTAGGTTGAGCGGTTGATCAATTCCATGTTTTTGGGTATACAAGCTTGTCGAGTGAAATTTTTAAGCACGGGAGAGCTGACTTTTGGATCCCGAAACTCACTTTTTATGTTTAATATTAAGGATGATTCTATGATAAATTATAGAAATATAATGCATTAATAAATGTCCATTTTTGGCTCATACACAAGATAAATATATGGTCTGCGGACCTTATAGGCCAAATAATCACCGATTGAGAGGTTTTGATCGCACACACCAGACCCACATGCCATAAAATAATCATCACCGGACCACCTACGAAAGAGGGGAATACTCGTATGCTTTTGGGAGAATACTTTTTCTTCCTCCGAAAAAAATATTCACTCTTTTAGATTTTATTTTGCAGGTCTCGGTGTATCCAGGCCTACTTGTAAATTCAAGGGTTAAAACTTTCTTGAAGGAAGAAAAAATCTGCCGAAGAGAGTGGAATTAAAGGTTAGGTTACAAAATAACTTTTATTCTTGTGACATCCCTTATTATGAGAACAAAAATCAAGTAAAACAAAAAAAATAAGTTACATTCTAAAAAATCAATAATGTTGAGAATATTTTTTTAAAGCTTAAACCAAATATGAGAATGTAATATTCCCGAATTCACTTTATAAAAATATATAACAGTATATGTAAGACGCATAATTAGTTGCATGTCTTTGTCTTTGTCTCCGCTCTCTCTTTTTATTCTATATATGTCTCATGGTATTGGGTAACCATATGTAAATGATAATAATAATAAATATTAGGAACAGTGACCTAATTAATCTCACATTTTAAAAAAGAAATTGTCAAAATATCACGTGAACCGTACTTTTTATCAAACTGTCACATGTCCAAGTTCCCTACCGATTATAGCAAACTTGGTTAGGTCACGTGATACGTTCCTATTAGCGTATAAAGTTCGCTACCAATGGTAGCGAACTTAGTCCAATAAGTTTATTTCTTGCAAAGTGTGCACATGTCACGAAATCATAAGCGACTAAGTTCACTGTCACTAATACTTACCTTGGTACGCTAATGGAAACGTGTCACGTGGCCTAACCAAGATCGTTATGACTAGTAATAAACTTGGAAGGGTGACAGTCTAGTAAAATGTATCGTTCCCGTTGCATTTGAAAAAAAAAATTGGATAAATATGACATTTAGGTGACTCTTCCTAAATATTACATCAGAATGTTATCCGGATCATATTTTGTCAACTCTTCCTAATAATTTTTTTTTTTAAATAGGCTCATGTATAGTCAGTTGTATCAAAGGCCCGATAAAGAAAATAAGAGCCCACTATAGCACTTTGTTCAGAGACCGGAAACGGTTGGACTATAGGCCCACTCAAAGCAGTACCGACTTTTTGGGTTGTGAGATGACATAGCTGTTAGACTAAATAAACGGTTGGACTATAGTGTTAGTTATAACTTTTAGGAGGAATAAATAAATGATTCGTTTTTTCTACATTTAGTGCATACAACTCATGAGCTCAATATGACGTCATTTTGTATGGAAATCAGGATGATTTTATAATTTTAATTTATTTCAGGGTTATAATAGTCTTTATATTTATAATTTTTTAAGATTTTAATACCAAAATGACGTCGTTTTGGAATAAATACAGATAACTTATCTGCATTAATTGTAGAAACATTTTTCCCATAAATAAAATATATATTTATATTTTAATTTTTTAAAAGGAAAGAAAAAATAGAATATTTGATTTAAAATGATAAACTTTTTTTTCCTCATAAATGTTGGGTCAACTTTAGTTCTTCAGTGTGTTACTTGAAGTTTTATGGGTGAATCTGCATTGTTGTTTTTCAGTTGTTATTTTAACTTTAATATTATAACTATGTACAACTTGTAGTATATTATTATAACTATTAAAAAATCACAATTTTATATCTTTTAAAAGAACATACATTAAATCCTAATTGTATATCTAAAGCTTGTCATGGTCCACTAATACTATCATCATAGGCAGAAACTTCCCACTCCAACAAAGTCTTTAAAGGCAGTTTGGTATATGGATTTTTTTGGAATTACCAGGATATTGAAAGTGGTAATCTTATTTATCCACGTTCGTTACAAGATTTAGTACAACTAAACATAGAATCAAGAAAATTAATACAACATTCCCAATAATAATTTAGTAAACCAAATAACTTTTTGGTAACATTCCGAAAAAAACTCATTTTCTCGTCATATTCCTGGAAATCGTGATTTCCGGGTAAAATTTTTTTTTTCTTCTACCAAACACCTCATAAAGAAAACTTGAGATTAAGGGGATGTTTGGTAGGAGATGAAAAAAAAAATTTCTCAAGAAAACGGGGTGGAAAAAATTATTTGCCTATATTTGGTGGGAGATGAATTAACAATATGGCTGGGAAAAAAAAAATTCCTATGATTTACTTTTCCATATAAAATGGTTATGGAGGACTATCATTGATGGGGTGGAAAAATTAATACACAGCCTGAGTAAATTAACCAAATATTTTTGAAAAAAAAATTGGCCTACCAAATACCTTTTAGTAATTTATCCGTGAAAAAAAAAAGTCATCATATTTCTGAAAATTATTTTTTCTAGATACAAAAAAAAAAAAGTTGTCCTCTTCCAAACCCCCTAATATGTTAAGTTATAGTAGCTGAAGTTATCACACAAATGTTTAAATGTATTGCAACTTACCGCTATAGTTAGAGTTTGAGAACTATCTTAAAAGGATAACAACCTTGCAAATACTATGAAACTTCAAGACAATAAATCTATAAAGGTTCATGACTATAAGAAGAAAAATGGTCCATATCATATAATAAAGAAAACCTTGAGTCAAAAACATTAAATCTTGATGCGATGATTGGTGAGTCACTAATGGGAGCCCGAGGAGTGATCAGACATAGCAAAGATTCACTTAAATTTTATAGTTTGCAAGTTAAAATCAATCCTTTCATTATGGCCGATTGTATTGCCAAGCAATGTCAAGCGTTATCTCTTTTTTCTATCCATTAATATCTGGAAGTAATTTTTCACAGCAATGTCAATTCTCCATATGAAGAATTTAGCTATTGCAGCCCATTTGTGTCCCGAGATTTTGTAAAGTGATACGAGCTTTCTTGCTCATTAGTAAATGATTTTTTAATAAAATTTGGATCTGATTGATTGTATCACCTCAATATACAATTTTTCTCGACGTATAGAAATAATAATACATAAAAAAGACATGCAAATTTTAACCCAAAAATTAAAAAATCAATTCTTAATAAGAGCTTGAGAATTATGCAAACAGGAAAAAGACATAAATCATAACAATCAGGGGTGCTAAACAAGCCAGGGTTTTTGGCTCGGCTCGTGAAGGGCTGAGCATACATGTCTAAAATTGGTTGTTGGTACCAGACTTGAACTTGTATAAAAGCTCGTTTATTAAAAAAGATTCACGCTCCAATTCAAAATTTCGGCTTTAGAGCCTCGCAGGCTGGCCGCAAATATTTTTTTTTTATATTTTTTTATACTACTTGTAATAGTCTCTCTTTCTTCTCAATCCATTTTACCTCATTTTATTAGGTAAACAAACTTTTTGAATGATTTTGCTTTATATTATGTTGTTTGTTATACATTGAATTTATGATATTTATGGAATTATTAGTATTGTTGATTGTATATTTTGTTTGAATAAATTTTTGTTATTTTTTTATAAACAGGCTAAATAGGCTTTTATTTTTTGTAAATAAGCCAGGTTGTAGGCCGATAATAATATTTATAACATGTAACAGGCAGGCTAACATAATTAAATACAGACTTAACCTTTTAAGACCAAAGTTAGGCTCGGCTCGGCCCGTTAACACTTATAATAATAATAATAATAAAAAATACATGATCATCCTTCAAGATGTTTCGAAATGAAATTCCAATTCTAAGGACCGTGCTTCACAAGTTGCCTCAATATCTCATATTCAACGGGTTTATATATAGTAGCAGCAATAGTAAAAACAAATTGCAATAGCTACTTGAGACTTAGACTTGATCAAGATTGTTATGGATATGAATATCATATCCCAATTATCCACATAAAAATCTATTAAGAGATAGAGTCATAAATATCTTAATAAATCTAAAATAGTCAGAGGGCACAAGATAAGGATCACATCCCAACAGAAAGGGAGTAGAATCCTATTGCAATTGGGGGAGCTCAAAGTGCCAAGCCCAGAAAGGTAATCCTATAAATAAGAGCCTAAGGACCCCAAGTAAACACTTTTGACCTATTTACAAATACTGCTCACATTGTGCACACACCCACCCCTTGACTATAAGCCTATTGCTGGTGCATAGTGATTGGGACCTCGGCTATAAGCCTAGTATATACTTGATATACAATATATCTGAGCGCATTCCATACGGTATAGTAATACGGTCTATTCAGGACTTAAGAAAGATGATAAATTAAAGCAACTTGCGAAGCAAAATCGTCTTAGAAATGGAATTTTATTTCAAAATTGACAAAAATCAAAAAAAAAATTAATATTATTATTTATTTCATTTCTTTGTCTATACAATTTTTAATAAGTTATTAAGAATTTTTTTTTTTTTTTGTGAAGTTTCATTTTTTCATATATAGGACAAAATTGCAAATTGAGATGGTACAATCAACTAAATCTAAGTATCATTAAAAAACCATTCAACGATTGATGAGGAGGAAGAAATTCTCATTGCACTTCGAAAAGTGAAAGGAAACAAATGAGCTAGAAATTAGAATAGCCAGATTCTTCCCGCAGAGAACTGGTAACGCTGTGAAGAGTCACTTTCATGCATTAATGGGTAAAAGGAATAGAAAACGTTTGACACTGTTTGGTCGTACAATCTACCATCATTCAAGGATTAATTTGAGGAAAAACTTGTTCTACTTGACATAAGTTGTCTCTTTTAATTGCTTATAATTATATATTTTGGGATTACATAATGAGAATATTAAATTATATATTTTTTTCATTTTCTACATCATCCGATAACTTCTGAAGAGAAAAAAACATAACTTTAATATTATAACTATGTATTCCTTAAAATATATAGTTATAAGCAACTAAAATAACACAATTTATATTTTTTAAAAATGACATTATTTTCCCTTAATTTGAACATGCACAACTATTAAAACAAAAGAATCTTTGGTACGTCTTTCTCGTAGACATTAACTCATTAAACTCAATCAATCACTGGTGGTTCTTCAACCATCATATCGAGTTTTAATTCTTTTGTTGTACGTAGCAAGACTCACAAAACTTGAGTGTTTTTCAGAGTGCTGTAGAGAAATCATTATATGATTTAGATTAATTTCCTTCTTATAGTCTTGCACTTGTAGGTTCTTCTATTCTTGCAATTACCAAAGCTTCACAGCCTCATGATTTATAAGCATTTGCAAGCTAGGATGTTCCTCTTCCAAAAAAGTTCTCAAATTTTAATCATTGCCACAGAATTAAGGATTTGATAAAAGTTGCAACACAAGTAAACATCCATGTGATAACTCCATCCACTACAACTTGAACCTCTGAAGTTCAAGAGGAAGAGTATTACGATCATAAACTTTCTTGGAGTGGGAAGTTCTTCTAGTTCTACCCATGATGAGTGTGTTATATTACGATGCACTAGATACATACTGTTTCAACTAATTTCATCTTGAAGAGAAAATTGTAACATACCTACTGCACGGTATAACTCAATTTATATCTCATTTTTATGTTGTTTTTAATTATACTTCCATAGCAAAAGATATTTCTCCATTTTTGTCCACAAATCATAAAAGGCATTTCTCCATTCTCCCATTAAAAAAATACCACAGTTTAAATGGCAATTTATTTGCAATTGCCAAAATAATATAATGGTATTTTGTAACTTCAACACATACCAAACATGATTAACATATTTTACCTACCCCATTTTCCCAACATTCTTATAAGATTAGCCATACCAAATACCGGTTAATAGTGATGACTTTCTTTTTACTATAGGTGGGATGTTTCGACTCGGAGATCTATGCCGAATTGAACCGGTAAAGCAGAACCAATTTGGTTTTTGCTGAACCACATTTTTATGAAAGAGATCAAAACTGGTTCAAGTTCAGTACCGGTTCGAATCTGAATTCTGAACCGGTTTTGAACCTGCGTAATTTGTTTACGATAGGGTTTCAAACCCTCAAATATTCGCTACAGTTATGTAGCATAGAAATACATTCTCTGCCACGTAAATATACCGTGCAAATTTAATTCAAATGTAAAACATACTAATTAGATTTCAATTCTAGACCATAACAATATGTATATATGTTAGAGATCAAGTAGATCGCTGCACCTTATAAGTCAGAGCTTGTTTCAGAGGAAGGCATTAATCTAAGCACTGAATTATCAAAACACTAACCCAACAAACTCAGAGGAAGGAATAGTGGAAAAGCGATTAAACATACTTTTTTTTTTTTTAGTACATGATTAAACATACTTTTTAGATCACCTTTTGATGTGCAACAGAAACTGGCTTAAGATACTCATAATCATAGTAATTGTTGTGTCTAAAATCAAGGGATTTGATTTTCTCAATTCTCATGTCGTGACTCAACTAGTGGTGGATCCCACATTTATTAAAAAAGAAATAAGTAAAATAAAATTTTGCACGCAAATCGAAGGGTCACAACATGAGAATTCAACATGAGAAAATATTTTCCCCTAAAATCAAATAATTCAAATATTTTGAGAAACTTGCATCGTTGGCCACTCATCAATGACACAGAAAAAGTTAAAATCATAAGTCCCATCAGCTATGCCACCCAGGGGCGGACCTACATGGGGCTAGTGGTGGTCCCCTCCTAAAAATTATTTATTTAAAATTTTTACATATTAAAAAATCAATTCAATGGTAGGTTACAGCATCAGACTACTAGAAAGGTACACATAATATATAAATAGTATTTGGTTAAGTGTATAACTTGTTATGACAAGTTTTATGTCGTACAAAAGTAATAGTATTGTGAATGATTATAGCATATTGTAGCTATCAACAAATGGAGATTCTCCAAATTAAAAGAATACAAGAAGAAAAATATTGAAGTGGAAAATGAAGCTTTTGAGACTGATACATGCATAATGCAGATTTACTAGAAGTATTTTAAATGGAAAAATGGAATTAAGTAGTATTTACTAGAAGTATTTACTAGAAATTTTTTACTTATTTATGACTGATACAACTAGAACTAAGTAGTTAAAATGAAAAAATATTTTAAAAACTGATTAGTGGTCCGACTTTGAATCAGTTATATGTTAGTTTGATTTTTATTTAATTTATTTATGATTCAACAATAAATTTAATAGCTAACTGAATTATGGTTTAACGTTGAAATATTGGTCAAAATGAATTGAAATGTCAATGGCTAATGAATAGACAAGTTAATATAATAATTTTTGCCTCCCATCATAATAATTCTTGGGTGCGCCACTGATGCCACCAATTGCATCAACATGAAGAGCGAATTGTAACAGATATATAGCCCTTACATATATATCCAGACAAAATCCCCAATATTAATGCCGCTAAAATAAGTACTATACACATAGACCATGGCTGTATTATTACATGCCAAAAATTTAATTAAGTCCAAAAAATATCATTCTCAGTGTCCAAATGAACATGAGACATGCTCACAAAATATATGTTAGCACAGATCTTTCTCTTCGGCTCAGGAAGAAAAACAGCAACAACAGAATTTCGGATATCCCATCAAGATCATCATTAAGTAACATTGTCATAGCAAACCACAAATGCAATTTCATTGAGAGCAATTGATTAGAAATGAATCAGAGATGAAGCTGAAAACAAGAGGAAAGGAACTTCAATTCGAAGAATTTTCCCATTTGAAAAAATAAAATAAACGAGGACATGCACCGAACACCAAAAGAAAGATCCATTTTCTTCTCATCATTTCTCTTCTCTCTTCATCTTCTTCTTTTTTCACATGAATTGTTAGAAAATTGATCGCGGATAACAGAGAGAAAGATTCATAGAAAAGATAAGACGGAACACCAAAAGGGATTAAACTCCCTAGCACTAAAAAAAAAAAAAAAAAGAGTACAAAATCATAAGCAGAAATACATTTTTTTGAGTTGAGAAAAAGAGAGAGAGAGAGAGAGATTGAGAGCAACAGGAAAGAACTCACTGATTAGAGGCTGAACGACAAGAAGCGGTGAGGAAGAGGTAAAAACGAATAGACCCAAACAAAACTACATAAGTGAATTGTACCTCGCGACTTTTTTTTGTTGATGAGTACCTTGCGACTTTTGTTTAGGCTGAGTGTGACATATTAAATGTTTCTGACCATGGTTAAGTCCCAGCCCAACCCTAACTCAATAAATAAGAGTGTTGGTCAAGATACTGGATTTGGATGACACTTCGATTTTTGTATAATTATTTTGGGGAAAAAGTTTCTGATGTTACTTTTGATAATTTTGTCTAATGTTCATTGAAACGTCGTCGTTTTTGGTTGAAAATTTAAAAAATTAAAAAAATAAAGACTATTATAACAATGAAATAAATTAAAATTACAAAAATACCATGACTTCCGTCCCAAAACTCTGATGTTAGTTTAAATAATTTTGTCTAATGTTCATCGAAACGTCGTCGTTTTGGTTGAAAATTTAAAAAATTAGAAAAATAAAGATTATTATAACCCTGAAATAAATTAAAATTACAAAAATACCATGATTTCCATCCCAAAACGACGTCGTTTTGATAAATATTAAATAAAGTTATCTGAAGTAACATCAGAAAAAACAAACCCATTATTATTTTTTCTTTTAATAGATGTGAGTCCTGTATAATATGTGTATATAATATAAGAAATTTTTTTCTTATTGTATGAGAAAATTGAAACTCAAAAAACAAAGAGAAAATATTCTCATGTCATAGGAGAATTATTTTCTCTTACTAGGGAGTCAATGACTCTTTGATTTTTGTACATCATTTTTTTTTAATATATGTGGGCCCCATATATGATGTGATATAGCATGAAAAAAATTTCTTCTACGACATGAGAAAATTGAAACCAAAAAATAAAGGGAAAATATTTTCTCATATTATAGGAGAATTGTTTTCTCCTTCCAAAGAATCAGTGACTCTTCGATTTTGTACAGTAAAGAACCATTTCACCCAAAATCTTAAGGTTGTAGGTAAGGGTTTTTTTAATGATTTATATTATATTCTCTAACAGACCCCCTCACGCAAGAGCCATTTGGGCTTGAAGCGTGGAATATGGCACAAGCTCATTATTGGTCTGTCTCGTGCTGCACAAGCCCATTTTTTGGTCTGCCTTGTGTTTTTCGTAATTCCACCTGAAAGTGGGGGTGGTGAGGATCGAACTCGAGACCTTATGGTCCCTGAAGCTCTGATATCAAGTTAAAGAATCATTTCACCTAAAACCTTAAGTTGTAGATAAGGGCCTTTTAAATGATTTATATTATATTCTCTAACAAGTATTTTCTTTTATTTTTAATAGATGTGAGTCCTACATAAAATGTATCTATAGCATGAGAAAATTTTCTCCTACTGCATCAGAAAAATGAAACCCAAAAACAAAATAACAAATATAACTCAATATTTTCATGAATTAATATTATTATTTTATTTATTGGTATTAAAATCATGATTTTAATAATATGTAAATAGTGAGATCTTATAATCTTTTTAAAATCATATTCATATATAAATCATGTCTTTTTTTAATTAACCACAATTATAAATATTTTTTATCCATAATATCTAAATAATGTTAATCATGTCGCAATCATCTTTTAGATACAGATTTTTAATACATCAAACACTTTAAAGAAAATTTATATAAGAAAATTAAATTCACAAAAAAAAATTGCAAAATAAAATACGTTAAAGATATAATTCAAAATTTCAAACACACTTAATGAGTTTGTAAGATGTGTAAATACTTTCCTTTTAAATCCTAACTACTTATTGATGGTATTGTTTGGAAGGGAAAAATATTGTTGCAGTTAATGCATATAAGTTATCTGCATTTATTTTCAAAATGACGTCGTTTTGGTATTAAAATATTAAAAAATTATAAATATAAAGACTATTATAACCCTGAAATAAATTAAAATTATAAAAACACCATGATTTCAGCTCCAAAATGACGTCGTATTGGCTTACTGCAGATAACTTATTTGCAGTAATTGCAGAAAAAAACGAACTCTTGTTTTTAATCAATTTCTTAAAAAGAAAGTTACGCCTAAATGTATGAAATGCAATGGTATTGTAATGTGAATTGAAAGATATCTTTTTTTTTTTTAAGTTGGACTTTCTTTTCATAAAATTATAAAAAAAAAAAATATGCTACCTAAATATTATTTTGTCCAAAGACTATGCATTCCCCTAAGACTCTAAGTAGAGAGAACACATGCATGAGTGTGTTTGAAATTTTGAATCATATCCATCTTCCTAAATATTAATGAATTGTCAACCCGGGCAAGCTTTCCATCAATTCGAGAGAAATGGAATATTATTTCTAAATATTCATCAATTTTGCGTCGTCTTCCTTTTATTTCAAACAAAATTTAGGTCTTTGTTATGCTTAAGAACAAACAAAAAACTTGAATAAACTATATAAGGTATATGAATAATGTAAATCATTTTTAAAAAATCACAACAAAATTAGTGTATATAATCTTAAGAGCTATCGCGAATTAAATTTGAATTATTTTTAATGAAATAAAAATTGGGTTTAATATTTATTATATTATTGGAGATAAATTTATTTCCTACACATATAAAAATATGTGAGACCCAATTGAGAGAAGAGAAAGAAATTTATTTCCTACCCACATAAAAACTTTTATGTATGTATATAAAATAAATTTATCTATCACAAAATAAAAATAATAAACCCATAAAAATTAATCAGCAAATTTATTTTAGTTAGATTAGATTAAATTGAGTTAAATTTCATTTATCAAACTCAACTAAACTAAACTAAACTAGTTTTGATCGGTTTGGTTTGGATCAAATAATCACGCTCTACGTTTTTTTGAACAAATTTTATGTTAATGATTATTTTTAGAAAAATATCATGTTTTCTAAAAAATAAGTAATAAAAGAATAAATGAACCCAGTCGAATTCTCACAATAATAGCATGTTGGACCGGATCAAGGAAAGAAAAGGCCCACACTCTCCCCCACACTCACATGGTGAAGTAATGGAAGCATCTTTTTCTCTCTCTTTTTTCTAACCTTTCTTTTTGGTTTTTTCCTCGGCAGGTAACTCGTGTCGTGCGGGTTCAGTCGATCCCATCGGTTAATGTTGCCCTATTTTTACTTTATCATGCGGAGAGAATTAGCTCATGTGGTTCAATTTTTCAGAAACAAATGATTACCTTTTAGAAGCTTTTTAATGTTAAAAAAATACTTTTACTTTAAAACAGGTTAATTCAATCGGGTAATTATTAAAAACAATAATCATAAGACATGTAGGTGTATTCAATCGACAACTTTAATTCCAAGAATATTGCATGTGCTATAAACCAGGAAGAGTCAACAAGAAGCAAGGCATGTGCAACTGGTGATCAAAACAAATGGGATTCGTACTTTGTTATTTAACATGTACTCATGTAGGGAACCCTCGTCCCCTGAAAGTCCCAACCTAACATGGTCATTTCTTCTCCCCAAATAAAATTACAGCATACTAAGCACCAAAAGTGTCCCTTTGGTCATATTGTCAATCATGTTATCAACCATACCATATTAATTTCTTCCACATAATTTATCACTTTAATGACAGTAATGTTCTGTTGTCTTTCGTAGCTTTTTCTCTAGCGTATTTTGTAGTGTATTTAGCTTATTGAAAACAAATCATGCAAGTGCAATGAAATTTCCATCATCATTCTCGTCTGTTACCAAAAGGTAAAAGTCCAGTCACAGTTAGACGCGGAAATCCCACCCTATCGCAATTGAAGGAACATCCTACTCCCAAAGAAATCGCTCTTATCCCTCTCTTCCCAACGTATGCTCTAAGTTATTAGTAGCCAAAACAAAATAATAAATATAATGATAGTGATTTGCTTGTCACTGCTCAGAATGACAAATAGTGCGACAGTGGTCCTAATTTTTATTTGGTTTTATTGTCTGGAGCAATCTTGATAATCAGAGTTCTTATTTTCTTCCCCACCGTTTTTTGGTCACTTCCTTGTGCTTGTCCGAAGCATTTACAACGCAACAGGATAGGATTGTCGCTTCCATAGTACTCTCTCACCTCATTACTTCGAAAACATTTTTGGTATTGCAACTTATCAAATATGAAAAAAAATCAAATTATCGCAAATTAATTGGAATCGGTGATAGATTAATCTAAATAAAGATACTCACAGGTTTAAATATATATATATATATATATATATATAAATAAAATAATAATAATTATATATATAAGTAAAAAAGAGGGGGAAAGAAGAAGAGGGGGAAATGAAGAGGAAAATGACTAAAAAGGACCATATGTAATATAAGAATAACAACGGATCTAACCCTCACCATGCTTATAGCTTATCTCCAATTAGTTCTAAGGCATACTGCCCGCCAATCTATATCTCATTCCACTAAATCTTGTTTTATTACCTTCCCCAAGTAAATTTCGGTCTACCTCTACCTTTTTTGTGTTGAGCTCTTGATAACAAACTTTTGTTCTTTCGGGAGCATCCAGGAGCCTTCTCATTACGTGTTCAAACCACCTCAATCTATGTTCTCTCATCTTTTCAGCCACCGGTAGTACTCCTACCTTTCGTCGAATATCTTCATTTCTTATCTTATCCATCCTCGTATAATCACACATCCACTTTAACATCTTCATCTCTGCAACTACTTCCATTTAATGTTAATATTGCCTATGTGTTGGCCAACATTCAACTCCGTATAGCATTGCAAGTCTTACTGTTGTTCTATAGAGTTTTCCTTTTAACTTAAGAGGGATTTTGCGGTCACATAAAAACCCAGATGCACTACGTCATTTCATCCACCTGCTCTGATTCTATGATTTACATCTTCATCAATCTCTCCACCTTTTTTGCAAAATGGAACCCATGTATCTAAAAGGATTTTTCTTGGGTACCTCTTAACCACTAAGATCACGAGATCTTGGTCTGCACCTCTTACCAGAGAAAACTCACACTTCAAATACTCAATCTTGCTCCGACTTAACGTGAATCCTTTAGATTCTAACATGCTTCTCCATAATTCAAGTTCTCTATTAACACTGTCTATGTTCTTATCAATAAGCACAATATCATAAGCCAAATGCATACATCATGGCACTTCCTCTTGAATATCTTAATATATTTATATTATTTATTTATATTATTTTATCTTTATGATTATTATTTTCTATATATTTTTTCTTCCCTTTTGAGGAAGGGAGCACCTACTCCCATTTTCTACCAAATTCACTAGATATACATAGGGAATGTTAATGAGCTGGGTCGAATCGGATTTTACTATTGAAAAGTTATGTTTGTGTTAAAAAATATCCGACCGACATAGACTAACTTGTTATGAATATAATTATTGGTTTGTGGCTTGACTTATTTTCAAAAAATAAAAGTCTGAATTTCCCTGTTAAAAAAAATTAATACAATAAAAATGATGATGAACCACGAAGAGGAAATAAAAATTAGGTTGGTTTAATAAATAAGTAGTACAAAAAATAAATTAGTATATTAGACCAGCATGGTAGGTTTTAAGGTCAGGCTTTGAAATAAAATTAGGGTTTAAAGTCCAATAATTTTTTTGAATAACATGTGTTATTCTTATGGGTTTGATGTTTGTCATTTTAAATGACATAAGTTATATCATTTTAAATGACATGAATTATGTCATTTTAGGAGAGAGATAGACACAAGGAATGGAAATCATGTGAGAGAAAGTGAGTGATTTTTTTAATTTAAATTTTAAATAATTATGTGTCTATCTCTCTCTTAAAATGACATAAATTTATGTCATTTAAAATGACAAATACTTTTCCCTATTCTCTATTTTTGAATTTCAAAATAAAATTATATAATAGGGAATAAAATATAAAGTCCAATAAATTTTTAAAATAAATATGTAACTTTTAAATTAGGGTCATTTTTGGCCGTCAATTTAGATAAATTATTTACATTGAGTTCAAAACGACGTTATTTTGGAGTAAAAATTAAGATATTTTTGTAATTATAATTTATTTCATACTTATAATAGTCTTTCTTAATATAATTTTTTTATTTTTCAAACCAAGACGATGTTTTTTGAGAGTAAATATAGATAACTTATCTACCTTCACTATAAAAACATTAAAGCTTTTAAATTATTACTTTCTTTTTTTGGTTCTTTATTATATCCTGTTTAAAAGACTCAAATATCTTTTAATGGAATCAGCGCATGTAGCAAATGAGTACTCGGTATTAATATTTATGTCAAATTTAATAACTAAGATGGACTCTTTATTAAGATTAAGATGAAACTACCAACTACATGTAAAATCATCAAAAATTCATTTAATGGAAGAAGAATTTATTGTGACACTCCACAAAAAGAAGGAAAACAAATGAACTGTAATAACCAAATTATTTCTGGAAAAAAACTGACACGGTTGTGAACTATTATTTTCGAGAAAAGTGTGTGTCATCTTTATACCCAAAAAAAAAGTGTGTGTCATCTTAAAAGATATAAAGTTGTGTCATTTTAAGAGAGAGAAAGAGATAGATAAAAAATGAAAGATAGTTGACAAAAAAGAAGTATAAATCTCACTTCTTTGTGAGAGTGAAAGAATATAAATTATTTCATTTAAAAGAATAAACATTTTATCCTGTCATTTGCATACATTAACAACCGAAAGGAAGATGATTATTTTTGGCCTTTTGGGTATACATAAAGTACAATATGATTCTTACCAAAAGAAAAAAACATAAAAACGGGACCCACATTACACTTTATATGTGTATGAAAAATTTATCTCTTATGGAAAAAAATAATACACTTATTTTTAGCGATTATTATATGGTAAAACATGATTATTTAGATATAAACAGATTATTCTTACACTTATATAAGAATAAATGATTTTATATTTAATATTGATTATTGATCTACTTAATTATATCAAATAATTCACATAACTAAAAAATCAAAACTATAAAATATAAATGAGATAAATAACTAAAACTGAAAGTATAACTTATATAAATATAAAATAATCCTATGACATAAATATTTAAGAGAAGACACCTTTATATATAATTACTGAACTACTCATATATTTGTTTTTTTTTTTGCATGTTTACTTATATATTTGTTTATTCAAAAGTAATTGAGTTTTGCATACAAAAAAAAAAAAAGTATTTGAGTTTTGCTTACTGCACTAACCCCCTCAATAAATAAATAAAAATAATAATAATAAACGTTGACGAGCCACTGCAGCTACAAGTAGTCAAGTACAACCATGCATCTCCAATTACCGCCGTGATGTCAGCGGCGCTGTCTCCGATACAGTGTGTCCACCGCCACGGCACATTATTTCCCACGTGCTAAACTAAGCACTCCTTTTGCAGCTCTGTGGCCGAAATCCGAACCTCTCATTTTCCAAATCATACTCAACGTAGAAATTCTGCTGCTGGTAGTTCCCTAAGATGATCGCCGGACCACCAGCCCTCGCAGGACCGGCGGCACCTCCGTCGGAGACAATGGTCAAACAAGCCACCTCTGCATCGCCGAGCAACGAGAAATAATTCGCAACAGGCAACGCCATCTTGGCGCCGCCTTTGAATTGGAAAGTTAATTCAGGGAAAGGCACCGTTTTCACGCCGGAGAAATTGAAACAGGGACTCAAACCAGATTGCGTTTCAACGTCCTTGGCACGTGTGTAATTACCCAATTGCTTCTCGAATTCTTGCGCCACCAGATCATAGACGGGCTTTTCCATGAACGTGAACGTTGAACCAGAGTCCACGATGGTGCCACCATTGCCGTCAGAACCTGGCTCCAGTACCTTGAACGGAATCTTCACTTGCTTGCCGCCGACGATGACCTTGCGAAGGGTCACGTAATAGTACTCGCTGAATGCGGAGTTGTTAACAGATGGGTTCCGGCGAAACGGCGTATAGCTGAGTCCACTGGTCTTGGCGCCGCCGGTGGAGTCAATCTGCAGAATGAGGTCACTGTTCTCCGGCGATTCGTCGAACCGGTGAGAAAGCAAGCAGTAAGAGAATCTCTTGAGACCCATCTGCGACGGCAATGATTCTTTCCCGCGTCCGAAGCCGGCGATCCCGGACGGTTGCCGGATCGAAAGGATAGAACACCCAACGAGAAAATCGGTTACGATTTTTCCCGGAAAGTTGAGATTTTCCAAGAGTAAAAGACCAGCTGTTGAGCCCAACCCGTATTGAATAATGTAAACAGGGCAATTCAGGGTACAATTGTGAGCATCGGGTTTGCATCCTTGGCATCGAGATTGCACGTCGGGGCCGAAAAGCCACCCACATTTTGGGTTTTTGCAACCCACGATCTCCGAAGAAGATGAATTCTTAGGAATGAAGGTGTGAATTTTTGTTGGGTCAATGTTTGGGAAGTTACAATGGGAACATGTATAGCGAGAGGAGCAGGGGAGCCAGACGAGGCTACTTCCAGTGTCCAAGACGAAAGATAAGGTTTGAGGTGGGGTTCCGAATTTAAGATCTACGGAATATCCTCCATAACCTTTGGGATAAACTGGTGTTTTGACAGGGGAAGATGAATTGTGACCTGAATTGCGGTGCTTGAGGTGATGGGCCCTGGATAGAGAAGCAGATGCGGCGAGTTTGATGGTCTGAAATGGATCAGAGGATGAGGATTTGGTGAATAAGGGAGAAAGAGGAAGGGTAATGGTGTTGGGTTTGGAAGAAGTGAATGCGATTAGAGACAGAACACAGAGTAGAAAGAGAATGCAAGGAGAAGCCATTACAAGACTTGCTGTGTCGTTGTCGGTAGTTACTTACAGTGTGTAATAACTGAGATAGAATAGAATGAATGGCAAAACATTATTTATTTATAGATAAGGTGGGTGTAGTATCCAACGGGCAAGAACCTGGAGTGGGTTTGGGGGTAACATTTGACCTTAAGACGGATATACTTTTAACAAAATTTGCCCCATCGACAACGGTGGAATTTGGGCTCAACGCTCACACTGACATCAGCCTCCTACCCTCTGCAGATGCTTTGTCTCTTTTGGTTATTTTCTTTGAGAATGACAGTGACTTTTCAATTCATTTGTAAATCATAATCTTGGTAAAATTTAATTGTTCTATTTCTATTCATTGGCTACCATGTTACCATGTTTACAGTATAATTGTTATGAATATTTTCAGTATTCTTTATTCTACTTTTTAACATAAAATGGAATTTTAAGATAGTCATTGGGAGGATAAGAAGTTTTGTCCTAGATTCCTAGCAGCTTTATTCCAAAAGAAAGTTGAGACATATTTAATTCCGCGAAAAATTCAACCTCAAACTTGTTCATAAAGTATCCAACCCAAAAATTGAACCTGAACAGCTCACATGATTATAATAGACTTTAACCAATTTTTTTTTTTTTTTAGTAAGTGACTTTATCCAATTTATGTTATTAAATTCGAACCGGTCATTGTCTTGGTACGGATAAGTGGATTATTGGTTTAAATAGTGAGTCACTGGTTCAACCAGATATACATATAAATTTATATTTTATACTTAATTATATAATAAATATTTTAATTGTGCAAATAAACCAAGAACCAAATATAGACCAGTGTTAGATACTATGATTTATATCTTCATAACAAGGGCTTGATCCCCACTAGTTGCAATTATTTAAACAATAGTTTTATATCAAGGAGAAATACTTTTTTGTAATTTCAGTTTCATAGTGGACGTTTTTCTTAAACTTGGTCTCGTGGTTTTTATTTCTAACATTGACGGGAATTTTCCACATTAAAAATTTATGTGTTCTTCATATCTTCTTGTATCTCACATTCAACTTAGATGCAACATTTTCCAATAATGATATCAGAGCCCTTAGATTAAAAGATGTTGTGAGAATCAAGATGGAGGCTGTCATTACTCATAATGTGACATATTTAAGCCCACTGCGAAGAATTACAACTAGTGGGAACCAATGGTCGAGGACCACTATTACTGCAAGAATCTATATGCAAGAATCTATATGCGCTGATCAAGCATGGATAAGCTAGAAGAAATGAGCAACAAATAATGGAAATTATTAAATTGCAAAGCGGTACAAAAGATTTATCGATAAAAGCTTATTTGAGCATGTATCAACATACACCAACACTCTATTCCTCTCTTTTAACGCCTTCTCTTCCTTAATTTATTCTATCAACCCCTAAAGTCAACTTTATTTCGAGGCATTTTCTTTTGGATTAGGGATGCTAGCTTCGAACTAGATGCAACTTTTGAAACAATAGTTTTATATCAAGGAGAAATAATTTTTTGTAATTTCAGTTTCATAGTGGACGTTTTTCTTAAACTTGGTCTCGTGGTTTTTATTTCTAACATTGACTGGAAGTTTCCACATTAAATATTTATGTGTTCTTCATCTCTTCTTGTATCTCACATTCCACTTAGATGCAACATTTTCCAATAATGATATCAGAGCCCTTAGATTAAAAGGTGTTGTGAGAATCAAGATAGAGGCTGCCATTACTCATAATGTGACATATTTAAGCCCACTGCAAAGAATTACAACTAATGGGAACCAATGGTCGAGGACCACTGTTACTGCAAGAATCTATATGCGCTGATCGAGCATGGATAAGCTAGAAGAAATGAGCAATAAATAATGGAAACTATTAAATTGCAAAGCGGTACAAAAGATTTATCGATAAAAGCTTATTTGAGCATGTATCAACATACACCAACACTCTCGAACTATGGACGAAGCTAGCATCCATAATCCAAAAGAAAATGCCTCGAAATAAAGTTGACTTTAGGGGTTGATAGAATAAATTAAGAGAAGGCGTTAAAAGAGAGGAAGAGAGAAATAACAAAAGAAAATTTGAATTCATTCCATTCTGCATAACAATGATTATATAGTTATATATATAGGGAAACTACTATTAATTGATACAAGAAATCCTAAAGGGAAATTACAAGAATCACAAATACTAAAGGAAATTATAATATTTTATTTAAAAAGATCATAATTGCAACTAACTGCTAATTTGATCCACAACATTCATCGGGCCTTCGATGAGAACCTTGTCCGCAAGGTTCAATGCAGAATCTCTGAGATGGTGGTATGAAATATCAATTGGTTATGTATGTGAAATAGATAGGATTAATTAGTGATAGAATCTTGTGATTGGTTAGAAATCTATGAGCTGAAATCTGATTGGGTGGTGGCCTGCATGTCTTAGCCAATTAGATAACATCTTTGGAAGTTAGAACATGTGGTTGGCAATAACTGTTTCTAGATGAGGTTCACGAAGAGGAAAAGAATTTGTATCACATGAAGTAGAATCCTCATAAGTTCCTTCCATGTATAAAAGTGAAAGATGCCTTTTACATTTATGGCCAGAGACATATTTTTTATCATAATTGTAATAGAGGTCTTTATCTCTACAACTTTGCATTTCAACAAGGGTGAGACGCTTGGTGGGTATAGTAGTTATCAGTTGAGAGGATGGTGTGGAGTTGGTTGTAGAAGGTAGTACGGGAAGTGTTGAAATCATAACAGATTGTGTTGAAAATGGTGGTTCAGGTGCAAACTGTGTCTGACTGTTAAAATATGTACATTGTTCCTCATAAACAAGTGCAAGTGTAAAGGCTTTATGAAAATCTTGGGGTCGATGGGTGAGCACCCCACGTCGAATCTAGGGTTTGAGAACAGAAATAAAGAGGCTTCGACGGAAAGTTAGAGAAAGGCTTGAAACCTAACTAGCAAAATTTTCAAAAAAATATTGATACTCAAATACGATCCCCAGTTGTTCTATTTTTGTTAAAGTACCTGTTGGGTCATCGAATTCTGATGGACCAAAGCGCCGATGAATGGCCTACATAAAAGAAGTCTATGAAGGAAGTAATCCATCATTAAATAGCCCTTGAAACCAATAAGCAGTAGGCTGGTCCAAGTGAAAAGAGGCAAGAATTAAGCGATTTGCTTCTAGTATGTGATAATATTGGAAATACCAATTCACTGCAAAATGCCGATTTGTCGGGTCACCCTCAGAAAATAGTGGAAAGTCTAGTTTCAATGGTCGAGATCAGGTATTCTCATATCCAGCATTTTCATTTCATGGTCCATGTGTTAAATTTGGATTGGCGCTAAGAATTCCATTAGTAGAAGTACCAACGGCAGAGGATGTATGGATCTCAAGCAAATGAGAAAAATCTTGGCGAATAATATGAAATTGGTTATTTTGAGATTCTTGAAGTAACGTGTGGGGACATTTACTATACTGCCTTCATTTTCATAATAATATACCTGAATACCACAGAATGCAAAAAAAAATTCAAGCTGCCATGGCACTATAGTCGCTGAGGTTCATAGCTACTATGGGCGAGCCACGTGTCACTCCCCCGTGGCTGAGAAAGCCTTGCAGGGCCTGTTGCACCAAAGAGCTATTTTGGTTGAATGAGACACACACCACTCATTTGCCCAAAGTAGCCATGTTGTGTAGCGACTATTGGCTACCTTTTCTGAATTGGCAAGCCTATGGGATTAAAGTTGCTGGGAAAGCCATCGAATTAAGAAAAATAATTCATATGAATTAACCTATGGTTAAATCCTACATTAAGAGAAAAAATTAAAAAACACTTAAACACCTATACGGGTCTCGTGAATTAATTGACAAAGATTGAGATAACAATTAATGATGAATTTATTGGAAACAAAACAATCACACACACACACACACGATCACAAATCAAGAAAAAAAGGAAAAAAAGTGGAGACAACGATTTATCCTGGTTCACCCGATGTGGGCTACGTCAAACAATATGCACTATATTCTCCTCACCACACTCGTTGCAACACTTGGTTTACAAGAATAGTTGGTGTTAGAGTTTTTTATAATCCTATTTATATTCTCTTGTAAACAGAGTGACTTGTAAGTTGTAACGAGTGGCGGTGAGGTTATGGTGCAGACAAGCTGGACATTACTTACATTGGGTGAACCAGGGTAAATCGTTGTGTCAAATCTCTCTTTCCTTTCTCTTTTGTTTTTCGATTTGTGCATGTCGATTTCAAACAGGGAAATCTAAGAAAGAGCAAAAGTCGAGAACGAGATTCATCTTGAGGTTTGCAAAAATCATGAACCGAGATAGTATGTTGTTACTATGGAAGTGAGCCCACAAGAAGTTCGAATGTCAAATTCTAAAGAAAAATCCAAGCCTATGGAGAAAACCACATCGACTAACACAAAAACTCCTAAAGTTGATATCTTCCTAGTTGGGAAAAGATAATTACCTAAACGATGCTTACAACAACTGTTCGTAGACAATTGAATCGGGTGCATCCTTTCATTTTACTCTTCTTGAGCTTTTTTTTCATCCTATAAAAGTAGTGACTTCAGCATAGTAAAGACAATAAACCAAGTTACCAACAAAATTGTTGGCAATGGTGAAATAACTTTGATGACAAACATGTGATGCAAGTCGATACTTAAGAAGGTAAGACATATTCTTGACATGCAACAACATAATTGAAATCATGTATCCATACTTCATAATCTTGATATGTAGAGGGTCAAACTATGATCATTTTGAGTATGTATTTCCTAGTTACCACTCGAAACACCTTTATTTGATTTATTTTTTTTTAAAATATAAAATTTGATGAATTATTTTTTATAATTGTATAGCTTTTAAATATATATATATATATTTTGCTTTTCATACTTTCCCCTTATTAGATTGGTGGGTGACTAATGTTTTAGAATATAATTAGATGTGCAAGGACCACTTGTTTATGAAAATTGAAGTAAGGAACACATGATTAAGAGACTCAAACCTCTTTTAATGGAATCAATGCATTTAGTAGATGAATATCTTCTACGTGAAATTAAATGATTATGCTTGACTTTTTTCATTTATAAGATGGTTAGACCTCATAATCCCTCAAAATCATCTGAAGATGAAAAATTGAGACAACTTGTAAATAAATGTATACCCCAAAATTGAAATTTTATTTCAGAGCATGTTAAAAAGAAGATCAGTTAACTTTTCTTATGATTTATGCAAAATTTTAAATGTCATTAAGAAATTTTTTAATATCATTCATTATTACATACAAGGATAAGTTGTAGAATAAGATAAAAGTTATAAAACTACCAACAATATCTAAATATCGTCATAAAATATTAAAGATGAGGTCGCACACCATAGAGAAAAAAGAAATAGAAAAATCTTTCATTTTTAATCCTTATGCCGTTAATGATATGATTCCATAACTTAGCCAACCCGACATAAGAAAGTTTAGAAATGAAGAAAGAGACAAGTTTATCTTTGTTGCTATTGATCTCTCACATTCTCAGAATCTCATGAACATCTGATTCTTTTATGTGAATTGGAGCCTGCGAAGCCAGAAGCCATGACTAGACTAAAGTCGCTGCATTCTTACCTGCATTAACCTAGTCTTGTTTTTTTTTTTTTTTGAGTCTCCCGGTTCATCCTTCAAACTATTCGTTCGAGCATTGTTGGGCCTAAAGTCAGAGTGGCTCTCTCAAGATTGTTTTTTCTTTTCCTAAAACTCGAACTTAAAACCTCTTATTAACTTAGTGTGGTTTGTTACCAAGTTGTCACGAAAGTCTCCCATCAATATAATTTTATTACCTTACATATTTTTAGGGTAGTTTGATGCTTTATTTTTTTAATGACATGTATTAATTTTGATTTTGTAAATTAATTATACACTTTTTTTTAATTTTGCTTGAATAGATTATAAACATATTTTTATAAATTTAATTTTTTTGAAATAAATATTTTTAAATTTATTTTAAATTAATAATAATTTAAAAATACACAATTTTTTTTACCAATTTATGAAAATATTAGATGTTCCTAAAATGACTGTTATATCTGTTGTAAATGAGCATTATTTTATTTTTATTTCCTTTTGTCTTTTCTTTCATCTACTGTTTTCTTTAATACTTTTAATTTATTTTATTTTTTTAATATTATGAAAAAGAAATCGTATTAAATAGTATTGCACGTAATATAAAAGAGGTCTTTTGTTTTTGATTTAAATTATTTATAATTAATTTTTTATTGATAAATTATTTTTAAAATATATATTTCTTAAAATTTAATCTTATCCAAATATGATAAACATGGCGAGAAATAATTTTATTTATTTATTTATTTATTGATGCATTTGCTTCGGAGACGGACAAAATATTTAAAATATTACTCCGCTCAAAACAATTGGTTTAAGCCTTATCTTATTTGACTGGCCCAGTTCAATGGCAACCTGAATTTGGGCCTGACTTATTTTTACATGCTTTTTGTTATAACAGGTTCATTCTACAAAATATTCAAAACCCAATCGTAAAATATTAACCATGAAAAAAAGCATTTTCAAGGATTGTCATTTAATAATAATGGTGCTGAATTATTATGATACCTTTGCAGCTCCATTATCCATCTCAACTCAAGCCACCTATATTTACGGTTAATGGAGAAACTTTATCGTCACACACTCACACCCACTTGTTAGAAACAATCACATTTTTGAATTATCCTGTGTAATTTACTTTATCAGGGCTCTGCCCATCCATATTACAAAAAAAAAAAAAAAAATCACATTTTAGCATGCTCAAGATTACCTTGCTTCTGTGAGTTTTCTTCCCTTCTAGATAATTTTTTAGCAATCTAAACAACTTTTTGATTCTCCCCTTCTATAGTTCTTCCCTTACTTTTCTCCCTTTTATAACCGGTAACTCACATGACTCTTTCTTTGTATTATTATTATTATTAGAAATTATGTATTATGGTATGATATTTTGTTTATATCTCAATTTGTTATTATTAATATTATCCATAAGTATTTGTTTTTATAATTTTAAATTTTATGTTTATTTTTAAGAGTGAATATTCGCAATATTTTTGTTTATTTCTCAATTTGTTATTATTAATCTTAGACTATTTCATTCCCCAAAATTACCAATAATATAATTTTTATTTTTATTTTTATTTAATAAACTGAATTTTTAAAAAGTACTTACTACTGTGTATTTTGGAAAAAGTCAACAAATAATACAAAAAAATAGAAAAGGGGAAATATTTAATATGATCTGGTCCCACCACTTGATTCAGTGGTCCAAGTCAATTAAAATAGAGTATTTTCTAAGAGTAAACACCTTTTTTGGTCCCTGACAATATCTACGAAATCCTTTTTAGTCTCTGGCAATAAAAAAGGACCAAATTGGTCCCTAAAATGATGAAAAAAATGACCAAGAAGTACTTATTACAATTGACAGAAGGACTAAAGTGGCCATTTTTCATAATTTTAGGAACCGATTTGGTCCTTTTTTATTACCAGGGACTAAAAAGGATTTCGTAGATATTGTCAGAGACCAAAAAAAGTGTTGACTCATTTTCTAATATGCGAGTCCAAAGGAGAGAGAAAATAAATTTTTTTGACCAAGCATCCCACTCTTATTTTGCAAAATGGAAGGAGCAGATGCTCCTGGTGCACAACCTGAAATCAGGTCACATATTTTGCAAAATTATCAATTGAACGATCTTATCGGTAGCCGAGTAAATGTGATGATCACGTCATATTTTTAGATTTATGTAAAATAATTTTTATTTTTATTTTTACCTTTTTATGTAAAATATTTTAAGTCCTGGTCCGTTAGTATGATGTAGATCAAATTATAAGTTCAGTATGACCTACGTTAAAAAAAATATGGCTTAGGCCTGTTAAATTAATCAAGAATTAAAAAAAAGAAAAAAAAATTGCTATACTCATATGAAAATGAATGGGTCTCCTTGTAATGAGAAAAAAGAGACAAGTTAATAAGACCCACTCATTTTTTATGTGAATATGATAGAAAATTTTGCTCTGCAGTAAAATAGAAACATCAAATCCTTAACTTTTTTTAAAATAATATTACTTTATTCAAAATAATTTGTATAATAATTTTTTATTTAAAAATTAATATGATTATAGGCCAAGCCTTATAAAAGAAAGTCAATAACTTTTATATATATATATATATATATATATATATATATATATATATATATATCTCGTAAACTAAATATGTTTTTTTCTAATGCTTCAGTCTGTCCTATTTTATTAAATATAATAGGCCAATGTCAGATTATAGATTTCTGTTGAGATATATAGTCCCACATTGGTTGGATGAACAACTAATGTGGAGTTTATAAGGCTTTGGAAGGTTCTTGATATAGTATCATAGCATTCGAAATCTCACCGCCCTCGACTTTCTTTGAAGTGGAATTTCCACATGTAGGTGAGCTTGTATGTTGTCCACCCTTCAAGTCAGTGGACTCTCGTGTGAGGGGGCGTGTTAAGATATCTAATCTCATATTGGTTATATAGGCAACTAATGTGAAGTTTATAAGGTCTTGGACACTTCTATCATTTGAGCTAACTTTTGAAATGGTGTATCCCAAGATTCTTTGACAATTTCTGATAAGCCACCTGACCCATTTACACCGTCCCACTCACTAGGATAAGTTTGGTTTTAATTTGAAGTGAACATTTGAATTTTTGTTCCATTTTTAATTTATAATCTTAATTTTATGCAAGAATGTATTGGTTTTTTAAAGTTAGAAAAATCCCTTTTTAAAAATAAATAAATAAACAACCTCAATAAACACTCAATCACACATTACATGAGTAGGGTTAGTAAAATATCAATACTTCAAATCAACATGTTTTTGACCTTTTTAACCATCTTATACACTTGTTAGTTGTTACATCATGAAACAAATATTTTGGCCGTAATATGGTAAAAAGAAAAGAGAAAATCAGAAATTACATCAATCTCAAAATCAAATTAATGATTTATAGCAATGAGAGTCGCTCTTGGGTTAGCAGGATCGCCACAGCCCACAATACTATTATAGTGTTACGTGACACAATTTTGGTCATTTGTCACAAAATTTACTCCCTTCTCATTTCCTTACTTCATGAAAATATTAATTAGAATTATAAAAAATTATGATGATATCAAGTATTTTTAAATATTTATAATTCTTCTCAAGAATCATAATCTTTTATGAATAAGTCTAACATTTAAAGCAATTATAAACCATAATGGTATCACTTACCATCTTAAATAATAACAAATATTTTAGAAAGAAAAAAAATGACGGTCAATATTCTATCACGTGAGAGCATCGTGACATTCCAGCAAGAGTGTCATTTTAGAATTCAGTAGTTTAAAGAGTTGATACATTTTTTCGGTATATCCTCCTTGAAAAAATAATTAAATTTTTAATTTTATCCTATTTTTTTATTATAATTTAAGATATTTTTACATTATAATTTTGAATCTCACTTAAACTAATGTGTAAATTTATTTCATTGTTTTATATTTGTAACAAATTAATTTTGCTTTTTAATATATATTACTTTTATATCTTTTCTAAATTTCAAAATACCAGTAGGATACTAGCTGCTCCAAGTAATAATCAAAGTAAAAAATACAAAAAGATAAACGGTCCATTTTAGAATAATCCTCTCTTTACCCATTAGTGCAGTCATGGATATTTTTGTCCATATTTTTGATTTGCCAGCAAAATTAGAATATCATTCTCTGGTATTCTCATGCATTCTGCCTTTAATTTTACACACAAATCACTTTCTTATACAAATTTCCCTAGATAAATTTTTTCCAAAAACAAAACAACGTCCATATGAGAAGTTCATCTCCGTGTGCATCGTGAATTATCTTCTCATCTTGGCACCATAGCTCCGCCTCCACTCCAGTCTTTATCATTACCCCAATGCCATCATCATTATCTTTCGAGAAGAAGACACAACCAACATTATTTACTTCCAGAATCAGAATAGATTCATTTGCTTTTGCCCAGTGCGTGGCTATATTCCGAGACATGACCACTATGAAGACCAATCACCCGGGCCTTATGAAAAGCTAGAAGCTTTTTAACTTCGCACCAGCGACAACGCCCTCAGCATTGTTAATCACCTTCCCCCTGCCATCGTGCTTTTGCTACCCCCAATCCCATATACCAATGTAGATCATAAATACAAAGTGCTAATTGCTCTGAGCAAGAGTCCTTCAAACTAGGAATAAATCTTTGGTTCTGTATCACTTAGATTCACAACATTCCATAAATGAGAGCATTACACATCATATTAGAGGAAAAAAATTTGACAAATAAGAATTTTTTTTTTGGCTAAATGTAATATTCTCATTAATGAATGAGATATACTAAATCTTTGATGCTACATTAACATCAAAGATTTATTCTCAAACTAGGTACCAGTCGCTTCTGCAATGTTCCTGTCTCATATCTATTTTGATAGTTATTATCTATAATTAAAACAAAATAAATTATTTTAATATCATATCTTAATTAACAGTTTAACACTAAATATAATTTTAAAGAAAATTAATTACATACATTATCAGTTATTGAATATTTTTTTCATGATTAATTCGAATACATATTAGACATTATTTATTATATTTTAAATTAATAATTAGTGTGTATATATATATGGGTTTTATAATTTTCATGTTGAATGAAAATTCAAATCTCATGTTATAGAGATAAAAAATATGTGGGACCCATGCGTTAGAAAAAATTATATGTGAGACCCATATCAGCACGAAAATCGAAGGATGTGTAGGGAAAATTTAATTCTCATGTTATATAGATAAAGATAAATATAAATATAAATTTAACAATATTATAAACTCATTCACGGCTTTCCCAAAATGACATCAATCAATCAGACGTGCATAAATCAAGCAAAAGTGTAATGATTACACATCAAACCAGTCGAACGATGGATATCATCCCCAGAAGACCAATAACATTTCTATGGGAAAAATGTTTATTATTTTAAATGATATAACTTATATTATTTTACTCTCACAAAAGAGTGGAATCCACACCTTTATTTTTTTTGTCAATTCTCTTTCCTTCTTTATCTATCTCTTTCTCTCTCTTAAAATGATACAAACTTACATCCTTTTAAATAACACACACTTTACCCTATTTATATAGGATAGCAAATCCCATTAGAATACTGATTGATATGTGAGGAGGTTGTACGGGAATGATATCAAATGAATATCCCTACAGGTAGAGGGCTCAGCTCAAGAGTGACTAGTTGGTTTTGTTGATGGTGGCTTGTGGCACGTGTAGACGTGTACTATTATCCAAATTTCAGCCGTCAAAGGATGCAGCTGCTCCACTCAACTCTCAGCAAGCAAGGCTTCTTTATTGTGTCAGCTACAAAGCCAATTCCCCAACTTTCCCTTCCTAAAACGAGATGTGTTCGCTTTCGATTTGAAACGAACATTTGAATTTTGGTTGCAATTTTAATTTATAATCTTAATTTTATGCAAGAATGTACTGATTTTTTAAAGTTAAAAAAAAAAAATATCCTTATAAATGACATAACTTATGTCATCGCAATGAACACAATGAGAAAAATATTTGGTAGGGGGCTTTCTTGTAAATTACTCGTTGCCGAAGTTATAAATACATTACTTCAATTTCAATCGTATATTGAATTTGATATATTTCCAGTCAAATCATATTCATCTTAATTTGGTGTTGGATTAAGTTCCGACAAATTTATATTTTATATGTACAGTTGACAACATGGTATTTGTTTTTCAAAAAGTTTGGTAATCAGGATTAAGGTTTCTAAAATTCCAGAAAGAACATGGATTTGCACGTGACATGCATGGTGGATAAACAACATCTTTGCCTATTTTATGAGAATTTTAGCTGACCTAATTAATTCTATATTAGTTGCATAATAACATCTGGTAGATAATCTGTAAGTCATTAAATGTTTGCTGATAATTACAGTGATACTTAAGGCAATCACAGCTATTTTTTTTTTATAATCCGGAGGGATCCTCATTCAACCTCCTCTAATCACCTTGCCCTCGGGGTATGGCCCTGTAGACTAGCCCCTCATTGTATGCTAGCCCCTTATTGGAACAGCGGGTGCATTGAGCTTCGCTACCGGAGGAAGGATGAGACTAATCCCCCAACCGAGAAAGAGACACTTTTCTCCTCTGACCCCAAAGATTTTCCAAGAATTTACTCGATGAGTTAATAAAAAATAGTTTTTTTTTAAATAAAAAAAATGGTAAACACACAACTTGCAAAATTAAAGATAAAATCAATAATCCTACCGGTGACAATCATTTAGGATAGTTTTTAGTTTTTGGTAAAGGGATAGTTAATTAATCATTTGAAATGATTAATTGGGCATTTCCCTTAATTTTGTATTTTTATCCAGGATTCGTTTTTCTGCAGTTACTACATATAAGTTATCTGCAGTAAGTCTAATATGAAGTTATTTTAAGTGGAAATCATGGTATTTTTGTAATTTTAATTTATTACAGGGTTATAATAGTCTTTATATTTATAACTTTTTAAGATTTCAATACCAAAACGACGTCATTTTGAGAATAAATGCAGATAACTTATCTGCATTAACTACATAAACATACTTCCCTTTTATCAATCATTTTTGTTAATTTTTCCATTCATTCTTTTTCTGATGATTGTTTCAGTTTGGAATATTCGTTAAAATGCTTGTCATCATTAATATTTTTTTTTTGAAGAAATATGAAACTTGATTTGATTACTTTTTATACATTATACTCGACTTTGAAACAAATTGAGATGTACTTTTTGTTTGAATTTTTTTTGGTACATACTTTCTGATACATTTTTGTTAATAAATGAATGTTATGCAAATTATATTTAATAAAAAATATTTAAAATTAAATATTGTATTTATATTTTAAAAGTTGAACAAAATTCTTTGAGTTTGAAATAAATTTAATTATCTAAAAATGCCCGGTTCATGTCTTATCGATTCATATTTATTAGATTTAAAAATGTTAATGTGTGGATAAATTATTTTTTACTATATCTTTTCTCTTAAAAATTAACATATATTATTATTGATTTTTTTTAAATAATATATCTTTTAATTATATTATATAAATAAGTAAATGGACCGGGTTAGATTAGGTTTGGTAAAAAAAAAAAACCGAAGATTTCTGAACCGGTGGTTAATAGATGTACCCTAGGGGAGTGTAGTATTTAATTTAGGGGGTACTCCCAGCACCCATGATGTAGACTAAGGCTCTGTTAAAGCTTCCCATATATATGTGTACCAAGAGGGAGTGTGTGAGAGTTGCTAAGATGTACCATTTGTGCAGAGTAACTGCATATTAAGTGAGTAGAGAAGAAGATGACGCCCTTTTTATGTGTGAGGGAAGTATTTAGAGAGGGAAATCTCTCTCAAGCATGAGAGAAATAAAGCATAGGCCTATCATCTAGTCAGCCTTGCCTTTTTAGGCTAGGCATGAGCAAGGACAACAATGCATGCGAAAAAGGGATATATCTTAATGATGAGTTTTTATGGCTCTTCATAGGTGTCCTCTAAAAGATTTAGGTACGAGATTTTGAAACTAGACCCAACGGATTGGGCCTATAGATGTGGGCTCGCCAGAATAACTTCTAATATATTATGGGTTAGATTAGCCCATTTACACCCCCTATTAATTAATTTTTTTAACTTATTTTTTTAATATTCTATACAAATTTAAAAGAGTCCACTACAGCAACTAAAGTCACTTATTTATATTTTTTTTATTAATTTCATTTCTTTCAAAAGTCTAAATGAATTTAAAAGAATCCTTAAGGGGGTGTTTGGTAGCAAGATTCTTTTGAGATGCATGGGAAAGTAAGAATGGGTATTTCAAAATACTATATTTGGTAGCATTTAAAAAAAAATAAAAATTGCTACGGTAATTGGATAACTATAATTCAATTTCTTGTGTAAAAATTTGAAACAAAAATACCACATAGAAGGTGGTATTGTGACTTACCCATGTAAATGAAAAAGGAGATTTGACTTTTGTGTCGAAAATAGCCTTGAGTAAATAGCTTGAATATAATTGAAAGGTATAGGTGCTCAAGTTAATTGAACCAGGTTTAGGTTCAGAAAAACAAACCAAGTCTATTTTTAGGTCGGGGTCATACCACACTTTGGGTTGGTCTTACCGGATGTTACATAATATTTTAATAATTAAAAAAATTAAGAATAAATGAGAAATTTTTTAATGAATACATTATGCATAACATAGAGGGCAACCAAATAGGGATATTTTTGTAATTGTCACTTATTTTCCCATCTATATTTTATCTTATACTAAATATAGACTTTATAAATCTTATCTAATTTTCCTTGTAAATTTTTTTATAACCTAATAACTTTTTTTACATTTTCCTAACAAACTCATTTTCCAATCATTTCCCTATCAATTACATTTCACTAGTATTCAAAAATCTTCTCTTCAACCAAACACCCCTAAAATACAACAATACTAACCAGTTTATATTAAATATTTATTATTCTTAAATATTTAATATCATCGGGCAAAGAGGTTGAGATGTGGGTTTCATATATATATATATATACACATTAACAAATAGTCACCTCGTTCTCGTTCTCAACCCTCTTTCCTTCTCTCCCTCCTCTGTGGTTGTAGCCAATATTACATCAAAGACAAATGGAAGAGACCAAATCCAGGTTCAAGCGAATTTGCGTGTTCTGTGGGAGCAGTTCGGGGAAAAAAGCTAGCTATCAAGAAGCTGCTGTAGAACTTGGCAAGGAGCTGGTAATGTATCCTCTCTTTTTTAATTTTTTTTTTTGTAATTTTATTTTTTTGGGTTAGAATCTCCTGCTACACCATACATAAAAGAGGCCAGCTGGTTTCTTCTGGAGAGGAGTTTTTCAGCAAAAAAATAAATAAATAAATAAAATACGCTTTAGTTTTTCATCGTTTATCAAATCCTGCATTTATTCTTTTTGTCTCTTTTGTTTTTAATCGCTTGTCAAATTTTGGTCTTGCGAAAAGCGAATTCAGACGCATTGCTATATTAAGCTTTCTTTGTTCTATATCTAACTTTACCCCTATAAATTTTTTACATGTTAATGATCCGTTTTGATTTCTCATTCCGGAATTCTATATTTGCTTCTTTTTCTTTTCCTTTTAGTAAAAAGAAATAAACAAGCACTGGAGTCGCAACGCGGGCTTATGATTGTTGAGGAGTGAGTGGATGGTTTAGGGTTTAAGTTTGGCATGAGAGAGAGAAAGATTGCTAGCTGTAATATGCCTGTCAGTTAAGCAGCCTTCTTGCATGATCTTTGTTTTCCCAATACTATGTTATTTTCAATACTATATTGAAAATAAAAAAAAATAAAAAAAAAACCCAGAAACACATAGTTCCACATTTTCCCAGGGAAACAAACGTGCTACCTAGGTATCATTACTCTATGAAGCGTGTTCATAGCCTTTGGCATTCCCCACAAGCTTCCATCACCAAAAAAACCTCTATGATTTTTCAATATGGCCAGGGGTTGTCACCCCAAATTAACATGGTCAGCACTCTCACTACCATTCCTCTTTTTTTTTATTGTTTTAAAATATTTTATTTTTAGCATCTTACCCCTTTGGTTGCTATTGATTATTATTGACCACATCCTCCACTAAATCGTTATAATAAAATTTTATTATTTTAGCCATGTCCGAACAGTTGGTTTTGTTTGTTTAATTGTTTTCATGATGAATGTAGTGTGACACGCGTCTACTTGTTTTGCTTTTTCGATGTGTTTTGAAGGTTGAGAGAAGGATTGATTTGGTCTACGGTGGTGGTAGCGTGGGGCTAATGGGTCTCGTTTCTCAGGCAGTTCATGATGGTGGGCGCCATGTTCTAGGGTTTGTTCTCTCTCTCTCTTTCTCTCTCACACACACTCCCATTCCGTCTTGTGTTCTTGTGTATTATGACAATTGGCCAGTTTAATCACTTTTGCTGATCCTCTTTTTTTCTTAAGAATTAAGTTGAATGTACTTTGGTGTTCCTACTTGATTCATGGGTAATGGGTTGCAATAACCAATGTAGAACATTACGGAATTTCTTAATCATATATAAGTTCAGAATGTAGGTTGAAAGGGAGCATCTTGGATATAAATAAAATAATTTCACAGGGATCAATATAACAGGCCTTCTGCACCGTTATGCTTTTTTTTTAAGAGTGTGACCTTTACCGGTAGTTAGAAGCTTCTTGAGCAGCTTTGTTCTATTGGATAAAGTTGAATACCTTTTAGCCCTTTCAGAAAGGGACGGTAGAAAGTTTTTACGCAGCAATTGGACCAGACAAGATGTTAAAAAAAAAATTATTTTCTTGCACTTTGTAGACAACATAAATTCCTTGTTCCACATTAAATTAGTTTAAGACCGTTCTTTTGTCTTTTTGTGACTCACCAAAAAAATATAAAAATATTTTTTATTTTTTTTTACCTTCTACCATTGAAATGGTGAAACCTTTGTGTTTTTGTTTTGGTTCTGACTATGGATATGTTTGTGCAGTGTTATCCCGACATGTCTCATGCCAAGAGAGGTATATCCCTTTAGGCCTTTATCACTCACTATTGTGTAGTTCATTACTGTTGAGATATATAGTCTCACATTAGTTAGATGAACAACTAATGTGGAGTTTATAAGGTCTTGGTCACTTTCACCTTTTGAGTTAGTTTTTGGGTGGTGTATCCAAGATTCTTTAACATGGTATCAAGGTGGGCTTGTATGTTGTCCACCCTTCAAACCCAGTAGGCTCTCGTGTGAGGGGGCGTGTTGAGATATATAATCCCACATTGGTTGGATAAACAACTAATGTGGAGTTTATAAGGCCTTGGACACTCCCACCCTTTGAGCTAGGTGGTGTATCCCAAGGTTCTTTAACAATTACATGGTGATAGCACAATTAATTGATTTAAAATTCAAATATTAGCTAGTTAGATTCAATATGGAAGTCATCAATGAGTTATGATAAATATTTATGGTTATGTGGCGAATGCAGATAACGGGTGATCCTATTGGGGAAGTGAGAGCCGTATCTAATATGCACCAAAGGAAAGCCGAGATGGCCCGTCAAGCGGATGCCTTCATTGCCCTCCCCGGTAATGATTTTAATTTTCTCATACAAAGAGCTATACTCATATGAAGGGGGGTATTTGATCTTTGAGCAACACATAGAGCTATACTCATTTTTCATCCAACAGGAGGATATGGAACCCTTGAAGAATTGCTGGAAGTCATTACATGGGCTCAGCTTGGGATCCACAGCAAACCTGTAAGATCTTTTCCTCATTTCCAATCTTGGATTAGACAATATTGGTGACATAGATTAGGTGTACTAATGACATTTAGTTACAAACTTCGTTGACCAAAATTATTTGTTATACAATATGTAACATAGCTGGTAGAGAAACATATGGGGCGAGAGGTGCCTGAAAGATGGGAAAATATAGTAATACGATAGAAACCGTGGCTTTCAAAATGAAACACATAATCTCCATTGCCCTCTTGTGAGCTCTCTAGGATAATTCTACTATACATAAAATGTAAACTAGTCAAATTCCTTTTTATTATGTTTTCCTTCGGTTATCTAAAGCACATACTAGCAGATATCATCAGTTGGCATGTTACTTAGATAGTCAAGTTGTTTTGGTTAATTAACCAAGTTGATTGGATATGATTCGGTGAATAAAATGTTTTATTAGCTTGGGATTCATGTCTATATATATAGATATGTTCAATAACTAGGAAGCTTCTAAACAACCGGTACATGTGGGCTATTTAATTAAGATTCGCAAGAGTGGATAGAGCCTCCAATTTTGTAGTTAATCGTTGTCATGTTATATTATATGAAGGTTCTCTCTGTTTGGGTGGGAGGAAAATGTGTTACATATATAATATGAAATGCATGACAAAAAACCGCAAAAACAAATAAACTTGTTGGTCATTGAAGATTGGTGGTAACATAGTGTCTGTTTGTTAATTATGTGAGGTGCAGGTGGGGCTGTTGAATGTGGATGGATTTTACAATTCCTTGTTGTCTTTCATTGACAAGGCCGTTGATGAAGGCTTTATTTCCCCCACGGCACGTCGTATTATTGTGTCAGCACCCACAGCCAAACAATTGATGCTAGAGCTAGAGGTGCGTCAATATTGCTTCTCACTTTATTATATATATATATATATAATGATCAATATTTTGTGGTGCAAGAGAGATGATTCCTTTCCTTTGAGAAAAGCAAAGTTGAAATGTAGTATAGTATTAATACTAATTTAGTTAATGCAAGTGGGTAAATCAAGTTGGGCTATATTCGATGTCCTTGAATGGAGCTAAATGTATCATTAATGTTTTATGGAGGCAGGAACATGTTCCTGAGCAAGATGAGTTTGCATCCAAGTTGGTGTGGGAAGACAGACTAAATTATGTGCATGAATCAGAAGTTGCCATGTGATCGATCCTCTCTGTAGCTGATTCGTGAACCACGGTTTTTGGGATTTTAGCTATCATTTTGAGTACATAAGAATCCTCCATCATATACGGGCATAGGAACCGTAGAAGTCAATACGGTTTTTTTTTTTTTTCTCCAACCTTTTGTTAATGCCCCTAGTATACGGGAAATGAGGGTAGTTTAAAAATGTTGAAAATCTTTAATGAAAGTTATGGTACCGTTCCCTTTGCAACGAGATGCGAATTATTCCACTTTTTTACTTTTGTCTCTTAATTACTTGATTCATATAATTATTTAATCAAATATTTTGTTCGTACTTCTAAACAAAGAGGAAGATTATATTTATAAATGTTTTGTTCATAAATTTTTATAAATTGTGTACTATGTTTTATAGATAAGTCGCTTTTGAGTGAAATTTTATTGATAAAATATAATATAGTTTATAAATTTATAATATAAAAATTGTCAATATAACCTTTATTCTGAGCAAATTATAAGAAAATTATATTGACTTGTTTATTTGTGCTTTTTTGTTTTTAAGAAAAAAAAGTATTTAAGAAACAATTATCTTATCATGAATTAATATTTTAAATATGTTAAAACATAGTTAAAAAGTAAAAGGCCTATTAATTAAAACAATAAAAAGAGCCTGTTAAAAAAAACAATAAAAGGAAGATGGCATAATAATTTTGACCGAATTACATTTTTTAGAAACGTTAATAGTATACTCTTTTAATATATTATTTCTAATATATTTTTTATTGAGTAGATTTTAATTATACAAGTGTCGTTAATTAAATAGATTATATAAACTCAGATCATTTAATATTTTAAAAAAATCGTTAATTAAGAAAATATTAACAAAATTATCTCAACAGATATATTTTAATAATTTGCCACTTTCATGAGTTACTAGAAACTGTAAAATTTTAATAAGAAGATATGACAAAGTTGTTAGAGAGATCTAATATAAAAAATATTGATGGGCTTTCTTTTTTAAGTTTATGAGTGAGATGGTTGTTTTATGATAAAATCAAGGCTAAGATAATAATAAGATCACGAATTCTTCCCCATCACTTTATATTTTAGTGGGACTACATAAATGCGAAGCTGCTTCAATGGTTTTATATTTATATATATGAAATGGAGGTGACCTAGCATCGGCAAGAAAAAAAATGAGGAACACTAATCAAAGTGCCACGATTTTGGCATTAATATACTAAATTACCACGTAAACAGTAAAATTTACCATACTGTGACGCATTGAAGTTTGCTACCACTGCGAATTTGGTAGCCAATAATTTATCGCCACGTGGCACATTTTTATAGGAAAAGCTAACCGCCACAAGTCCAAGTCCGCTACGGCTGGTAGCGAACTTGGTTGCCAATGATTTCGTGACACATTTTGACAGAAAAAGTTCACTAAACGAAGTTCGCTACCAGATGAAGTGAACTTTGTGTGCTATGTGGCATAATCTTGTTGTCCGATCAGAATTAATCTACCAATCACAATCAAAAAAAGAAAACGAAAGAAAATGACTATTTAATTAATGTACTAATCACAAATAATGTATCAATCATCAATCACAATTAATGTATCAATCACCAATCACAATTAATTTTGATCATAATTAATGTATCAATCACGAATAACAATTAAAGTACCAATCACAATTAAATTTTATTGATATATTAATTGTGATTGGTGATTGGTACATCAATTGTTTGTGGTACCATTGTTACAAATTTGAACGATATTTGGGAGAGATAAAATATGTCAAATGAGGTGTCGTTGAGTAGATCAAGAAAAGTTAGATGAAATAAAAAAAATACCTAACTTGGATATCCGAATCAAAAGTTATGGCCCTCCGAAGTGATTGGTATATTAATTTTGATTGATACAATCAAAAGTTAATCCCATTAGTATGCTAATTGTGATTGGTACATTAATTATGTTTGGCGATTGGTACATTAATTAAATAGCCATTTTTCTTCGTTTTATGTTTTTTTATCATGATTGATACATTAATTTTGATCGGGCAATGAGATTGTGCCACGTGGCACCTAGTTCGCTTGGACGTTTAGCGAACTTGGTCCTAGTTCGCTGCATGTGGCAGCGAACTTCTCCTATGTCAGCATTTATTGCAACGTAGTTTGCTACTGGGAGTAGCGAACTTGTTGTCCACCAGAAACATGTCACATCAGCAAACTAAATTCGTTGGATACTGTAACGAACTTGCCCGCGTGACATATTGAGAAATAACACTATTCGGGTAACATTTGGTGGAAAAGTCAATGAATAGTGACATTTTAGTCATTGTTCTAAAAAATGAAGCTCCTTCTCTTCTTAAGAACACACAAATTAAGTCTTAAATTTTTATTGTTTATTAATTATGAGTTTAATGTCTCTCATATTATAGGAGATAAATTTTATCTCTTACATACACAAAAAAAAGTAAATTTGACATTTTTTTCTCTTTTTTCCCTTTATGTAAGTTCCACACACTTTTATGTGTAAGTAAAAAATAAATTTTATCTCATACAATATGAGAAATATCAACCCTTTTATTTATTTATTTTGGTCGTCCGGGGGAAAATAAGACAAAACAAAGAATCAAAACTAAACAAGCCGAAATTACCCATTACATCATGAGTTTTATAAGAGTTATGTTGTAGGAAAACTTATTGTGTTATGTTATAGAGATTCATTTTGCGTGCCAAAATTTATTTATTTTTTTGTTACGGGCCCCACAAAATGTTGTGTGTAAATAATTTCTTGTGGTCATATTAAATAATAGATGATAAATCATTACATCATTTCGAAGCAAGGGTTGGCACCCCAAAGGAGGTTCTTGGGAAATCCTCTCTTGCTCTTACATGACAGAAGAAAATTAGGTTAGTGCTTTGCTTCAACCGTATTCTTTAATTTATGACACAGTTTCGTGCGGGTAACTTGTTGCGAGCCAAGCCTTCCGCTGCTGTCTGCCAATGATAAAATTTGACAGAAAGCAGCGCCAACTAGAGGGAGACACCTCAGACATTAAAAAGATGGGGTTTGTACTTATTATTTAATGAGGGAAAATATTCTTACTACCAAAATTTTCTACTACTAATTTACTACTTATCTAATCACCATTGAATCAAAAAGAGAAAATGTTAAAAAGATTTTGAAAAAAGAGAAAATATTAATCCAATGGTGATTAGATAGGTAGTGAAGTTAGTAATAGAAAATTTTGGTAATAAGAATATTCCTCCTCTTATTTAATATGACACAACAAAATTTCATACACACAACATTTTATGGGGTCCACACTTTTTGAAGAAATAAAATAAAAATAAAAATTACGGCACGCAAAACGAATCTCTATAATATTACATAATCACTTTTCCTACAACATAACTCTTATAAAACCCTAAGAAGATTGACTTTAATGTTTTTAAAGTAAATATTGCTCCTAAAACGACATCATTTTTGGTTGAAAACTTAAAAAAATAAAATGAAGAAGACTATTATATTGAGATAAATTATAATTACAAAAATAGCTTAATTTCCGCCTCAAAACGACATCGTTTTGTGCTCACCGTAGATAAATTATCTACATTCACTTTAGAAAAAATGAACCTAGAAAAATTATATTTTATTTAGCATTAAAAAACTATGTACATATATTATTACTCCTCTTATTAAATTGTTGATCTATTAATAGATATTTAAGATTTATGGCATGATATATTTATTTTATAAATCAAACATAAAAATATTACTCGCTGATGTCATATTTTATAAATTATTTTATGGGAAAAGTGTTTGTCATTATAAATGACATAAAGTTATGTCATTTTAAGATAGAGATAGAGATAAAATAATTTTTTTACTTAAAATTGAAATTAAAAAAATCACTCACTTTCTCCCCCATGATTTCCAATCATTGTGTATCTCTCTTAAAATGACATAACTTATGTCATTTAAAATGACAAACATCACACCCTTATTTTATGGTAATGCGGTAATTAATGTTTATAATATAGGACAGTTAAAAAAATCTAATGACGTAAAGAAATATGATCCTGTGCGATCCATTTACACGTGTAGCTGTTCGGTTAGCGAGATATCCATCATTAAATAAGTTGCACTCGGGAGATCAGAGCCGTTTGTTTTGAATTAGGCAATCATCGTTAAAATATCAAATGATGGGTACGAGCGTGGTCCCGCTGAACTCGTATCCTGTGAGCCTGCAGCAATGCAGCATTATCATGGTCTTGGCCCAGAGAAAATAACTGAGAATATATATGAATACACCCATGTTTATATTTATATATATATATATATATATATATATATATATATAGATATTCTTACTAACCATTTTTTCTACTACCAGTCCACTACCACTCTAATTACCAATGAAGAGAGAAAAAAAAAAACTTTTAAATCCAATGATGATTAAAGTGGTAGTAGAAAAAATGGATAGTAAAAATAAACCTTAAGGTATTAGGTGAGGGCTTTTTTAAGGCTTTATATTGGATAAATCTTTGGTACTACTATTGCACCAAAGATCTAGTGCATTCCACCAATAAAAATATGACAGATCAGCCAAAATTCACTTTTTTTTTTGCCAAATTTTATCTTTTTCCTCTGATGTGTAATGCTCTCGTTGATAAGATGTACTGAATCTAGGTGCAACAGTAGCACCAAAGATTTATTCCTAACACACCCACCCACACAAGAGCCCTTTGGCCTTGAAGCGTGGATCTGGCATAAGCCCATTATTGATCTGCCTCGTGCTTTTCTTAATTCCACTTGAAAATGGGGACTGTGAAGATCGAATTCGTGACCACTGGTCACTCAATGTAAAAAATCACTTCAACCCAGAACTTTAACTATTAGGTGGGGCATTTTTAATGATTTATATTAGGTAAATCATTGCCCTACCAAAAAAAAGTAGTTCATCATTGCAAAGTTTCTTTTTGTGTCTGAAGCGGGTTAAAACGTCAAACTACAAAACATAGAAACGATAGGAAAATCATCCTGCCTAATTATACACTGCCCATCAGAAATATGATAAAATAGATAAGTAAGCAAGATGGTTGTCGGAGAAGCATTATTTTGGATTACGATCCTCCAATGTGTCTTGCTTACATGAGAGGATCATATTTTGAGAGAGAGAAACGTAAGTAAAATCATTCAATGACTTCACATAAATTTAATTAAGGGTATGAGTTATTTTATCTTTATGATCAAGGAAGTCATTAATCGTTTCAAATCAAGTCAACAAAGTGAGGTAGGCCTAACCGTATTGTTGGGTGTCGAAAAGGTATTAAGCTCAGACCCAAAGGATGTGGGAAGATTCTTGAAACCAAACCCAAGTCAAACGAATAATCATAAAACATGGAAAATAAAGCTATGTGCTTATGGTTAAGTTGAAAAAAAATTCAATCAATGAAAACTGAAAAGGGTGTCAGATTTATTTTCTCATTTTCATGCAGGCCATGCTTAAACAGGTTCACTAATCCCATTCCTTGTGTTTCACTGGCCTTGGTAGTGATAGTGACCTTAGAAGCAGTGAAGCACCACCATAGTATTCACAAATGTAAGGACAGCTAAACGCAGTGTAGAACTATATAAACATAACAGTCTAAGATGAACATATCATTGTATCAGCATGAGTTATTGGTAATTGACCAAAAAAATAAGGCTAGAACTTCTGTCCACCTTATTTTTCATTACTGAAATCTCGAACTGGACAACATGGAAACTGCAATACTCTCTGCCAAAGGATGGGGATATGGATAGTTCAACTTACCCCATTGACATTGATAAAGAAAGAGAGAGAAATGGGCGATGATAATGAGAATTATAAGAGAAAGTTCTATGTGAAAGTAACATTACCCATATAATAAAGATAGCAAAAATGTACAGATAATTATCCCATGGTCATCTTTTTAACGGTTTCTCATCCACTTAAAAATTACACTAAACAAATCCACTTATCTAACTATGGAATTGGGTACTCGAAAAAGAGAGGAAAGCCATGTGCAGTACCTTAGAAGTTCTCAGGACTGTCATCCAATTGTTTCTCGTCTTCTATATCAACTTCTAAAATCTCCTGAAACCAAAGAATAAAAAAGGAAACTAAAGCGGATGTTTTTGAAAAAAGATATATAGAAAAGAAGCGCAAGATACTCACAGGAATCCTCTGTTTCAAATAATTAGCCACTCTGGCCAGGACCATGGAACGCTCGTGCCAAAACCGACCTTTGAGGCTAATCTTCACGAAAGGTCCATCCAACTCCGCCAGTTCAACCTTTCCTGAAAGATAAGATGAGGATATGTAAATGTAACCCCCATTATTACATAATCTATTATCTACCCAAAACCACCAACCAACAACACTTGTTGTTTCATCAACAAAAACAAATTACCTGTGATACCAACAGAAGTGTCAAAGATCTGACCCAGCTCCCCTCGAGCATCGGCCAAAACCTGTCTCACGTTGTTTTCTGTGAGGTCAAGCGGCGGCGGAACTGGAAGAGCTGCTGATAAAGGCTTCAACTTCCTCCGTGGTTCACCACTTGTCATTAGATCCACTGATTGAAGTGGAGACTTGGGCATGTGGATGTGAGTTGATTTTAATGGCGTCCTTCGGCTATGGTAACAGGTGCTGCTGCATACAGTAACTGATGACAGCGTGAGTGAGCTTACATTATGGTTATGAATGTCAAAGCCACAACAGAGGCCCTTCTGGGGTAGGGACATACTCCTTCAATTTGCAGCACTCTCTGCCTCTTTCGTTCACGAAACAAAGATTGGGTGATGTTCAACTGGGCGAATTTCTAAGGAAAGAGCAGAGAATACAGCAACAGCACAAGAGTCAGTAAAGTATTAGATATGGATAAAACGCTCATAAGCCATTGCTCCGGAAAAAAAAAAAAAATCAAAAATAAATATTTAATAAATAAAAATAATTAAATATAAATAAGATCAACGGACAAAATTAAAATAGTTAAAATTATGGGGTTTGCATTTCATTTAACATGACACAAATTTTTTTTCCACATATAACATTTTGTGAGGCCTGTACTTTTTGAAGAAAAAAAAAAAAACTAAGGCTCGCAATACAAATCTCTATAACATTACTCAAACAATTTCCTAACAACTCTTATAAAACCCTAAAATTATATATATATAATCGAAAGTATAAATTTTTGACTAGGCTCATTTTAAAATGATAATCTTTTTTATTTACTTAAAAAAAATAATACTTTATTTTTATGATTCAACTTATTATTATTTTTAAAAATCAGACAGACTGAGGCTTCCTTTATAAACAGTTACATAGCTGCAATGAATTTACAGCTATTGTCTAACGCGTGAATAGCAGTTTGAGTAATGTTATATTTTCTTTAGGTATCCTTATAATAATACTATTAATATTTAATAACATAAAAAATGTCAAATACTTTTTTCATTCAGTAATTCAAATTATTATGATGGTTGATTTAAAAGATGTAAGTAGCATTTTATGCAATACCAAATTGAATTTATCTGTTGCATCAGGCGTAACCCATCATGGACTGTGCTAATTCTACTTTACATCCTTGCACACCAATGTTAACTTCGAACACTACGGACACTGAGAAAGTTTCACACTTCGATACACATCATAGCCATACTTAACTGGTAACATTCTGAATACACCTAAAATCAGTTTCACACTTCTAGTTAAGAGTTCCTTGCTTGATAAAGTCACTGAACTACGACTGCTTGGAGATCCATTATAGATTTTAAAGCATTATTCATACACAATCATGATATACAGATAATAAACAAACTAAATGATAAAATCATTACATATTTCACTCCAAAGCCTCAAAATTTAAAAGCACTCACATTTATAAAACAAAATGCTTTAACATCCCTAATTGACAGATGGGCATTTGATACTATTAAGTATTATCCTCCCTACACCGCAGCAAAGTACTCTTTGCTAAGCTTAGGGTCTGGTTTCATGGACTTCTCACCAGGCTTCCACCCAGCAGGGCAAACTTCATCTGGGTTCTCCTGCACATACTGCAAGGCCTGCAAGACCGATGCACATAATTTGGGACAAAAAATTATATAAAGGATAGAATGGAAAAAGAAACCAAAAAAAATAAAAATAAAAATAAACGCCTTTAATCCTAGTGTTTTCCAAATTAAGCGTCTAATTACCTGGAGTGTTCTCTTTGTCTCATCAACACTTCTACCAATTGCCAGATTGTTAATGGTAGAATGCTGGATAACCCCTTCCTTGTCAATAATGAACAATCCCCTCAATGCAATCCCCTAATTCATTGGAAACATTTGGAATCATTGTGACACAGGAACAAAAAAGTGGAATGAAAAGCAATAGTTTCACAGCCAACATTTCACCATTTGATGCAAAATACTAAAGCTATTACTTAAGACAGCATCCTGCATTTCATTCCAGAGAACATATTCTAAAGCACAAAAGAATCGAGGTTGATAGGAAAGGAAAATGAATAGCCATACTTTAGGTCATGATGTCAAAACATACCTGATCAGGAATGAGAACACCATATGATTTTGATATGGATTTGGTGACATCAGAAATCAAAGGATACTTCAAGTCGCCAAGACCACCTGATTTTCTATCTGTTTGAACCCATGCAAGGTGCGAGAACTACAATAATAACAATAGAACCACTAATCAAGAAGAAGCAAACTTTGGAATTTCCTCTGGATAGGAATTATGAACGTAGAGAAAGGAGTACATTATAACATAAAGAGCTATTTTTTCTTGGGCATGCATGCATCTGCAGGTGGGAATATTGTGTCCCAGTCTGCAAAGATCACATTCTTTACAAATCTTATGAATCGCATTACATTTGTAGTCTGTGGATAAAGAAAAACACATTTCAATTATAAAAGTTCGAACGAAATTGCTGCCCAATCACTTTCCATTATTTATGAAATAATTTCCACTAACCATACTCTTCCATCCATAATAAACTCTATGCAGCAAGTTTTAGAGAAAAATGAAAATAAAAGACCCATACAGTTTTGCCAATTGTGTAAAGGATTCTCAATCACAGCTTCTTCCTAAAACCTAATCATTAAGGCCTTAAACTATGTGAAGACTGTAAGTGGGCCAAGTCTGCACACCCTTTATTTTCTTCAGTAGCTAATATACGCAGGCAGAAGTATATCATATCAAGAAAAATGTAGTACAACAGCAACAACAACCAAAGCCTTTTGCACTAAATGGGGTAAAAACTATGGGGAAAACATTTTATATAAGATCCAGAAGCTGAGGAAATCATTATTAAACAAAGTCTAAACTAACTCACAACACTGTCAACTGAAACACCCAATATCTCTGTATTTAGTTCCTCAAACTCTGCATGCCGGTCACTGAAAGCAGTGATTTCTGTAGACAGGTAAAAGATGTTAGGATGTACATGAGAAGATTTAGCATCCACAACTATCACGACCAGACTATAGTTTACTAAAATATCAACTAACCTGTTGGACAGACAAATGTGAAGTCCAATGGGTAGAAAAAGAGGATAACATATTTTTTCCCAATATATTCAGATAGTTTGACCTGAAAAGACAAGGCTTTAGTCAAAGGAATTTCTAAGCACGAAACTTTTCAAAAGGCATTATATAATAAAGATATAATGAGAGAAAGAAAAAAAACTCTGCACAAACTCATAATATGTTTATATTTGCTTTGGCTTGCGGCAGTCCACCTTGATAAACTCCTGATCAAAGACAGCCTCTGCTTCAAAATCCGGTGCTGTGTTCCCAACTAACGGAAGTTCACTCTTTAAAAATGAAAAAAGTAAAAATAAATTACTTCAGAGATCAAGCCAGAGAAAAATTATGCTCTAAAAACTGAGTTTTCAACTTCATCAATAAAGCTACTATAGTCAATGACTAGATAATAAGACTCCTACAACATGAACGAGATATTCTATAAATTCCGGTAATTACAATTAATAAGTACTTCAGTGCAACAACAACTATCATATATATCTACTGATAAGCTCGACAATGCTGCAAACAGAAATTCCATCATCACTAAACTCACAATCATCAATGTAGTGATTTCACAAAGGCCAGGAAAATTTAACAGGTAAGTGAAACTAGAGAGAGCCCCAAACGAGACAGTAAAATCTGAAACCATATCTTATTGAGCGGAGAGACAAATACACCAACATAGACACCAACGAACATATAACATCAACAGAAGTAGGAACATTCAATTGTAGACAACTATTTTTTTTTTTTTAATTGTGCAATGTATCAACTTTTGTGGAAAGATAAGCAACAACCGAGCTCAAGAACAAAACTTGAGAACAACCAGTTATTAATGAGCCATGAAGCAAAAAGGGTTTGTGAAAAATCTTACAGAAGCCCTAACAATTAAGCTGCGGGGAGAACGTGAGCAGCGATTGACGGAAATAGAGGGAGGGAGGGAAGTGTGTAAAGGTTTGCAAAGAAAATTGGAGGAATTGGGAATGGAGAGTGAAGAAAAGGAAGAAGGGAATTTGGGAGATAAGAGGATTTTAGGGTTCACAGAGAGGAGAGAAGCAGAGGGAGTTGAGCAGGCCATGACTGAGTGAGTATGAGAAAAGGTAGAACAAGAAGAATAAGTATTAGATAGGGATGATAATAGACCTAAGGGGGCCAGAGGCGGAGGTCCATCGAATTATGATTAGCGGGAATATGATAAAAATATAGTTTTTATGGGAATGTTGCAAACAAAAAAATGGTTTGGTAGAAAAAATATTATCCAGAATTTTAGTTAATTTTATTGAGGTGCTATTTGGTTCATGATGAAATATTACCGGAAATACCGAAGAATTTTATGAAAATAACTCCTTTAACCTACGGCCATGTAGGCCATGTAGACACTGTTAGTCACAATGACAAGCCTTGTAAAAAAGAAGAAGAAAATATGATGAGGGATATTCTTACTATCAAAATCTTTTACTATCAACTCACTACCTATCTAATTATCATTGGATCAATATTTTTTCTTTTTTTCAAAAACATTTTAACATTCTCTCTTTGATTCAATGGTGATTAGTTAGGTAGTAAATTAATAGTAAAAAAACTTGGTAATAAGAATATTCTTCCTCGAAAAATATTACTTTTATTGTACTCTATTTTGAAGTTTATCTTCAACTGCTGTAGCACCGAGAAGAATTAAATCGTTCTGCAACTTTAGACCAATTTTCATCTACATCATAGTCTCCATCTTTTGGGTATTTTAAATAGATTGTGCTCTTCCTCGTGATCTTCTGTATATGCAAGTACCAAGGTCCTCAAGCCAGCATCAGCATATTCATTCATGAGGTGCTTAGTCTTCTCTTCAAACTCCTTTTCCATTATTTGCAAACCATTCAAATAGGACACTGATTGTGAAATCAACAAAGAAAAGTAATTTAATGTTTTGAATATATGCAACCGGTCGGAGATGATAACTATGATCTTGAAGATAGATAAGATTTTCGATTCCACAGCCGCTGCTCCCATTACAACATACATGATATTTTGTAATGAAGAAAGAGAGACCACTTGGGTATACCAGCCCTTCAAAATGGAAGGGCACATTTGTCCGAAAAATTTAGATCCCAATTCCATGTTTTTGGTAATTCACAAATACCACGCCTTCGGTGGTAATTTCATAAGGGAAATCAGATCACAATTTCTTCATAACATCATTTCTGGGTAAATTGGATATCACGACAAATTATGTGAAAGCTCCTATCAAATATGGGTAAAGGCGATACCCACATTACCTTTCCTGGCAATCCCATAAACATACCTCTACCAAACACCCCTAAGATTCATGTTATTGCCAACTATTATAAAACTCTGTCTGTTCATCGATTCTCTGATACATTTACCCTTTTTGCCACTTTTTAAAGTATTATTTATCACAATATTATGATCTACTGAAAATATTTCAAAATATGACGTCACATTCTTGCCTTACCAACAAATGAGACTGGATTGGACACGTGTCTTATAGGCCATAAATCTCGTCCAACATGTTTTGTAGGCCATAAATCTCGTCCAATAGTGTAGCGAGATTTGTAGTCAATGTGGCATACTGTCAACTCTGCAAAAAGTTATCCACCTAGCTAATCTTGCTGAGTTATCCAAAGAGATTAGGTGGACTTTTTCCACACATCAGCACCTTGAGTATCTATTGTTGATCGAGATTAGTGGCAACTGTACACCCAACATATGCATGTTGACATGTCTGCATGAATCTCGGGAAAAATTTGATAGTGTTTAATATAAATTTTCACAAATCAAGGGTAATTATTGAATAAGTTAAAGTTGTAACGACTATTTATTTATTAAAGAGATAACAATAATACTAACTCATTAAAAAAAATCAGGAAAAAACAATTATGATACATATGTTTTTCATATTATACTATAAATAGAAAAACAAAGATATTGCATACAACCACCTATAAATATGAGTAGATGGAACTGTGAGGTAGGTATTTAATACTTTGATTTTGTATCACTAAAAGAAATGAAGTTTAGTTACCATACATAGAACAATCAAAATTGGTTAGCAGCCCAGCAAGATCGGCCAGGGTGCTGACACGTGAAAATATCTGAACTAAACTCGACCAGCAGCCCAGTGAGATACCCAGGGTGCTGACATATGGAAACATCTCAGACAAACTTGGTCAGTAGCCCAGCAAGATACACAGGGTGCTGACACGTGGAAAAGTCCATCTAATCTCGCTGGGCAGCCTAGCAAGATTAGCTAGGTGGACAACTTTTTGTAGGTGTGGAAGTCTGCCATATTGACCACAAATCTCGCTACACTGTTGGGCGAATTTGTGGCCTGCAAGATACTGCCACATGTCCAATCCAGCCTCGCTTGTTGGTGTAGCTAACATATGACGTGGCATTTTGGGAAAATTACAATGGATCGTGGCAAAATGGTCAATGTCCCCGATTCTCGACGGAGGTATTGGGTCATTGGTTTAATTGGTGGGTCACTGATTCTGTAACATCTTCTACAACTCACTAGCATAGAGAATATCACATTAATCTTTAAGTGAAAATTCTAATACGGAGGATACAAAATAAGACATATGACAGAATATTCTTAAAATCTAATTATACAGAAGTCAAGTTCACTATTACATCATAAATACATCATAGTCTGAAATGAAAAGAAATATCTTTCTTTCTATTAATTGTCTCAGCTGAACTCCGTACAGTTTCAAAATCTTTAACCATAGAGCTTTACCCCACTCCAACGCTACACATACTGGCCTGTTTACTCTGGAAAGGTTAGCATAAAAATAAACACATGTGAGATAAATCTCGGTAATATTGGGGTTTTCAAACTATAACCAATCCATTCACTTTAGTAAAAATATCGTTCTCACAAAGTAAATTTATAATAAGAAAATAATATCATAAATCATAAATATAAGCCTAGACCTTTATGAGTTCTTCATTTAGTCATACCCAAACCTTTGTGGGTTCTGTATACAAACAAATATAGGAACGTGTAATCTTTAACTGAAATGACTAATGCTCAATTCTGAAGTGCCCAAATTCTGTGGGTTCTGTTTGTGAAAGGTTCTGTATGGCGGAGCTCAAGCCATGATAAGGCGTCCCTTACCCTAAAACCATTCTGATCCCCTTGTGGGTCAGTCACATCAGAATCATTCAGTAAAAGATTACATATTTCATTAGTATTCATTTGGTACCAAAGAAACTCTTTAATTTCTATGAACTTAATTCAGGATCATTCTCATATATAATATAAGTAAATTTATCAAATTCACAAAGTCAAATATAGAAAATAAAGTAAAGGAGCATAAAGAATTCATAAAATAATTTTGGTAGAGTAACGACATATTCATAACTTTTAAAGAAATAACTTTAAAATACCAACTTTCAACATAACATAGATAAAAACAGAACCAACATAACTTTCTAAAATTTATAAAAATTAACTATAAAAGTAAAGGAGAGAATGAGTTGTTTACTCCTAATATTACCTTCCATTTTCTTTTTCTTCTCTCTTTTTCCTTCCTTCTCCCTCTCTCTTTCCTTCCTTCTCTCTCTCCTTCTTAAGTTTATACGGGGTTATATAGATTTTGAAAAGGGAATATAATCATTACTTTTTATAAAAATCTAAGAAATCTTAATCATTACGTTTATACATATATAACGAATCTTAATCATTACTCTTGTAAATATCTAAGGAATCTTAATTATTACTTTTATACTTATATAAGGAATCTTAATTATTATTTTTATAAATATCCAAGATATTTTATTTATTTATTATTATTATATATTTTAAAATAGTACAGATTCAATCCGTTTAATTAAATTTATATTAATTTATATAATAAATATATTATAAGATGCATTTTATCGAACAATTAAGGATAACCTACTTATAACTTATAAGTGATAATAATACTCACTCTTGTGCTGGGTTCAATTTTCAGCCATTGCAATTTTTTTTTTTAAAAACAACTTGACCCGAGTTTTTATAACCCATCGAGTCATAGAAATTTGTCCGGTCATACCAGTTTAAATGCATGGCTAGCTCCAATGAAAATACCATCTTCAAAACTCAGGTCCAATCGGGTTTTAAAATATTGCTATTGCTAACCCACCCGCTTCATGCTCCATATGTTCGGGTTTGGATTCGCCCATTCTTTAATTTACTTACCTTAACTACAGATACAATGTTAGGGGTGTTTGGTACCAGAGAAATTTTTTTGTATCCTGGAATCACGATTACTTCGAATATAGTTGGAACAAAAAGTGTCTGGGAATTTTATGAAAAAAATGTTTGGTAGGACAAAATATTACCGGGAATATTAGTTAATTTTTATGAAGGGATGTTTGGTTGAAAATAAAATATTGCTGGGAATATGATGAAGTTTTACGAAAGTACCCTCGTAAAAAATAACTTTTATACAAGAGAGAACGTGTCAGGCAATTAATGAGTATATGATAGATGAATACTTCAAAAGCAACCCAACAATTCTGCATAATGTTGATAACTAAATCTAATATTCATAAGGTTGAAATGCTTTTGCCAAGAGTTAATTCAATTGGTAGCACGGAGCTGCATTGATAGAAAGGTCTTATGTTCTATTCCTGATGGTGACCCCTTTTTGGGAGGCATCAAGTAATTGCTTGCACCATGCCTTAAATTTGAAGCAAACGGCTATAACTAAGGCTACGCATTAACTCTGCAGAGCACCATTGGACTTACACATCTTTCTACTAGAATTTTCCTTTGAATTTGATAGACATTTTGTGATCACAAATTACACCTAATTGTGCTTGTTATTAAAACCTTTCACTTACCAATTGAGAGTTTACTCTAAACTATTAAAATTCAGAATCTTAGATGAAATACACCAATTTGACATATGCACAACAAACCCTCTAATTTAACTGCAATGCAAGTATACCATTCAGTTTATACTGCTCCATTTCGTGGATAGTGATTGAAAGAGCCTCATCCTTTGAGTCGCAATGCAACAAATTACCCTACTCAAAAGAATCAAATTTGGACCATACATGATGCAGCAACAAGTACGATATTGACAATGCAGAAGGCTACCAAATCAGAAAATGTAATCTTGTGGTATATGGCATTATACACATACCAATCATAAGATAAGAGCCACCACAATATACACAATAATCTCACACTATTTATATAAAATAAGAACCATAAGTTCTTCAAATACCACAACAACATCATATATGTATCCCAACATAGTTTGTCAAAGCATTAACTACTACAATTGTATCCATTAACAAGGAACTGAACAAATTGCTCTCTAAACAGCAGCAACAGACATCATTGAGCCTCATTCTTGGGTCTCCTTCTTTACACTTGGAACCTGAAATAGACAATTACAAATGCATCAAGTTTCAAGCATCACAAGTTTTTAAAAACTGAAACATGATCAAACATTGAAATATAGATCAATAATACAAATCATAAAAGTTGTTCAACATAATATAGTTCTAACCAGATGACATATCGACTCTGCATCCCTCATTTACATATATACTTACTTAATACAAAGTGATTTATAGGGAGTGCCCAACATTGCACTGTTGAGAACTGGTATCACAACCTGCACTTTAGACAGATGCAGTATTTTATATTAAAAACCAATACAGTTACAGGGTAATTTGGTAGTAATACATCATATTATGACAAAAATATACTGCCAATCATACGAGTAGGCTTTGTATCAGCAAATTAATTTTTTTCATTGGCTATTTTCAGTCATTCCATACATGGAAGCAGATGTTGATATATAAACACAACTACCTACATACACATTTCAGTATTTTTTTTAAATAAACCAGTTAATGAAGCATTGAAGATTTATGTATACGATTCTTTTTTAATGAATTTTTGAACCCATAGCCTACTTCATAGCAAATGTAATACATTGATAATGGTATTTTCAAGTCACCACCGTGTCTTTAGTGGATACAAATATAAAAAACCAAGCACAGACACACTTTTATTACTTTCCTACTTTGACAAAAAATTAACAAATTAACTTCAGAATGCATGTGTTTTTGCCCATACCATCAACATGCAGTGTGCATATTTTCCCATAGAGCACATAAATGAAATTGCAAATTGATTCATGAGTACCAACTAACAAACACGTTATGCCCAAAATTTCAAAACCCTGTGACAAGTGTTCATAGTTAACTACATTGAAACTATATAATGTTCACCCAGTTACCAAAAATGTTGAACTCAGTGACCAAAAGTCATATACATAATACAGATCTATGAATCAAGAGAGAGGGGGGGGGGATAGCAAATTAAAGAAGAATAACATGCAGTCTTTCGCTGGGTGGTGCTGTACAGGGTAGAGTCTTACATTGTCAAGGGGCGAGCTTGGACTTGTATTAGGTTGGAGAAGTTTCAGACACCGTAATGCAACACGGCGGAGAGGTGGTTTCAGATTAAGTGAACCACACAAATCTGATTGAAAAACCACAATAAAAATCATGCGAACCTACCTCGACCCAGTTTCAGTATGAACATTCGCTGGAGACCAACAACGACTTTCACCACAAATCCATTTTTTTACACAAGTGATAAGCTGGGGATGCGAGGGTAGTTTAGTCTAAGAAATAACACGTAAAGAAACCAAGAGATGGGAACGCATAATTACCATGTTTTAAATGGGAATTATAATTCAGAATGGGCAGTGTAAAATGGAAGTCTGGGTATAAACTATACCCAGTAAAATTTTATATTTTTCTTCTACCAAATGATGAAATAAATTATTCCCATTCCATTTTCCTGAATATCTAAAATAATACTCCATACCAAACAGCCCCTTAGGGTCGGTTTAATTTGTTAAATATCAGGCACGATTCATTATAGAAAAAATTTCAACCTTTTCGATTGTTAAAATAGTACAACAGTAGGATTAAAAAGCAATGTAAGGAATCGCACGGAGTTTTAAGATTTTGGTAGCCGCTAAATAATATTATAAAATCTTGTCGGCTGATCAAAACAGAAACGAATAATTCTTACTCATTTATTATCCAAATTCTATTATGTATCTAATAAATTTTAGAATATTTTATGATGCCTGTGAACCCATTATAATGGGACGCAAACAGATGGAAGCTACTCATGGAAGTTTCACCCAGCTAAGAATAGTTAGGAGGTCTTACCTCATGTTTATACGGTCGCAATATTCTTACTATCAAATTATCAATTCATTATCTATTTAATCATAATTATATCAGTATTTTCCCTCTTTTTCTAACTTTTTTTTTTTCAACATTTTCTCTCTTTATGATTCAACGATGATTATATAGATAGTAGGTTGGTAATGAATTTTTATGATAGTAAGAATATTCCCTCTCATGTGAATATAACAAAAAAGGGGTAAATTATATTTACAAATTACATTATGTACTCTACAGAGTGCAATTTAAGTGTTTGTACTCCCCGGCAATATTGTCAAAAACTAGTGTAAAGTTTTTATTGAAGTGATATGTGTTAAAACGCAAGTAAAAACTCATCAGTAAAAACTGGTAAAAATTCCGTATAAAAACGTAAAAATGATAAAAATGCAAGTTTCTACATTTTTAATTAGGGTTATATTTATTTCATTTAACACCATATAACCCATTTTCTTACACACACATAAAAAAGGTGGGTCCCACTTTTATTTTATTTTTCTCCAATCATTTGTGGGCCCCTCTTATTATTTTATTTCACCAACATAAAATATCTTATCTACATCAACATAAGAAAAATATTTCCCTTTTACTTAAACCAAAAAACTGAATAGGGTCATATCCAAAAAAATAAAATAAAAATGAATTGGGTCTACTTTTAACCTATGACACAGGTTTTTTTTTTAAAAAAAAATTATTTTCATTTTCCCAAAATCAAAATGCATATTATATACTTCTAGCTATCTAGAAAAATGTAGTTGTTTGGGGGGGGGAGGGGGGAGTGAAGTCATTGCTGAAAAGGTTGAGTACCAAAGTGAGATGAGTTTTAAATGAATCTATTACGTTTTATTACAAATGAACTTATCACAGGAGCAAGAGAAGATGACATTGAGGACATGCAACTGATACAAAATGATGGATTTGATTTGAATCAACTGATATAATTTAGAAGTTATTAAACTTTATTACTTTGATGTTTTAGAATTTGGTTGTAGGAGTTGTTAAACTCTTTCTCATGTTTTTGGACTTATGTCTTATATAGTTATATACCTTATATCTTTTAAATATGAAGTTGTTCATTGACTTTGAGTGATGATCACTATATATATATATATATATATATATATATATATATATATATATATATATATATATATATTGCTTTTTAGTAATAAAAACTTTACGTTTCGTGTCGTTTGTACCATTTATGTTTCTATATTAAAACTAGGGAAATATTACTATCATTTTATATAAGATATCATCTCTCATTTTCTCTCACTTCGATTTCCGTACCCCATTTTTTTTACTTTTTTTTCCTTTTTTCTTGTAATTGTGGGACCCACCTATTTTTTCTGTAGAACATAAGATAACTATCTTATATTAAATGAGACTAATAAAACCTTTAAAACGAAATCTTGATAATATTGCTCCCCGAAATACATAACATGATTTATAAAATTTTGTAAATAAATGCTCTACAAAAAGGGGTAGGATACGGTAACAACAACGTAGTGTTACTATAATGTTATTATTACCAATCATCAATCAATTTCACCGTTAAATCAATTATGTTGATCAACGGTTATATTTATTTTTAGATTTGTATGATTATGATTCCCCATAATTAATGTGAAAACATTAAATATGCGAAATCATAACCATATAAAGATGAAAATAAATATAAAATATGAAAAATCATAATCATACAAAGATAGAAATAAATATAACCATTGGATCACTATAATCAATGTAGCGATAAAATTGATTAATAGTAACATTAATAATAATACTAATTGATTCTTACAATACTATTCCCTCTATAAAAATAAAGCAACTTATAATTAACATTTTACATGGCCGACCAATATCCTTCTCCTTAATTTTAAGCGAACTATATATTGGTTTGAATTATAGTGGCTAGGAGTCGTAGGGCCCAATAAAGTAGAGCATAGTTCCGTAACAAACTAGGCCTTCGAAAGAAAATGACCGCAGGCGAGAGGAGAATCACAATCAATTTTTCAATATTTTAATTTCTCGTCTTTTTGCGTAAAAGAAAGTTATTTTTTTTTTACCCAGATTTTATGTTGAAAATTGAAATAGCCAAATAGGATGCTACAGCCTACAGCCACTTTCTGCGTGTTTTCGCTCATGCTGCTACCACGTTTCCTGCTAAGTATTCCGTAATCTCTAATGATTAAATTTGTATTAAACTAAAATATACAAAAATGACTTAATCTATTAGTTAATTTAAAAAAAAAACTGACACGTGTTTTTTATATTTTAAATTTAATTTATTTCAAAATAATTATTCATGACTTATTCGTAATTCTTAAATAATTTATTCTTTAAATATATATTTTAAGGTATTATTTAAACTAATTATGATATCTATATAATTGATTCATTAACTATATAAATTTTCCTTGCAATTTAAAATATTTTTCAATTTATATTTTTATCGTTTACATATGTATACTTTATAATTACTAACACTCATGCATTATAATGCCCATGTATTGGATTGGTCCAATAATTCAAGTAGGAAATGAGAATCTGATCTTGTTAAAAGATAGAGAGACAAGAAAACGTAAACAATGATTGCAATAAATAATGTTAGAGCGTTTTAATTTAAATAATGTATTATTTGTTTATTTTATTTTTTTGATGTACTTAAGATAGCGTTTTATTTCCTTCACTTTTGTTCCATTTTATCTCTTCCACCGCGTGTTTCTCGCAACACTCACATTTCCTGTTCCGCAGCCATGTCTGACTTCCCCAACGGCTCCGTCACAGCCGCCACAACCCTTCTATCACAAGAGTCGCCGATCCTCCTCCGCCGCCGCAACTCCATCTCCACATCCATGGTGTCGCCCAACAAACTCTCTCTACCAGCAACGCCACCCCAACGCACCACCAGTTTGGAGCTGGTCTCTCTCGAATCCCCATTCTCCTCCTACATATCCCTCAGAGACGTGCTCCCTTCCCCCAACGCCGCCACTTCCCCCGCCGCCTCCGCCATCAACTCCGGCTACGAGATCTCCATCCGCAACCACCTCGTTAAGCAAGCTGCTTGGGCTTACCTTCAGCCCATGTCCGCTTCACCAAGCTGCTCTTCCGCCCCTCACTTCCTCCACCGCCTCTGGCACAGACTCTCCTCCGCCGCCGCCGCCTGTTTCAGCTTCCTCTGTCACCACCTAGTTTCGGGTTTCGCCCAAACTTTCCGTCAAATACTCATCGCTCTCAGGGGCCATGTATGCACGTGATGCTACACGTGCAAGTCCTTTCCTTTGTATCCAATTGAATTGAAGATTGAAGAATGGGATATGTTTCTTTTTTTCTTTTTTCTTTTTTTAGTATAGAATGTGTATAGCTTTGAATTTGCCTCTCAATTGTTGTGGCCTCAAACTCAAAGTACGAACAAATAAAACAACAATCAATTAATCACATGACTGAAATTGCTTCAAATGAGGTGGGGACAAAAACAAAGCAATCTTCATTATTCTTCAACATATATGTTACAAACAAAAAGTATTAACAATGGTCAATGGAGCTAGTTTCTTCATATATATTTTCCCTATTGGGCTTAATGTGAGTATGTACAAAAAAGTGTTACAATTCTCGACCTTGCTTTATCATCGTATTGGCCTTCCTCTGTGGTGACTGGTGATTGGTTCAGGCTCCCATTCCTCCTCCTCTATGCGGTGCTTCTTTTTCTTGAGGCCTGTGAAATTATCTTGGTAGTTCTCAAAGAAAGATGATCGTATTGAAGGCAATGGTGGGGCACTCGGAGTTGGATCCTGCTTGTATTTTTTCTGCAATGTATAGTACTATCCTCAATAACAGTACTAGCAGTAGAGATATATGCATAAAAAAAAATAACAAACAATAAATTGCGGTGATCTTGTCTAATTTATTTACTATGAAATAAAAAGCCTTATTGTTGGTCTTGTGATTATGTCTTCAATCAATACAATACAATACTCTCTATTACGGGTGCTTTACTACTACTAATTGTTGGTACTCGGTCATAGAGAGCTCCGTGCCACACATCTGTAGACTAAGTTGCAACTTGAAACTTTGTTTATTAACGACGATTAAATAGTTAAATTTGCAAGTTAGGATGTTGGCCGGCTTGGCTCAGCGGTAAACTTGCTTGCCGTGGTGTGTCAGGTCGTGGGTTCGAATTAGTCTCTTTGAAAAATGCAGAGGAAAGACTGCCTATACACTCACGAAGTGGGTATTTGAACTGGGTCGGCCCTTTAGAATGTTACTATATAAAAGGGAAAATCACCTTAGTGGAGTTTTTGCCGGAAAATCTTGTAGACTGGGCAGCCAAGAAATCGAGAACCTGGAAAAACGCAGACTGCCCCAACTCTCTGCAATTTTGCCAGTAAAAGATGGCCAAACCCCATGCCCTATCTCTCCACTCTTGGAACTTCTTGTCAATGCCACTTTCATGACTTGATACATAAGGTCGCAACACAGTATCGTAAACATATCCCGTCCCCTGCATTAAGCAACATTTATATCATCTAATTGGAGATCAAACATGACTTTCATCTTCTTTAGTTAATGAAAAGAAATTAAAAATCAAAAAAGTAAAAAAGAAATGGTTAAGAAAAATAGTATGTTGAAGGAGCCAAAGAGGTATTCTCCATATTCGTGTGCTCTTACCTTAGTTTTGGGATACCACAAGTAGATAAAGAGCGCAAGCTTCATCTCTCCATAAAGGGGAAACCTTCATAAATATTCGGCGTTAATTTATTGCACAAATCTTAATCAAAACTCAACCATAAACAAATGGTTAAAAAATCAAGCACTCACCATCCAATAAGTATATCTGCAAACTTTTCGAGTACTGTGAAAAGTGCTACAATGATCCTGCAAATTGATGATGCACAAAGACATGCATCAGAGGCACTAAATCTTAAATCTAAAAATGATATATGATAATTCAACATGTTGCACATGATTCGGTTCTCTGTTTGCTCTGCTTTTCAAAAGAAACGCACTTTCTTGGCAAAATCTCAAGGACCCATTTCTTCTATATTATTCTCATCATTGTCATTATGCCCATATCTTCAAAATTATTATGCAATTGTCGTGACATAAGTTATAACAATCATACAATCAATCAAAGCAAAATATGACCATTTCAGAACAATATTTCCAAAGAAGGGGGAAGTTGGATTCTTGTACCAGTATTGGCACCAGAAGCGAAGTTCCTCATTGTCAACTCTGTTTTTCTCCACAGTTTTATAGCATTCAAATCCAGGATATGCATACCCCAGAAGCAGTCTGAAATCCAAAATGATAGATAACGTAACAATCTCTCGAACATGCAGAGAAGAATCCTAAATTGAAACAAGAAGAAAAAGTATATACTTACATAAGACATCGAATAATGAAGTCTCCCAACATTTCCAATCCTTTTTCGCATCAACAACAACCTCGTAGCTCTGAAACCAAAGCAAGCAAATTGTCAAAGCTTTATATAGGATGGCTATTTTCTCATTTATAAAAGAAAAAACATGAGAAATATATTTATATTTTTCTGGAAACAAAACATGAGAAATATTTATTCAACATTTACCTGTTATTTTATGAGAATCCAATAAACCCACGACTGTGTTATGAGTCCCACGTTTGACAGTGTCAGAGGACCCAAACCCAAAGTTCAAACCGCTGGCTATATATATATATATATATATATATATATATATATATATATATATACGTACGGAATTTCTCGCCACGTTCGCTTCTCTTTAATTTTATTGATGCAACTTTCATGGAGTCTGCTAAAACGGACACATCGTTTGGCAGTTAGGCACGCACTGATATAAGGAAATTTCCTTCATTTGGCATGGGTTATTCAATTGTGATTTTGTGAATCAGTGTTTCCTTATTTGACTACGTTAATCAGAGTAAATATTAGTATTGTATGTAACTAAAAAAGAAGAAAATATTTGCAGAGATAGAGAAATAAATAAATAAAGGATTATCGAGTTTAATTAATGCTTAATTGCAAATAATCTAATGAGTAATGACCTTGTTCATGAATGATGGTTGTTGAGCCAACTTAATATATTATATAACAAAACTTCTCCCTAGCTCTTATCCATATGTGTTCGTCACTAATCGCCCTTAATGCAATTTACACTCTTCATGATAGTAAGATACAACAAACGAAACAGACAGATTCGTTGAGTTATTATATGATACAAAATAATTTTCAATGAGAAGATAATCAATTCCAGGTAACTAAAATGAAAAAAAAATTAAGCAATATGATAAGTGTCAGAGTTAAATTAGTGATTTGACCAGTTGAAAGAGTTGAGTTTCCTCGAACTTTTCTCACGAAAATGAATAAGTGCTCGAAGATTTGATTGGTTTTTATGCTGTTGAATTCGTCAGCTCAAGTGATGTGAAGTGTTCTCGTTTTTGAATAATTTTATAGAAATATTACAGATAATATATAATTATAATTTGGGTTTGATGTTTGTCATTTTAAATGACATTATAAGTTATTAAGTTATGTCATCTTAGGAAAGAGATAAATACAAAAAATGAAAATCATTGGAAAGAGAAAGTGAATGGTTTTTTAATTTAAATTTTAAATAAAATTTTTTATTTTGTGTCTATCTCTCTCATAAAATGACAAACATTTTTTTCTTATTATTTAAAAAATTAATTTTTTTGTATCTTTTCTCATAGGTTGTCGGTTGACGTGTTAGAGAGAGAAAAATAAACTTTTTTTGGTAAGTAAAAAAATCAACTTTAATATTACAACTATGTATTACAAGTAGTACATAATCTTAATTGGTTATAGGAGAAGTTTCTTCTCCTACAACATGAGAAGTTATAGTATTTTTTTTTTTGGTAGTCAGTTATAGTATTAATTTAATAAGAAGGTTATACTTACAAGTTATAATCTATTTTCATTTACAACCTCTTATAATCATATCTTAATCGTTTATTTCTGTCGATCAACGATTATTATTTATTGTGAAATAATAAATAATTAATGAATTTAATTTACAAAAATAATAACTGTTGATTGACGGAAATCAACGATTAAGATGTGATTATAAGCGAAAATATATTATAGGTATAACTTTCGACATCTTCCTCCTAGTTGAATCCACTGATGCCTATAAGTAATGCCTCTGGATACTGTTGGTAGAGTTTTTTTTTTTAAACGTTTTGACTTTATTATAAAAATAAGCCCATCTTTTATAAAGAAACTAAGGGATAGGATATTGTGACACATAAATAATGTTACGCACAATGTTACGATCACATCTTAATCGTTGATTTCCATCAATCAACAGTTATCATTTTTCAAATTAAACTCATTAATTAATTATTAATTCGCAATAAATGATAACCGTTGATTGTCGGAAATCAATGGTTAAGATGTGGTCGTAATATTGTGCGTAACATTATTTGTGTGTCACAATATCCTATCCCGAGAAACTATAACCAACTCTAAAATGATATTAGGTTTAACAAATTATTAGTTTGACTCATTGGCTCATATATGATTCGTGATTAACTATTTATCGTATTATTTTTTGAACTGAACTATATTATTCACATCATTATTAGATTTTGTATTCATTTTCGTTCTTTTATATTTATCATGGCCAAATTTTAAAATTAAGTAGTTTTTAAAAATACTTTTGTGTCACTTTAATTAAGACTATTGTTGGGATTATTCAAGTGTGATGAGTCCCACATTGGTTGGTAATGGGCTAAGTGAAGCGTATATAAGTGGATGGACCCATGAACCCAATGCCTTAAGGTTTTGGATTAAGATGTGGTGTCGAACCCACTTGGAGTAGCTTGGCTCATTGGTGGTGGTCCCCCACCACGGGCTTCCCTCTGGACCAGCCTGACAATGGTATCAGAGCCGGGTTGGGATCGAGCTAGCCTGGTGATTGTTGGCTAGGAGACGGGTTGAGTACGTTGCGCTTGAGGTACTCGGCTGAGGGTCGGTTTTGGGTTGAAATGTGGTGTCGAACCCACTTGATGTATTTGGAGCAGCTTGGCTCATTGGTGGTGGTCCCCGCCACGAGCTTCCCTCTAGACCCGCCCGACAACTATGATCATTATAAACAATATATTCAACTACAAAATGTACCAAGTATAAAATACAAATTATATGTTAAATTGCGTCCCATTTTAATGTACCTAACCAGTGCTACATTAAACACTAGTCCAGTAATAAAGCTTTTCTTAAACCTAGCATGGACTGCTTAAAAATAAAATAAAATAAATTCCATGGTTGTCATTCTACAACATGCATCCGATCACACTTCAACCTAAATGACAAACCAAAGCTTTGCCGTCTTTCAAATCAAGTTACAAAAAATGTAAAAGCATATAGCGTGCAATAATTTGTAAATAAGTTTTTGTTTGCATTTTTATATTAGAATCATGTACCACAACATGTGTTTTTTTTTGGTTGTTAGTTGTTGCTCTCGTGTCCCTTTCCTTTCATGAAAGGGAAAAAAGTGTTACATCATCGTAGTAAATTTGATCTAATAATCTTAAATGTACTTTAAAAAATAAAATAAAACGTAACATAACATGACTCTACAAATATGTTTGGTAACTGCAAATACATACAATTTTTTTTTTTTAAAAAAACGAAAAGTATAATTACGATCACCTTTCACGTAACAGTAGTCAATTAGAGCGATCAGAGTGTAATTAAAAAAATATTAAGTTTTATAAAATAAAAAAGTACTTAACTAAATATATAAAAATATGGGAAGGTTATAGTTAAAACTTTTTTTTTTACACCCTCTTAGTATCATATCTTATCACCGTTGATTTTCGCCAATCAATGGTTATCATTTTAGCAAATTAAACTCATTAATTAATTATTAATTCACAATAAATGATAACCGTTGATTGGCGGAAATCAACGGTAATAAGGTATGGTTGAAAGAGGTTGTAAAAAAAAAAGTTGTAGCTATAACCTTCCTCGTAAAATAAAAATAATATGATAAGAAATTGAAAATTTCAATTGTTATATTCAGTAAACAAAATCATAAGTTTCTTCGGTTTTCATTTACTCAAATTTTCTCCAAAATCAGCAATCACCGATATGAGTATTAATGTTATATCATTATAATACTTTTCTCTTTACATTCTCTCAATTACTTAAAATAAAAAATATTAAAAATATTTAATATTTTAATAAATTGAAATTTTTTATTACTTTGTTATAAAGGGATGGTTATACTTTATCACAATTTTAGACTTACTATTCTTACTACTTATTTGGTTATTGTTTGATCAATTTGAAATTAACGGTTAAAAAAAATTGTCGTTAATTTCAAATTGATCTTATAGTAACCATACAGTAGTAAAAATGATAAAGTTAAAATAGTGATAAGTATTTATACCAAAAAAAAATAGTGATAAGTATAGTCTTTCTCTTGTTATAATATTATAAATATTTTTTTTAAAAAAATTATTAACGGAATTATGATAAAATAAAAAATTTTAGTCCTTATATATTAAATAATTTGATTTAATAGGTTCCAAGATTTATTATCACAATGATGAAAGAATTGACAAGTTTTTAAATAGAGTTCCTCTTCCCACCAATGCTGGTGACATTATCATAACGTGTCCTTATTTATTAAAATGAAAATGCCTTTTCCCACCAATGCTGGTGACATTATCATAACGTGTCAACTTGGCAACAACAGTATTGGATCATTGGCAGTGCTTATTTCTTTTTTTCTTTTTTTGATAAATACAGTGCTTATTTCATACAATGAATAATTGTGCATACCATAAATAATCATTTTTTTTTTCAATTTTTAAATTAAGATTTATTAGTAAATTATTGTTTCTCTCTATGAATTAGAGTATTGGGCAGAATAATATATACCCATGGAAACGTCTCTGTGAATAATATAATCATTGGCAAAGTTTTCTTTAAATTAACAGACGGATTTTATATAATTATACTCCGAATTTTGATTGTTAATTTCACTTGCATTTAAAGATTTACATAATTAATAAATTAAAGTCATTTAAAAAATCAATCCATTATTAAGAATGGATGTAAAACTTAAGTGGATCATTTCTCATTTACATATAATTAATTATTTAATTTCGGATGAATAGTTACGATTGATTTTACTTAGATTAATATTGAATTTATATAAAACTAAATGATTAAAATTATATCCTCTTATTTTTATTTGATAAATAAATATATACCAAATAAATATAGCCCAAATGGACCATTAAAATTTGGGCTCACCTCCTTTTTTTGCGCTTAGTTGTGCCTGGCCAAAAAGTTTGGCCCATCAATTCTTTGGGCCCTGCTTAATCCTTTGAACCCATTTTGTTGGATTGGCCTGGTCCGTTCAGTTGACAAAATCAAAATTAATTCGTTATTTAATTAATATCAAAGAAGATAATGGAGATCCTAGCAAAAGCACAACACTAGCAACACATAGAGATTTCTTCTATCCATTTTGTCCAACCAAGGGACTTTCCTTTATCGCAAGTGTTATAATTGCCAACACCAAGTAAAACAAAAGAGTTGCGAGACAAAAATGAAAAAAGAAAAAAAGAAAAGAAAAAGAAAACACTAAAATTTCACTAGATTCTTATTCTGAGCAAAGTTGTTTAAATCCTACATCTAAATAGGATAATTATAAAACTTTTTAATACGATCAGATGATTTTGAATAATGTTTCCACGAGGCTTGAGTATTTATTTTGTACTTCTATAAGCCGTACCTTTGGCGTAAAATCGATCAGTGCATTTGAGTAAATTTGTTTTCTCTCTCCGACTATGCTCTTTGAAAGAGATCCAAATAACAAACATCTAAAATTCACTGAACAAAGCATAAGTGTATGAATACAAAATTTAATATTATAAAAATGTATAATATATTCTTGCTCCCCTGTCACATTAATTCCTTCTTGTCCTCGAAGTTGGATCTTCCAAATCTCATTTAATTTATGGTCATGTAGGCATTTTTTTTCTTCTTTAATTAATCCCTATCTTCATATCACAACAGGAGAAACGACCAACTTGAATATCCACGCCTCAGATTCTCAATGCACATGTGATCCGATGGCCAATCTTCTAGATAGCTGAATGAACATATATTTATCCAAAAAAATCTGCGGTTCAGATCACTCTGTTCTGTAGTTAATAAAGTTCATCGAGAGCAAGTTAAAGCATCATGTACATGTAGGGACCTCTTTAGGTTCACATGCAACACTAATTAAGACCCTCTTCAGTCATCATCTCAAGCCATCCCAATAAATAAAAAGCTAGCCTCTTTCCAAAGCTACATTTCCCTTTGACTGAGGCAAACTTCTTCCATTTTCTTTCTTTCTTTTCATGTTTCCATTTCTCAAGCGGTAACAGAACAGAGAAAACATATAGCAATAACATGTCTAACTCCAGCAGAAAGAAGCTTCTTTTGAACACCGTGTCTGTGAAACTAGGCTGCGGCAGCTGCAGAAGGCCAAAGCTGTGTCGCAATATTTTCAATCCAAAGCCAAAACCCAAGAACCCCACTTACCAAAAGAACAAACTTTACAACCATTCTTCATGTTCACGCACGTGGGGTGGTGAGGACAAATACGACAGTGCCAGCACCTCCAACACTGCCACGACATTCTCTCCTTGCTACGTTGATTCCTCACAGTTTTCTGACTCAGAGAACAACGCAAAGGCCCCCAAGGCGTTAGGAGGTTTCGGCAAAGCTGGCAAAGAAGGCGTGGCGGTGGAGAAAGATTCTGAAGACCCTTATCTTGATTTCAAGCAATCCATGCTGCAAATGATATTAGAGAACGAGTTATACTCTAAGGACGATCTCAGGGAGCTTCTGAACTGTTTTCTTCAGCTGAATTCCCCTAATCATCATGGTGTTATAGTTAGAGCTTTCACTGAGATCTGGAATGGGGTCTTCTCTGTGAGGTCCAATTCACCCAGGTTTCACATCACCCGTAAGCCACGTGAGTTCTAAGTTTTGCACGTGGCCTTGGTTAACAAGTTGTTTAAGTAGCTGCGCTAGGTGCTTTGTACTAGGTTGAATCTAAGTTAGTCCAAATGAATCACGAGCTTTGTTGAGCTGTGCTAATTTAGTTGCTAATGTTGTATTGTGTTACACATTTTGATCATCCAAATGTAAAAAGGGGGACTATTGTTTGTATCTGTTAAGAGTAACATTTCTAGTGCAATATAATCAAATTATAACTAAAAAGAAAAAGAAAAAATTACTTTTAGCTGCGACGCTGGGTTGAATTTCCTTAGAAAAGGACTAGTTAATAGTTCATAAGAAATAATTACTGTTTTAATTTCCGTTTGTCTGGACCATGTTATGTTGTACAGGGGCGTTTGGTACAGGAAAATTTTTTATTTGTCCGGGAATCTCAATTTTTTTAAATATGATTTTTACATCCAGTTTATGATAATATTCGAAAATTTAAAATTTTGAAAAATTCAGTTTCCCGAAAATCCCGTAAAATATCGCGTACCAAACGGCCCCTAATAGAATTCACAAGGGAGGACACGCAGTTGGAATTCGTATTAGTAGAATTCCAACGATATGTGAATAGAAAGGCATGACTCTTAAGTCTTAACCATCAATAAGAAGAAGAGAACACGTAGTTGGAATTTTTATTAGTAGAATTCCAACGATATGTGAAGAGAAAGGCATGACTCTTAACCATCAATAAGAAGAAGAGAATTAGAATAAAGAGAGATTTTTTTTTTTTAATTTCTTTCTCATATCGAAACTTTGTTTAAAAATAAAATAAAATTATTTGTATTCATTCCTTATGATTGATTAATGTTTTTTTGTATCTGCCGGTCATGTTTCTTTTGATTGTGTCTCCGTCAAAATAAAAATAACTCGTTTTATTTTAAGAGATATTGTGTCCACAAATTTTAAGTTGCGGTTTGATACGAGATTTATTTGTAAAAACTTAGGAAAGTGAGGTTGGATAAAAAAGAATGCAATATTTGGTGGCCATTTAATAAAGTTTTTCTCGAAAAATTTTCACTCGTGGAGTTCGACTTGCTGTGCAAAATGAAAGACAAACAACTAACAGATAATATCACAGATTAGTTGGATTTCTTCCTTCTCTGTGTAAGAGGCACAAAAACTGAGAAAAATTTGTCCAAAATAACTCTGATAATTGTATTGTGTCATTGCCGTGTGATTGTTACTCAATGTACTGTTTCGCTATTTGATTAGACATATGTTTATGATCAGCGAAGAGTCTCCGGATATACAAACACATGTTTGAATAAAAAATGTTAAAAATAACTTCACATTTTCACTAATATTTCGTGATCAACCAAACATAAACTCAATAAAATTAACTTTATTTTTTCAGGAAAAATATGGTCTACCAAAATTTTTTTTATTAACATTTCAGTAAAATGTATTTCTTACTATATTCTGATAATAATTATTTCGTGGATAAATTTTTTTTTCTCATGCTCGAAAACACACTATTCAATCCTAAACTTGGGTTTGATTAACCAACAAGAGAGATGATTTGCACTATCACAAATAACACACACATATCCACTGGGCCAGGTCCTTCTTGAGTTTGTGTTTGGTGTGTGGGATTTGGTCAAAACTAATTGCCAGTTTTGAGGTGCATGGAACTATGGCAGTGGTGGTGGTGGTGGGAAAAGATAGACATTGGGATTTGAAATATAATAATAAGAATGGTGTGACTTGTGAGGGTCTTAGCACAGTTGGTTTCATGCTTTTCAATGAGATGAGAATAGAAACTTTTGTGACTGACATGAGCGCATTATCCAATGTTGGTATTAAAGGTCCCTCCTCTGTTTTCGCTAGTATACTTGACACTTGACAGTTGGATATTTATATATGTATATATTTTCCATTTATTTATTTTAATTTTGTTATCATTACTATTCTGTGCATGAATCCAGTTCCACCTTGTATTTACTTAGGCATTGATAATATGGCTGCAGGCGGCTTTAATTGTATTCAAACCTTTCAAGGGAGGTAGGTTCCCAACGAATGATAAAGTTCAGAAAACATTTAAATCTGGCTGACGAAGACTTTTATTTCTTCATTAATTAACAATGAGATTACATTAACTAATACTTAAATATCTCTCAATCTTGGCTGAAATTCATTTGTTGGAGTTGCTTAACAGAAGGTATCAGAATATTGAAAGCAAATGTGTATCATAATTAATTCGGCTGTGAGCAACTATTTTAGTTTAACATGATGACTGAGTCCACTTTCAACTTTCAAGCATTTCGGATCGCTCAATGGAGCTAAATAATATTGTTATTTTTAAATATCTTTTAGAGTACTATCTAAATTACCAGCATTGAGCATTGTGCGCAAGGTGAAATCTTGCTTTATCATTGAAAAAGACGAAAATTTTAGAGAACAGAAAAAGATATTTGCTGTTCGAGGAAGGATATTCTCATTACCAAAATTTTCTACTACTAATTTACTATCTAGATAATCAACTTACTACCTATCTAATCACCATTAGATTAATATTTTCTCTCTCTCCGAAAACTTTTTAATATTCTCTCTCATTGATCCAATGATGATGTCATGGATAATAAGTTGGTAATAAAAATTCTTGGTAGTTAGAATATCCCCACTCTTGCTTTTCATTGTTTTTTTTTTTTTTTTTACAATGGAAATCAAACATTACACATACTACATTTAGTTTATGATAATATCTCACAATTAAAAATTTAAAAAAATTCAGTTTTCCGTAAATCCTGAAAAATACTGAGTACCAAACATATACATCCCATATCATTAAATTAAAGGTTTTATGTTTATCATTTAACATGATATAACTTCACTTTCCTACACACATTAAAGAGGTGGGGTCCACATATTTTTCTTTCTCTTTCTCTTTCTCTTTCATCATTCCACTTTCTTTCTCCTTTTTTATGTGAGAGTTGGAAACAACACTTACATTATGTTACATAATACTAATAAAACTCTTAAACTAATTGGATTATTTTCTTTTCGTTGCTTGTTCCCAATTGACAAATGCAAAACCATTAAGGGATGGGAGCTCTCTTGGCATTAGAACACCCAATAATTAAGGGTGAGAATACGTATTCAATTCTCCAGAGCACTATTTTTAAAGGAGTTTAAAATATTAATTCTGGAATCCGTCACGAATGAAACTAATTATAAAGCAATGAATATATTGAAATATTTAAAAAAAAATTGAAAAACCATAAAAGTTTGTTTTTTTAATCTGTCTGTATTTGTGCTCTAGAAATGTGGTGCGCTTTCAAGGGATGGTCAGCTATGTAGTAGGACATCTTCATGGCAATGGAAACACAGCGGGCACACTTCAGTTTGTGATAAAAGGTATGTAACCAACCAAGTTAGCAAGCTGTCCAACTCAGCCTCGTCAAATAATTGCTTTAGATAAACATGTTCGTTGCTTCCAAGGCAAGTGTTTCACTCATGTTGAAACAAATTAATGTTTATCAGTTAGCGTCGAATACTTGAAGATTTTGTTAGCTCTGTAGAAAAAATTGTAACTAAATATTTTAGAAGTTTAATTTTATTTAGCAACCGTATATAGATAAGTTTTTTAATATATTCTAGATTTATCAATTATTCAATTAGTCGAATTCGATACGATCATGCCCATTATATAAATGGTTTTGTACATAATTTTTTTTCCTTATTGAAGTGTGGATTTATTAGAGCTAGATACGGATCTTCTATGGTTTTGAGAAAGACTACATTCTCACCATTTAATTTACTTAACTTTACTTTTAAATATAATTTAATTATATAATGAAATATTAAAATTTCCATGCAATTATAAAATGATCTTAATTCATTAAAATCCGATTTGCATCGTTATGCTTAATAAAAGTGTGCTTGGGTGTTAAGTTGATAAGTAGATTGATTTGATAATGTGTCAATAGAGTTAAAGGGGCTCTTTGTCTCATTTGGGGATTTTATCCCCTTAATTTATCAATGTGGTATTTGATTCACGGTATTTATGAATTGAGGTTATTGAGTAACGCAAGGGGGACCTGGCGTCACTGAGTGCCGCACACCTCCCCATGCGTCACTCACACTTTTTTTTATATTTTTTTTATTTTTTTTAATTGAGTGCCGCACCCCCTCCTTGGGGAACTCGTCAGATTGTGCCAAGTGGCATAAACTCGTTAATCCTGTTACCGTAATACTTCGGAAGGCCATAACTTTTGACTCGGGTATCCAAATCATATGATTTTTTTTGATTTCACATAACTTTTCGAGATCTACGCAATGACATCTCATTTGACATATTTTATCTCTCACAAGCATAATTCAAATTTATAAAAAGATGGAACTATTGTTGCAAATTTGAATTATGTTTGTGAGAGATAAAATATGTCAAATGAGATGTCATTGCGTAGATCACGAAAAGTTATGTGAAATCAAAAAAAAAAAATCATCTGATTTGGATACCCGAGTCAAAAGTTATGGCCTTCCGAAGTTTTACATTAACGGGATTAACGGATTTGTGCCGCTTGGCACAATCTGATGAGTTCTCCGGGGAGGGGGTCTACTCAATTGAAAAAAAAAATAAAAAAATAAAAGAAGTGTGAGTGACGCAAGGGGAGGTGTGCGGCACTCAGTGACGCCGGGTCCCCCTCGCGACACTCAGTAACCCTAATTCGTAAATACCGTGAATCAAGTACCACATTGGTAAATTAAAATCCCAATAAACTCCAATGTGTCAAACAGCGGAGTTAAAGGCACTAATATAGAGAGAACCATAGCTCTGCTGCAAATGCAATCGATCTAAAGTAGCACTTAGGAGATGATGGATTCCACCGCTTATAAAGTGGAGAAAAGATGGTGCGTAAACACATGTAGTACTCAAAAGTGTATGGGAATATATGAGAGATGCATTGTGTGAATAGGTGTCGTTCGGTAGAGAATAATTTTTTTTTTGTCCGGAAATCTCAATTTTCAAAAATATATTAAAAATATTCAGTTTATAATAATATCTGAAAATTTAAAATTTAAAAAAATTCAGTTTGCTGCCGGATACCAACAGATAGCCTGAATAATTATGTAAGTAATTGCATGGGTCAAAATATTGAGAATCTTATCTTCATTAGTGGTAAGTGGTTATTATGTGACAGGGCAGAGATGTTTCGAAATATAGATGTTTTATGCTGTAGTGAGAATGGAGAATAAATCATTTAAGGAACCATTGCCCTGATCCAGCACAAAAAGAAACGAGGAAAGCTCCAATACAAAAATATTGGGAAGGAAAAAATACTTTGATGATGAAAAAACTCTAGTAAGAAATTATATTGTCATATTGCAAAACATATACTTATTGAGTTTATTATTTCTCCGATCACAAGAGATGAAACTATTTTCTATAATTTCAAAATAATATGGTTTTGAGGTTGAGGAAAAAGTTTATTATGATAAAAACTAAATACAATTCCAACATAAATTAAAATTATAAAAAAATTCTCAACTCCAACACAAGAAAGAATAAAGCCATACAGATTTTACTTATGTAGAAATTTAACTTTAAAAAAATAAAATAAGAATAAAAATAACTGAATTGTAAAGCCCATAATGGGAATGGACTAAGGTCCCGAACTTATAATCTAAGAATAAATCAAAACACTTGGCTATTTTTATAGAGTTAAAAAAAACTAGTGTACTATCAATAAAATTCAGCACAATTGATAAATAATTGAGTTTTTAAGTATGTTGATAGAGATTCAAATCTAGGTCGTGTATATTGAAAGACTTTGTTATAAGAGATTTATCCACTTAATATAATCTTTTACCACGAAAAAATTAATCTTTGATCCTCGACAGGAGGATACCTTAAGGGGAAAAAAAAACTAATATGCTTGATTTAACTTATAAGTGGAGAGTGAAGAGGAGGAAACATAGTAGAACATAATGGAGGACACCTTAGTACTTGTACGGGTCAGCGTTAACTTCACTTGTTGCCTAAAGCAGAATTTTAGTGACTTATCAAGAAAAGCAAATCACATGCTAATGTGTCTATTCATTGAGTTGGCATTTGGACTTTTGCGATAAAAAAAGAGTGAGTGAGACCATTGCCACACACACTTTCTAAAGATTGATTTCTATCCATCTTACCAAATGTGAATTCATATACATGCCTTTTAGTGCGTTTATAATCTATATTCTATACTCCATAAAACATCGTTTTCCAAGATAGCATAGGAACTTCGTTCTGTTATAATTTTTTCTTATTTTAATTTCTTTTGGTCCCCCATGGCTAGGAGCAAGGGTCGTCACTTACTAGGCTAGTAATTAATATGACGTTATTACACTTCATTCGCTGACCATAAAAAAAATAAATACATTTACTATCAGCCATTGATAACAATTCAATCCCAATACAAGGTCAAAATCATCATTTAAGATGTGAGGACAACTCAAATTTGGAGGGTCTCATAAAAAATAAATGCTAGTACTATTTTTTAAAGGGATACATCACACAACAATCTGCTGATTATAGTGAAACTGAACGAGAAGAAATTTCTACACCAATTAGAACATGATACTAAAATGCCAGGACATTTCAATCTGAATTACAAGAAGTTCGAGTTCCAATTTAATTTTGTTATCCATTTCGGATCCTAGTTTCGGCTTCCGGAGTTTCGAACGGATGGAAATTGAATGAGGGAAGAGAAATTTCATTTTGTATAGATTTCGTGAGATTCTGTCAACGTTGAAGAAAAATGGTGATTGGTTTTCGAGAAATATTACTCTCCTTTCACATGAGGTAACTTATCTCATTTTCTCTCACTTCAATTTTCGCACTCCATTCTTTTCTTTTTTTATGTAATGGTGGGACCCACTCATTTTCTCTCTATCATATAAGATAACTATCCTATGTGAAAGGAGATTAATAAAACCTGGTTTTCACTTTTCAAGAGCTAAAGCGAAGTCAACCGCCAACTTTCAATTACTCATTCATAATGATATTGTCACACAAAGATTCAGTATACCATTAATAAAAATATGTTATGTTAGTCAAAAAAAAAAAAAATTTGCCAAATTTTTTTCTCTCCTTTGATGTGTAATACTCTTATTGATGAGATGTACTGAATTTAGGTACAACAGTAGCACCAAAAATTTATTCTTGGTGGATGAAAAAACTTAAAAAACGAAAGCCTCACAAACCTTTATTTTAAAAAATAATAACGCTCTTATGCGGAGCATTACATTTTACACTTTCTTTTCTTATGCTGCACTTGCAGATTTAGGTGGCTTTCGTGTGACTGTGTGACCATGATATTGCAGTGACAGGTGACAGTAATTAATTTCGATTAAGATCTTCATTTTACATGATTATTTAGAAAAGTTATATAACTTTAGTTTTAATCTTAATTATGCATGCATATTCTAATAATAAGTAAAATTTATTTTTTTTATTATTGAATTTTAAAACTTGATTCTGAGTTATTGGGTTATTGATTCAATTGGTGGGTCATTAATTCAATTAACTTATATTAAATTATATAATAATTATATTGTAAGGCATATTTTCACCAACAATTGAGGATAACATAATAGCAAGTGATACATGCTCAAATCACCGAAACCCATATCGACGGCTAGTCCGATCCTGGTCTTAAAACAATACTTTTATTATTACAATTAATTATGTCTAAGTTAATATGTTTCCAGTTATGAAATAGAAGAAAAATAAGGATAAAAGAAATGCAACGATAGGCACACACTCACAGAACAGGAGTGGAGATAATTTTTCATTGCATTGTATTGTTTATGGGTTTTATATTTCTCATAGAATTAAAATCCCATGTTGTTGAAATAAAAAGAATGTGGGGTCCATATGTTAGAAAAAATTATGTGTATGACCCACATTAGCACGGAAATCGAAGGGTGTGTAGGAAGATTACAATTCTCATGTTAAATGAGAATTATAAAACTCATTATTTATATACAAGATTTGTATACAAACTCTATTTATAGGCTCTCAACTATTATGAGTCACAATGGAATAAATAATAAAATTCAATTCACCAAATTATATATAATCAGGAGTTACAGAATTTATTCTCATAAACATTTAGAAGTTACACATTTTGAAATTATTACTTTGAAGGTTATAGACATCCACATTATTATTATTTATAACACTCTCTTCGAATTTATAAAAAACTAATAATAATAAAAATTAATTGGAGGAAATTAAATAAAAAAATCAAGTTGCTGCAAAAAAGAATAAATATCGAAAGACCAAAAATATGCATTGACCGTAATAAAAAGGTTAAAAAAGCAAGTAAAGCTCGATTTATTATTATTATTATTTTGCCAACTGACATCCTACGTTTTAGTGGGAATGGTGATCAAAATGTCATTGTTCACCAAGTTTTTTATCTAAATGCCACGCAAATAGTGTCATTTCCCAATTTATCACGGGGGCAAGTTTGCTACCCGGTGTAACGAACTCAATTTGCTGACATGTCATGTTTTTAGTGGACATCAATTTCGCTACCCAATGTAGCTAACTTCATACCTTTTTTTTTTTTTACTTGTTATTTATTATCCACTAAAAATGTGACACGTCAACAAACCGAGTTCGCTACACCGGGTAGCAAACTTACTCACGTGGCATATTAGGAAATAAAATAATATTATTCGCGTGATATTTAAATAAAAAACTTAGTAAACAATGACATTTTGGTCTAGGGGGACAATTCCGCCTAAACGGGCTTATTTAAACTTTTTGGTCCGTCCTATAAGCCTAATGAAAGGTACTTCATAGAAGAGCAAGTAAATGACGGCCGAGGGTAAAAAAAGGGCTTTATTCTTGTTATGTTACATGATGTAACATAATCTTTCTGCACACATAATTTTATGTGTGTCCCATTTCTTAATTTTTCTCTTTTCTTTCTTCTCTCTTCTCTCTCTTCTTAAATGTGTGTGCAGATTTGTTATGTTACATCATATAATATAACAAACATAAAACCCTAAAAAAAATGAAACTTTGTAGAGTTGACCGTTAAATGAGTCACATTTCTCATGAGTCATTACAGTGATTTTGTTTTTGGAAGTGTCAGGATTCAGAAGTAAATTTAATTTGGAAATTTAAGTCAGAGTCTTCACTTTCATGCATAGGTCACCGTCTGCACGACTTGAAAGATCACTATCTATTTCAATTTTGTAATTAGCACTGTATACATTTGAAAGATCACTATCTATCTTCAATTCAGTCACAGGTAAGCCATAACATAGTAATGATTTTTATAAAGTCATATTGCAATTTGGTTTTGAGCACCGCATACAATTTGGTCAATAGTAGTTAAAGTGAAATCATATATACAGTGAAAGAGTTGCTACAAAATATTGGTAGTTTAGTTAGTGTCACAAGATTGAGTAGGTGAAAGTAAGAGTATGTGTTCGATCCTCTCTAGTACCATATTTAGAAGAGATTTAAAGTCTTAATTCTGATACCCGTCCCGAATCGAACTAGTTACAAAATGATGAACCGATTGGAATATATATAAAAAATAAAAAATGCTACAAATAGCTCTTGAAAAAGTTCCAATAGCATTGGAGTTCTAGTCACTAATTAACATTGGATATTGAATATAATTAAAAAGAAATTCACATATTAATTTTAAAGTTAACATTTAATAGTTAACATAATTTTAAATATTTATAAATTTTAATGTATAAATTCTTTGTAACAAAAATAGCATTACACTTACTCATTATTTCTTAATTTATAAGGCAAACTTGAATTATGTATACTTCAATGATGATTTTTTTTAGAACAGTGTTATATTATTAATTTTTTTATTTACAAATTATATTATATATTATGGGTAATAAATATTATTTGAACATATATTATTCATAATACATAATATAGTTTGTAAATAAGAAATTTATAAATATAACTAATTATATATATATATATATCATGGAAAATATTATATTTATAAATTTTTTATTTACAAACTCTTACAAACTACATTAAGTATGACCGATTATACTTCAATTAAGAATATATGATCTATCATACCCAATATAATTTATAATAAAAATTTGTAAACGAATCGTTTCTCGTCAAATAGGAAAAAATAGCGATTCTATTGAAAGGTGGACCGGACTCTATCAAATATTTGGTTTCTTGTTGGGGAAGTAATTTTTCATTTGAACAAAATTTATTGGTTTAGCGGCGATTCAGTTGGATTAATCAATGGTGGATTTAAAAAAAATTGATCTGGTAATTAAAAAGTTAATGCGAAAATGTTAAGTTACATTTTATAATGATAAAACTTAAACTATCGAAATTATCCTCGTGTAATAATGACGACGACGATAACGCCATTTCAGTTCGTGTCAAAGACACCAATAAAGATGAGAGATGCTGTTATAATAAAGAAAAAGAAAAAAGATGAGAGATGTTATATGTGATACAATTAAAAACACATTTTTCGCACTTTTTTCAGTAAGTACTTTTATAGCAAATGAATCTTAAATTTTCTCTTGAACAGTTTACATTACTCGCATCATCTTACATATGTGTGGAAAAATATTAGGGGGTATAAGGTTTACTTTGGGCTGTTTGTTTGGATGTCATATTTTATATGGGTTTTATAATTCTCATTCAAATGAGAATTTGAATCTTCCTACGCACCCTTCGATTTCCATGCTAACATGGGTCCTACATATAATTTTTTTCTAACATATGGATCCCACATACTTTTTGTCTCTTCAACATGAGAATTTAATTCTTTGAATGAGAATTATAAAATCCATTTTGAGAAATAGTTATCTCATCTTACATGAGAAAATTTCCTCATGTTACTCTCACAATTAAAAGGTGGAACCCATTTTGACTTTTTTATTTTCTCATTTTTTGTATACCCCACTCATGTTTGTGTGTGTAATATGAGAAAATATTCCAATGTAAAATGAGAAAATCAATCCCAAAAAATATGAACCACTATTCCTCTTGAAGATGTGGTATTTCAGGATACCAATGAAATGGTAAAATGGAAATTGTGTTTTCGGAGTAAATTGGCCTCTATCTTGCGTACCTTATCTTGACTTGTTCAAACCAAATACACTTTTGCTTGTAAAAAGGAAGTCTTGGTCTGAATGTTGGCATGAATGTTACTCTCTATGCCTTGGTTATTTTTTTTTTGTTCTGATTGTGTTTATAATTATAAGTCAAAGTGTCCAAGGTTAGTTTGGTCAATTCATCCTAGATTTCAAATAATATTTTATTATTAACCAAACACCTACACTAGTACACTTAATCAATATTCTTGGTAATATTTTACTCTACCAAATATTTTTTGATAAAATTCCCATAAAACTCATATTGGTATTATATTTCCAGTAATCATGATTTCCAAACCAAGTTTTTTTTTTCCACTACCAAACATCCCCTTAAGCACTACCTCCATCTCTAAAGCACGGATACACAAATTTGTAAAAAATGTGTGTAGGACACATGGTCGACACGGACACGTTCTGCTACGCGGTCAATATTTGAGGACACGCGGTCAACATTTGGACACGTTTTCGGATACGCTCGGACACTTTTTTTTGTTTTTTTTAAATCTTAATTTTATTTTGTTAACTAAATATAAATGAAATAATTTATAAATTAATTTTTTTCTATTATGAAATTTGATATGAAAAATTAACAATGTAAGAAAAATTATTTATATTTATATTTATGTTATGAAATTTAAATATTTGATTGGTTATATGACTTATTATGGACTCTTATATTTATTAAATATAAATTATATTATATATATTAAAAAATTTATTTAATATCAAAACGTATTCCAACGTATCCAAATATGATATTTTTTAAAATTAACATGTCGGTATGTCATGTCATATCATGTCCCGTGTCCATGCATCATACACCTCCATTGTACATATATGCCCAGCTTCTTGCCGTGTTACCATTATAGCGTTCATATTCTAGTATTCTACCACTGGAAACGAGAATATATATAGCTTTCGCGTTCTGATAGAGATTATCTGTTTAACAAGTTCGAAAATAAATTTGTATTGTGATGACAAATATTTGAGTTATTAAAATAAGAGAAAAAGAATCTCATGTTATAAGAAATTTCTAATTTTATATCATAAATATAATAAGTGTGGAATTTAGAAGAAGAGTTTATTTTCTCCTACATAAAAAAACAAATCCCTTAAAATAATTAATATTTACTGAGTTGCACTTCTCAAAAAAATTTCTTGACGTAAACACTTTTTTGATTTTTCTGAAATTATTGAAACTACTATAGTACTATAGTTTTTGAAATTTAGTTTTTTGTTTTAATGCATATTTGAATAACAAGTAATGCAATAAATGAAGGTCTGTTACGCATTTTCCAAAAACACAAAAGGTCCAACCTGGGATAGTGAATTGGCTTCAGCTGATCTCAGATCCGCATTTAATGCAAGACCACAGAAAGCAATAAGCTATAACGGAGAAACACCAAGTTGGGTAAGTTGTGTTTGGTCACACCTCACGTGGAAATTAAATTTCTCGGAAAATGAGGGTATCATTGTTAGGTCATTATCTCACTAAATACTGAACAAACATTGATTATGGTCTTAAAGTTTGCATCCCGGATTGGTTTCCCCGAAGCTCTTAAATTAGACAAATAAAAACCTGCAGTGTGTCTGTTTATTTGTCTGAATGGGAATGGACGAAAAAGAAAAGAAAAGGAGCAATTTTAATTAGATTATTACGTGGCTCCCATAACAATACCATATGGAATCGTATAATTTTTGTTTCCTAGTTTTTGATGAATAATCACATTAAAACGATATACAAATATTGGAAGTAGTAATCAATTGGTTTAAGAAGGTCCATAATGTTGATGAAATGTTTTGATTGATTGAGTTTACATAAAATATTAATATTTTGTGCCCGTCTCCCTGTACGGTAGAAGCTGCTATCCTGAAAACCTAAATTTACTTGGTTAGGCGTGAATGAAAATTTTAAAAAATAAATAAATGATAGTGTGCAGGTTTAGAAGCTTCGGTGCTAGACAGGAATCTCCGCTTAACAGGCTCCCTTTCTTTTTATCTTTGTAAAATGTGTTTTGCGTTAAAACAAAGCAAGTTCAGGTAGGCAAAAGGAACACGAGAGTTTGAAGCTAGCAACCTATTATTAGTTTTTAATTACGCCGTTTGATACATGGTTTTTTTTTTCAAATTCTCGGAAAATTGAATTTTTTTAAATTTTAAATTTTCAGATATTATCGTAAACTGAGTATAAAAATTATATTTTTGAAAATTGAGATTCTAAAATTTCTTCTGTACCAAAAATTCCTTTATTGGTAGGTTTGACCCTTTTAAATTGGTCCCACCCCTTATATCTGAGTCTGAGGCAAAGCCTTTGGTTTTCGTTTAAACAGTTCAGTGATCGAAGTGGAGATTTATTCAGAATCCCAATAATACATCTCATCTCAACCATTTGTTTATTACATTCTATGATGAGGTATATATTCAAGCAGCCATTTTTTGTTTTTAAAATTTTGACATTTTGAAATTATAGTGCATTAGATTGAGGAAAAGCAAATTGCCCCACCTGCAAAACCAATACTTTTGCACCAAAAAAAAAAAAAAAAAATCATATATAAGAGTTTTATTTTTCTCATGTTGCATGAGATAAATTGTCATATGTAACACACAAAAAAGTGGGTAGGACTCATTTTGTTATTTGCTCTCTCTCTTTTAGTGGATTCCACTTACTTTTTAGTGTGTTACATGAAATAATTTATCTCCTACAACATGAGAAAAATAAAACTCAGAAAGATATTTTCTGCCTATGAAGCAAAAAATATTTCTATGTCACTAAGAATGAAAAAAAAAGTATGGTTCATCATTTTATAAGTTTTTCTTTTTCTCAATGATAGAAAAATATTTTCTGCCTTAAGAGGCAGAAATATTTTTCCTATACATAAACAAGTAAAGTATATCTATATATTAAATGCCATCATAGGTTTTTGAAGTGACATTTAACTGAATAAAATAGCAACAGATTATGGAATCTTTTATTAGTTCACGGCTAGTTATGTCTTCGTTACGAGATTCAAATCTAAAACAAAAATCAGTAGCAGAGATTCACGTTGTCTAATTTGTCTACCTCTGTTTTCAGATAATTAGTTAAATTCAATTAGGAGGAATAAATCCACAAACACCTTTTCCATTCAAAAAATAAGAAAATATTATTATCCTTTCACATAAGAAATCATCTTTCATTTTCTAACAATTCTATTTTCGTACCTTATTTTCTCTTTTTTCTTATAATCGTGGGCGCATAATTTTTTTTCTATTGGCCAGTTGCACTGAAAAAGTACCATAAAAATTTCACCTCCGTCCCAAACAGCGTGTGTACGCACGAAAGTTACATTTATGAAGTTCAATAATGCTATTCTTTCTTTATTTCGGTTTTAGAGGGAGGGTGGAGAGGTACTCATTTAGGTTGGATTTGGCAAAATATCAATTCCTTGTTATCATTTAATTCCTCATAGACGATAGTGAGTGCATTCTTGACATTCTTTTTATCCTCTCGACAACATGTCTCTCTTAGTTTTATTTCCAACAACCACTAGTAATCTTGAAAGTGAGTGACAACGATTTAATTTCTTATATGCTATTAGGCGGTCTATTGGGGATTTGGAGATTATTTATGGTGAATCGGGACCACCATTATTTAGGTGGTCCCTTAGTGTAAATAGGAGAGTAAAATTGAAAAAGAGGAAAAATAACAGAAATAAAAAAGAAAAGAAAAAATTAATATTGTAAAAGGGAGCACGATTCAGTGGTCCTGGACCATATAAAATATTTCCAGGAATAAGATGTCCAACCAAGCTATAGACGATAAAAAATAAAAAATAAAAAATAAATTGTGGGTATATGAATACGCAGCTTGAATGTGAACAATTATTTTAGCCATTGCAAAGCTGAATGGCAGTTTTTCGTACTCATCCCGAATCTTGCAGGCAGCTATTATTGGATTCGGAAACATGGATGACATTCCAAAATTTACACACATAATACAAGAGGCGCCATATACAGACAACGTTTTTCAACACAAGCGTATGATGTATAAGATAAACATACATGTATTCATATATACTCTAGTTTTTTTTCTCTGGGCATCATGATAATGCTGCATTGCTGCAGTCGCACAGGATACATGTTCAGCGGGACCACGCCAAAATTCTGAGCTGGATTCGTACCCATCATTTGATATTTTGATAATGACTGGTTAATTCAAAACTAACGGCTCTGATCTCCCTGCCTATTTCACCTTCCATCAACACAAGTTCAACGTATTTAATGGTGGATATGCCACCAGCCGGGCAGCTACACGTGGATATGGATTGCACTGAATGATAGTTCTCCACTTCTTTGTCATATTAGACCTTATTTTACTGTTATATCAGAGACCTTAATGACCACATCGATTCTTTTTTTCTTTTTAAAATAAATGAATAAATTATATCATGTCTAATTTTAAGAAGAAGAAAAAAAAAAGATAATCGATTTACAGCCAAAATCCTTTCATATAAACTAGTCATATTAAATGAAGGGTTTTGTTTTTCTAAGTTGCATGAAAAAACAAATTTTTTCTACGCACACCATAAAAAGACGTGCCACTCATTTTTTATTTTTTATTTTTTTAACCCACACTTAATGTATCTATGACATGAGATTAGAATTCTCCTACAACATGAGATTTATTTTTCCCTCAATTGAAACATGTCACATGATGAATCGCAAATATTTATTAATAAATAAATAATCAGCAATTTAACAATGACAGGAGTGATACTGTATGTCTGTAATTTTCAATACTAAATAAACTAAAAACTCAACGATTATATAAAAAAATGGTATATTTTTTTAATGTTTGTGACGTGTGTCCCTCCGGTTGGCGTTACTTCTATCAAATAGTTTTGTCATAAATTATAGAATGCCGTTGAAGCAAAGCACTAACCTAATTTTCTTCTAACAGGTTCATATGTTCTACATTTAATAATAATTACTATAAACAACGTCATGTCTGCTGAGAAAAACTATGTTCAGATTGAGAAAGAAGAGACACTACTGTCCTATCGCAGTGAAAGCAACAAGAGGATTTGCTATCATTTAGCCACATATATATATAGATTGATAAGAGATAATGACTTTTACAGGAATGGTAAGCATAATATAATTGAAGACAAAAATCGGAATTTCCATTCCTTTGTCTTCCCATGCAGTAAAGGAAATAGAAAAGTGACAATCTCAGATTCTGAATTTCCCCTCGCACGGTTGCATTTACTCCATACGTGTGCACATTCATGAAAAAAAAAAGTGACTTCTAACTACTGAGTATACTACACATAATTCTCCCCTCAACCTTAAATCAAGAATTTAATTTGAAGAAGAAGATGAAGCCTCATCTTTGTGTTTAATCCCCTTCCTAACATGTTCTAACAACAAAGATGAACTAGTAGTATGAACCTCAGCTTCCAAACAAGAAACACAACGAGTGCTGCAAGAAGACAGAGATGAACTATGAAACGATAAAGGAGAAGAAGGAGAATGGGAAGTAGAAGAAGATGATGATGATGATGAACCTAAAGCAAATGCAAGACCAACCAATAAATCAACAAAAGCACCAACAATATAGCCATGATTGGTTTTCCCATTGACCCTCAAATACCAACATAAAAGCTCCTGAAGACCCTCCCAATCCTTCACACCTTCAGCCGCTACCATCTCCTCCATGGACTTTCGAAAATCAACATAAGGGTCTTGAGATTCCATGGATAATACCACACTGTCTTTGAATGGCAAGCTTGTTACTTTAGCCTCTAATATAGAGCTTGTCTCATCTGGCTCGAAGAAAAGCCTCTCAGAACGCAACCCACGAATCACGGTCTCAATTGAATCCTCTTTTATGGATTCCTCAGATGCCATTGAGAAGCTATCAGACTTGGGAGAAACGGTGAAAAATGATTCAGAGCTCTCCAACATGTCCATGGTGGCATCCAAGTAGGATGAGTTGATAGTTTTGAATGTGTCATCTTTGGCTCTAAAAGAGAGGGTTCTAGGTTGGTGACAAGATGGCCAAGGCCAAGAGGAAGAAGAAGAAGAGAGAGACAGAACTTGTGTGTTCTTAAGAAGAGAAAGAAGCTTCATTTTTTTCTTGCCCATCTGGTTTTTGATGTGAAATGTGGATTCAAATGAATTTTGGAGCTTTAGAAATGTGAGTTAAGTCGAATGGGGGCATTAATGGCAGGTCAGATATGACTCCTGCCCTTAGGAGGGAAGATTTTAAAGATGTGGTGGGACACTTTTGAAAGCTGTATTGGGCTAATGGGGTCACCTCACCGTATCTTCTTATTAAATTTTTACAGGTTCTATAAATAAATGTAACTGCAAAATTATTAATTATAGCGAAGATTATTTATGCAATCGTGGGAGGAATAGTTTATGGGTTTATCATCTATCATTTATCATTACCATAAAAATTTTCCTACACTCATGACATTTTGTGGGGCATGCAGCAAAAAAAAACTCTGGCACGCAAAATGAATATCTATAACATAACACAATCACTTTTTCTACAACATAACTCTTATAAACCTCATAATTTATTTATCGTATACACAAAGTAATTTAAAAGAGAAAAACTATAAACAAATGAGAGAGAGAGAAATTTAATAGAATCTACCATTTTTTTTTATGTACGTGGGCTGTGGCAGACAAATTTATAGTTTTTCCTTAAATATATTATAATTTTAATTTATAGTCTTATAATAGTATAAGATACAAAATTTTATATGTATCATACCACAAAATATCTAAGTAATACTTTTTCGTATCTAAGCGATAGTTTGATATCACGAAAAGAAAAATAATACACTTTCTTAGATATCATATTTCTAAGTGATAAATTTAAAATACAGGAATTAAATAATATATCAGGTAACCACAAGGGTGAGTTGAACGTAATTTTTATTAATAATAAGTAATGATTAATTATAAAATTAATAATTTTTTAATATTTTGATAGATTTTTAAAAAATGTATTTCTACAATTTTTTTTTTTTGGTAAGCGTATTTCTACAATTTTTTTTTTAACTTTAAACTTTAGGGTATGTTAAATTCTTTTCAAATAGAGTGTTAACGGACTGTGTTTTATTTTAAAAAGGTTTTACATTTGTTAGTGTACCAAATAAATGTAAAATAATTATTTAATTTTTTGTACAATTATTTTATTTTTGTTCATTTAAATTTTTTTTCAATAACCGTAGCTAAATATCAATAAGTTGGATAGGAGTGGTCTTACGACGAATGACCTCTCTGTTTTCCTATTACAATTTTCCTTACATTTTATGCTATAAGATATTATTATCAAATAATATTATTATCAATGTTACTATCATATCGTAACCGTTGATTTCTATCAATCAACGATTATCATTTATTGCGAATTAATATTAATTAATAAGTGTGATTTGTGGAAATAATAACTGCATAAATCAACGGTTAAGATAAGACAGTGACATTGGTAGTAACATTATCTGATAGTAACAATATCTTATTCCATTAAGATAAGGGAATAAAGTATCTAATGTTACTTCAGAAAACTTTGTCTAATATTAAACGAAACGACATCAATTTATGTTTGAAAAATTAAAAAAATTAAAATGATAAATACTATTATAAACCCGCAATAAATTAAAATTGGAAATACACTATAATTTTTGCTCCAAAATAATATAATTTTAGTAAATATTAGATAAAATTTTCTAAAATAACATTAAAAAAAATGAACCTTTAAGATAATTCGGGCAAGATGGTAGCCTCTAAATGATTATATCTTTTTTTTTCCGGGCCTCTCCTAGGAATCACCTTAATGTTAGCTCTTCTCTTCCTTCTCTTTTTGGGTCTAACCTCCTCTCGATTGATTTAAGGGGACGTTTGGTATTGGAGAAATTTTTTTGTATCCTGGAATCACAATTACTTGGAATATGATTGGAACAAAAATTGTCTGGGAATGTTACAAAAAAGTGTTTGGTAAGACAAAATAATACTGGGAATATTAGTTAATTTTTCTGAAGTGTTGTTTGGTTAATAACAAGATTTTGTTGGGAATATGATGAAATTTTACGCAAATACCCTCTTAAAGAATAACTTTTATTAAAAACAATTTAGATACAAAATAACAAAACAAAAGCAGAGAACTAGTTGTGACTCTGTCGTGATGCCTCTCTTTAGATTCAAAATAACAAAACAAAACGCAGATACAAAAAACAACAGATACAAAATAACAAAATAAAATGCAGAAAACAAAATTTTACGCAAGTATCAATTGATGAAACTAACTTTGGACACTAACTTATAATTATAAACACGATCAGAACAAAAAAAAAAAAAACAAGGCATAGAGGGTAACATTCAGACCAAGACTTTCTTTTTAAAGCAAAAGTGTATTTGGTTTGAACAAGTCAAGATAAGGTACGCAGGATAATAGAGGGCAATTTAGTCCGAAAATACAATTTACGTTTTACCAATTCACTGGTATCCTGAAATACCACGTTTTCAAGAGGAATCATGGTTCACATTTTTATGTGTTAGAGTGAATACTGGGTATCCATATTTTTCAAGACAAATTGCAACTACCTTCTACCAAATATGGGTATTTTACATTGCCATACCCACATTACCGGTAATGTAAAATATGTCATCGTAACAAACAGCCCCTAAGATTAATGTGGATGGAGCTGTAAATGTGGGAAAAGCTGCTTGGGAGGGGGGGGGGGGATTTGTCGAGATTATGATGGTGTTTGGGTTAGTGGTTTCCAATCATTATTGGGTTTTTGTTCTCCTCTCCAAGCTGAATTATGAGCTATCCTCAAAAATTGTGAGTTTGCTTGGCAGCTAAATCAAGGTTATTATTGAGAGTGACTCTGCCCTTGCTATTAACTTGCCTACTAGTATTGGTAAAGACACTCAAGAACTATCCCTTTAGTTAGGATTCTAGCTTGGAAGGATAAAGATTGGAATATTGAATTTTTTAATATTAAGTGTGATGGCAACAAGTGTGCTAATTGGTTAGCTAAGAAAACTCCCTCCGGGTTCTCATTAATCATTATTGTCCTTCTCCAAGTTGTTGATTTACTTCTCCTTATCATCTCTGATCAAAAAGGTGCTGCGAGTAGCAGTAATAGGCCCCTAATTGATTTGTTTATCTTTTCTGTGATGTTTTCCTTTTGTTTTCTTGGGGCTCTGCCTTTTATTGTAAAGAAAAAAAAAAACTGATTACCAATATTTATTTGTGTGGCAATGTGCTTATTCATCTTAAGCATCGTCTCAGGTATGAATTTTGCTAATAAAAAAAAATGTGTTAAAAGAGCTTTGTCCAATTGAATAGATATAGCTTTGTCCTATTGAATAGATATAGATATATATATATATATATATATATATATATATATATATATATATATATATATATATATATATATATATATATAGAGGTATAGGATCCTTTGACACTATTGGGCAAACTTTGAAATTTGACATCAAATCCTAACCGTTGATTCCCGTCAAACAACGATTATCATTTATTGGCAATTAATGATTAATTAATAAGTTTAATTCCTAATAAATTATAACCGTTGATTGGCGGAAATCAACGGTTAGGATTTAGTGTCAAATTTTAAAGTTTGACACCGGTGTCAAAGAATCCTGCCATATATATATATATATATATATATATATATATATATATATATATATATATATTTAACTTGAGTCAAATTAGTTAGAATTAAAATCATTAATAAGTCTATGATTCCATGTAAGTATATACTAGTAACTTAATCTTTTCAAAATTTCCATTTTTTCCATCCATTGTTTTTGTAATATCTAAACATTTAAAATACAATTACTCCTTATAAATAAAAATTCAAAAGAGGAGTAAAAATCTGATAAATTAATTGTAAACAAAAAATGAAGTAAAACTCATATTATGAGCCCTATCTTTTTTTTTTTTGATAAACATATTATGAGCCCTATCTATTATTTAGGTTATAACACTTACACAAAAATAATAAAATATTTTTTAAACATAATTAAATATATTTTCAATATATTTTAGATGAGTAATTAAACGTTACTAATTATAATAAATTAAAAAATAAAATATTTTAGTAATTAATTTTTTTTAAAGTCTTGCTTATTTTATAAAATAATTACTATTTATTCTTTTAGTATATATTTAGATGAATTCAATAGTAAATAAATTTAAATTCCTTAAGTAAAAAAAAATGTACAAGAATAAATACTTTTGTCTTTTGCAATATTATGTTCTTTTAGAATATTCTAGCTTGATTATACGAGTAAGAAAGATTGTAACAAAAAATGTTTATGATCAGAAACGGTTTTACAACCGGGCCAAACATGTAATCTTCCTCTACACAAATAGCCTGGAACCACCTTGAGTCAGAGCATCTTGCAGTTTGACCAGCTTTAACCCATGGGTCTTCAATGGAACAAGATGGGGTGTACCTGCAAGACACTCTGACGCTCAAGTTAGATTTGGTTCAAGCAGGTTTTATTATGTAGAAGAAGATGTGTACCTTGGGTTAACACATGTATTTATAGTGAAGAGATGACCAGCTTGGGAGATGTCTTGGTGCTGAAGTATATTTGGAGATGAAATATTCAGAAAGATATAGTCTTTAATATTGTGGAGTTTGATGAGATGAGGTTCCAGGTTCAGCTGGTGTTTTTATAGCCTTATCTCATTATGTCAGGCTATCTTGGTAGAGTGGTGGCAAGCTGGTGCTGTATTTATTTATTTGTTCAATGGCGTGGCGGATCTTTATTAGTTCATGTGATTGCTTCCTTATCTCTAAAGTTATGCTGAAGGGCGGTTTGGGCACGATGATACCATCGCACCTCATTCTGGGTCTGGTGGGTTTGGGCCTTGTTCTATAAATTTTGGCCTTCCATGGGTCTGTCATATTTTATCGAAATCAATTTATAAAAATAATGATTGTAAAAAAATACTTTTAATTGATGTTAATTAGTTTTATTGGATGAATTGATAAACTTATTTTTGAAATATAATAAGGTTAGAATATTATCATTCAATTGAACCAAAAAGAAGAAGAAATGTTTATGCTTACCTAACAAGAAGTTACGAACATATAATTCTGAAAATAATCTTTTGTTTCAATGGAAAATCTATACTAGAAAAGTGTAATGAAGTTTGGACAATCTCCTCTTCTTCTTTTTTGGGTAACCGACAATCTCCTTTTTTAACCGGTAGTTCTCTCTCTTGTTATTATATCTATCAATATAAGTGAAGACAATTTATGCTTATTATATAAATCTCAAATTTATAGAACACGAGTAATACATGCAATGCTATATGGATCTCAATGTTGGTCAGCACATAGGTAATATGAGCATAAAATTGGAGTTGCAGAGATGAGGATGTTAAGGTGGATGTGTGGTTATACGAGATGGATAAGATAAGAAATGAAGATATTCGACGAAAGGTAGGAATACTTTCGGTGGCTGAGAAGATGAGAGAACATAGATTGAGGTGGTTTGGACACGTAATGAGAAGGCCCTTGGATGCTCCCGTAAGAACAGAAGTTTGTTACCAAGAGTTCAAAAAAAAAAATAGAGTTAGACCGAAACTTACTTGGGGAAAGGTAGTTAAACAAGATTTAATGGAGCGAGATATAGATTGGCGGACAGTATCCCTTAGAACGGAATGGAGAAAAGCTATAAGTATGGTAGAGGATTAGACCGTTGTTATTCCTATATTTCAGATGGGCTCCTTTTGAGTCTTTTTCCGCAACTTCTGCTGCTTTACCCTTATATATATATATATATATATATATATATATATATATATATATATATATATATATATATATTTTATTTATACTTTTATGTTTCTTTTTTCAACATTTTTGTATCTTTTATTTGGGTTCATCTATCACCGACCTCAATAAATTTGGGATAAAGGTGTTATTGATGTTGACGTTGATATAAATCTCAAATTTAATATGTATTAATTATTTAAAATTATATATTTTACACGTGGATATTTGAACTGCGTCGTGCCTTTTTTTTTTTTTTTTATATCTTTTACAAGTGAAATTTCATTTATCAAGACTCTTGATACTTGATAGCACGCTATACCATCAACGACCGTATTCAACGAAAACCCACGCACACACGTAAACCAAACAGGTAAACATGTTAATATCCTATTTTGCGTGGGAAAAGGAGGAGGGGTGCACCCCCTTCCATGACCTACTTAACTAAAGGCACTAAATTGACCTATCTTTTTTTTTTCTCTTTAAAAATAAATAAATTACGTAATTACTTAATATTAATTGACTACGTGTACAACAGATATAAAAGTATGCTTCTCGTTCTAACATTTGGAGCTGTGCTCTATTTTTTCATTAAACCCTTTAGCCCCCAAAAATTCACCATTCTTCACCTTGGAGTACTGTATCTAAAACACTCAAATACGAAAGCAAGGAAAGTGAATGAAAATTTCGAAGGGTGGATTAATTGGTGATATGAGTCTCAGGATAGATAAATGGCGAAAACAACATCAATTCATATTTTGGCCTTTTGGGTAAAAAAATAACTGTCCTATTATACACATATGTGTGCCCTTGTCCCGTCCGAATCGTGTGATATCCAAAAGACCTGACTCGCTCCAAAAATTACTAATGTCCTAGAATAAAAAAAAATTGAACGATTGAACAATAATCTTAGTCATTGTCTTGTGGGGATGATATGTAACAGGTGGGGTATGTGGGGGGATGGATTGTCTTGCGTAACTTGGTTAAGATAGAGCTCTTCACGTGCCTCACAAAAAATTGAGAGAGACTCACTGAACTAGGAATAGACTAACTGAGTGGTACTCAACCCGTAGAAATAATGAGGTTTGGCCAATGGCCCGCCATTTCTTTTATTCATTATTTTGTTCAGTGTCACATTTTTTGGTACGTTCAAAACCTCCAATCTCCAATATTTGTAACATTCAAAAATAGTTGAACTTGTACCTCTATTCTGCTTATATAGTCGACTCAAGAGTTTAAGATATAGTATATTTATGGGGTTGATCATTGCATGCTAATACGTTGTGGTTAAGCAGAATGAACAGGTTTAGTACTGCACCCATTTCCCTGGACAAGTTAACGTGTGATGAATGTAATGGGACCATGGTATAGGCAATGCTAGTATTTTGATTAGGTTATAATTCCAACAGAATTAAAAGATGGGGGACCTTGTTTCTTTCCAACCCCAACATCACAGGAAATGAATCATATCCACACCGCATTGAAACAAAAGTACAGAGGGGATGCGCATTCCCCAATCCCCACCACCGCACAAAACTTTTTTATGGATGCCCTTATGGGAAATATTACTCTCATTTTACATGAGATAATTATCTCATTTTCTCTCACTTCGAAAATCGTGCCCCTTTTATTTTTCTTTTTCTTTTTTGCTTTTAAATAGCGGGCCCTACTTGGATTCTCTCTGTAACATGAGAACTACTCTCATATTACATGAGAGTAATATTACCCTACCCTTATTTGCAACTTGTAGGCACACTTTTTTATGTGTGCAGGAGATCAAATTATCTCATGCAATAAAAATTATATTCCCTCCTTTAAATTATTCAATTATTCTATACGAGAATATTAAACTCTTCGAAAACTCATTCCCAAACGATTTTTCTTATTCCTTCACCCTCGTTTACGGTTTCTGTAGTAGTTGGAGTAAGTTTAGATCAATTAAGCTCATTGAGTTCTCAATTCAAACTGAAATAAATTTTCCAAATTTGTCCCATAAATATTGAGTTTAGCTAGTTCAAAACTAAGTCCAATATAAATTACTAAAGGTAAAGTACAAGTTCATTTCAGCACGACTCACTACTAACTTTAATTAAATTCTCTTTTTTATGTCGAGAGGATTCGTTTTTTAGGTTGAAATTATTATAAATTTATGTAATTTAAGCTTTTAAATAAATCACCTTGTGATAATTTAGAATTGTAATGTTATAGTGATTACAAATTAGAGTCGGCAACCACAACCGTGATCATAATATTATGTTTTCCAGTCATCGCAATTATGGCCACTTTTTTTTTTTTTGGCCATTATAATAATCGCACTGCAAAACCGTAACTATGGTTTAGAACAAAATATATCCAATAAATTTTTATTGTTTTGCCATAAACTAGAGAAATTTGATTTGGAGAGCTGAGGAATTCATTTTTGTTTTCATTCTTCCTTTCATTTGGAACTGAAACTTCAATATCCTCTTGATCAAAATTAAGGTTTTTTTTTTAAAAAAATGTATACTGAACTAATTATTTCTTTGAGAAGAGTTAGTCCCTCGTGTTCTCCACAAATTTCAACTATTTGAATAGACTATGAAACTAATTTCAAGTCGAGACTTAATTAAAGTTCACTGCCCCTCCCCAAATATACATTTGGTTGGAATCGAACTAATTTTTTTTTTTTCTATTCTACTCAGCTTATATTGCAACTAAATTAAATACCTTTGCACAACTTTTTATATCTAACTAAATGTGAGCTCTTGAGTCAAGAGATCAGAGAAAAGGAGAGAATGAAAACAAAAAAATGAATAAGATAATGTCTGTAATCATATCATAGCTCTTAGTATAATATAAATAATTTTTATATGGTACTGAAATTCAAATGCATAACTTTATGCAAGTTATTCAATCCCATCACTATTAGCACACTTCTAATTAGTTTAATGCAAAGTTAATTTCATTTATACCATGATCGTAACTTATTTTGGATTGGATAAATGAAAAATGATCAAATTGAGAGAAATGAAATGCAATAAAATAAAAATTATTGTTGTTAATCAAATTATTGATAATTAATAAAACAAAATTTAATAAAATATATTTCATTCAATCTAATATTTTTAATCTTTTAAGCAAAGGATATTAGATAAAACAAAATAAAAATAATTTATTATTCACTAATTTTCTTATCATCTCATCAACTTCTCAAATAACATAATAAAATGTCTAATTTATTTTATCAGAGAATATTTAATTGATAATATAACCATTTTAGTATATTTTATTTCACTCAACCTATATGTATTTGGTACATATGCGAAACTGCAATGGCATGCGCGATGTTTGGTGTACTGTCTTAGATAGAATATTTAAATAATAATATAATTTTTTTATCATATTTTATTTCATTAAACTTATAGGTAAATATTCAAAATTTTATATGTTCTCGATCTCACGCCGCATGCAAGGCAAAGTTCGGGATCGGGACTTTTATTTTAATTTTTTTTTTTTGTAGGGACTTTAATCACTATTGCCAAACTGCATTGGAATGCGTGAAGTATTTAGTGCACTATCATAGATTGAATTTTTTTTTTTTTGAATAAAATCATAGATTGAATTCTTATTTCAATTTACAGAGGGTGCATTTAGATTCAATTCTTATTTCAATTTACAGAGGATGCATTGACCGCTATCAAGGGGAATGTGGGTTTTTTTTTCCTCTCAAAAGAATTTCAAAAATTTATTTTGGTTAAGATTTGAACTCAGTGAATTCTTAGACACTCAATTATCAACTTAGCTACTATTGGGTTATTTCATTTTTTTTTTGTTCTTTAATTTCTTTCTTTATTCTTGCGTGTTTTGTGCCTTGTTTTCTTTATTCTTATCTACACTGCCAATTATATTATTATTATTAAGGGAATAATAACTGTCATTTTAAAGGATAAAACTTATATCCTTTTAGATTTTAACCGTTGATTTCTGTCCATCAACGGTTATAATTTATTGGATTAAAATTATTAATTAATTAATAATAAATTTGGCTCATTAAGTTTGACCCAATAAATTATAATCGTTGATGGACAAAAATTAACGATTAGGATTTAAAATAATATAAGTTTATATCCTTTAAAAGGATAGATGTTTTTCCCTATTATTAATTGGCTTGGAAAAGGCCAAGGAAGCTGAGGTACTACAAACCCTAAAGATTCTGAAAACTCGTTTAAATCTTTTTTTAATATAACGTGATGATTGACTCTTTAAAATAAATAATAAAGAATGTAATTACTAATAATGTTTGTGGACAACCTAATGTTTAAAAGTCTCGTCTCTGGTTTTTTATTTCAGCAATTATGGTGTTATTGGTGTGTATTAGTGATATTAAGCCGTAATAATATTGATATCACCTATACTAAATAGTATATAGGTTTCAACCCATTTATAGCTTAAGAAGCCCAATAACAAAGACTTAAGGGCGTTTGGTAGCCGGTATTTTATCGGATTCTCAACAAATTGAATTTTTTTAAATTTTAAATTTTTGAATATTATCAAAAATTGAATATTTTTAACATATTTTTGAAAATCGAAAAAATAAAAATAAAAATTCTGCTCTATCAAACACCCCCTACAAGGTAAGAAAACACGTTCATCCTACAAATGCGCCATCTCCTAAGCCTTTTCAATAGCCAATACGTGATTATACACTAATGGCTAAATAGACATCATGCACATGGGGGGAAATCTTTGGTACAGCCGATGTATGGTACATTACTAACTTTGACACTCAACATAATTATCGGCAGATTACTGAACAATAAGTTATGGGATTTATACACCAGAATCACCCAGCGATGAGTTGCTATTATCACCTTCATTGGGACAGTGCATCTGCTTACACATTGCATACATACCATTTAGGATGCCAAACACTGAGTTGTTTTGAGTCTGCGGAATCAACGGCATGCAAATTAAAATCTGCCATTGCCACCTTCACTAGTGTAAATGAAGTTCGGACAAAGAGTGTATAAGATTTTCTCCAGTATAAGATGTCACCTCGGAGGAGCCGTTTGTACCAGATCCTCATTTTTTTTCTTTCTGTCCACTTGGCTAAGCAATTTTAAAATTCTAACTATCCAAACAATGAGAAACCGTGGAACATTCTCAAGTATGGCCTCAACAGATGGTCTCGGGTGTGTCAACACAAATACAAAGAGGGAATAAAAAAGGTGTTGGATGGAGCAACAGCCATTTATATTGGACACTGATGGTACCTGTGGAACTCTAGCTATGGATCTATACAAAATCAATATTAATGGCAGAACAGAATTAATTGGAAAGCAACAACAATTTACTGAATATACCTCAGTGACTCTTTTTCATATATTAAGGAAATGAACTACAATCATCAACACCATATTACAAATGAAAAATAGCAAAGCTCCACTTCACCATCGTGATAGGGAGACACATTGAACAAGAAATAACCACTACAGACATGACTACTTTCACGAATGTATTGCAGCAATTACAGACTCTATTAATCAAAGACTAAATGAAAGAACGAGGACTCTTCCTTCTACACAGCACTCCCAACCTCCAACTCTACTGCAAAAACATGCCCGTTTTGCAGCAAACCCTTTCTCCCTTTTTCAGTGGATAAAACTTTTCATACCTCTTCCCTGCTCTCCACTCTCATATAACTAACTTCCTTCACGTTCTCCTCCTTCCCAATTTCCATCGAGCCATTCATCATCTGCCAGCTGTCCCATCCTGAAATAACTAACTTGGTGCTTGCATCACTCTCTGGACCCACTTTGCTCCCTTGATCGTCACTTTCACTGTGGGCTTCTTGCACCATCACTCCCAAATTGGCTTGTACCCTCATGGGCCTGGGCTGGTTGGTCTTCTATTTGGATTATTGGCGTTAATATCCCTTCACCTTGTTGGTACTCTTCCTGCTGGTATTCTTCCTGTTGTTGGGTTGGACCCTTCTCACTTCTCCTTCTTGTGTATGTCTTTGGGAACGGCTTTAGGGCTCATCAGACACTGTCACAGTTCATGGACCATGAGAATTGACAAATGCTGGATTATAACATTTTGAAAATTTCTTTATATTGTATAAATGAAATTATGAACATATATATATATATATATATATATATATATATATATATAGAGAGAGAGAGAGAGAGAGAGAGAGAGAGAAATATAATGCATGTCTGCATTCATGCATGTGAAACAAATTCATAGGTAATCTGAATCAATCCACCAAGAAGTCCAATCAAGCTGTGGCCGGAATTCAATCCCAATGTCTAAAAGATAGACAAGGTTCGTCAAGTTCAAAGAAGTGCAGCTCACTCATCAGCAACCCCCTTACAGAACTGTTGTGGCTCTCTGCTTACCAAGAAAATAATATTAATCAGAATCTGGGCTCCTCCACACTCGCAGTTGAAGTAACTAATTTTTAAGTGATCCGAGAATAAATCCTTAACAGTTGACGCAAACCTCCTAGAACAGATGCAATATTTGGGCATGAGCATACTAGAAAGATGGTACCTGTTACCGTATAAACCTGCTGGATCCTTAGAAACATCAGACTCAGATTTCAGACATTACAAATATTAAATACTTTCTCAGTAGCCATAAGATTGTAATATTTCACAGTAGTGTTCTGATAATAAAAGAAATGATACTGAATTTTATTATACTTTCATATATGGTTTCTGAACATTCCTTGCAATTCTCATAAAGGAAAATGCAAGAAACACAGAGATCTCAAAGTATTACAAGCAAAAGGAAAATTAAAGATAGTTATGGAACAATTATGAGAGGTTCCACTCTCTCCCACTCCCAAATCAAGGGCCTATTTCAGGTTCAGATTTTCCACACCCTTCCCACGCTACTCCCACTCCTTATAAGCCTTCCCTACTAACAAACCTTCTCACTCCCTCACTGCCACGTTGCTATTCTGTTGAGGGATGTTAATGTCCAACTTGTTGCATCTTCCCTCCTCTTGGGCTTTCAAGTATGGTCTCTACAATTGGGCTTTGCTTGTCCTTATTGGCCCAACTCTTTCTATGTTTGTTCCTTTGATAAACTTGCAGTGGAATTGTATCAATACTTCCCCCCAAATTAAGCACCTTGTCCTCAAGGTGAAACCAAGGAAACTGACGCTGGATTACCGAAAACTCTTCCCAAGAGTTTTCAAAGGATGGCAGATTGCGCCATTTGAGCAACACCTCCAAACAATTAGAGCTGGAACGTCTCCATTGCAACACTTCTTCAGGTTCTGTTACTAGCTCCCAATCCTCTGACAAACAGGACGGTAGATGCTGCACGTTAGGGACAGCCGCAGTAGCTGGTTTAAGCAAGGAAATGTGAAATACGGGATGGACCCTACACTCCGCTGGCAACAACAACTTGTAGGCCACCTCCCCAATGCGTTGAATTACCTTGAACGGTCCATAAAATCTGGGGCTCAATTTCTCATTCACCCGCCTAGCAATGGACTTCAAACGATAAGGTTGCAGCTTAAGATATACCATATCACCCTCTTTAAAGCACACGTCGCGCCTATTCTTGTTGGCTTGTTTGATCATGCGGTTTTGAGCGTTGAGCAAATTTTGCTGGAGTTCTTGAAGTATACTATCCCTCTCCAAAAGTGCTTGTGACACTACATCCAAAGCCGAGACAAAATGATTGGCCTTGAATAAGGTAGGAGGGTCAATGCCATACAACACCTTGAAAGGAGTAAGTCCGGTTGAATCCTTGTAAGACGTGTTGTACCAATATTCAGCCCAAGGAATCCACTTGGGCCACTGTTTAGGCTTTGGGCCACACATACAACGAAGATACACTTCGAGGCACCGGTTTACCACCTCCGTTTGTCCATTCGCTTGAGGGTGATAAGCGGTTGTATAATGTAGTTTGGTACCTGCACATTTAAAGATTTCAGACCAAAAAGAACTCATGAAAATTCTGTCCCTGTCCGACACAATGGTAAGGGGAAACCCATGAAGTCGTACCACCTCCTGGATAAAAATTTCAGCTACATCCTGTGCAGAAAATGGATGTTTCAACGTAAGGAAGTGTGCATACTTCGAGAACCGATCCACCACCACAAAGATGGTATCAACCCCCATGGCTTTGGGTAAACCCCCAATAAAATCCATGGAGACATCAACCCAAACCTTACTAGGAATGGGCAGTGGTTGCAATAACCCAGCCGGAGATAAATTCTGAGTTTTGCTACATTGGCAAATAGCACAACCAGCCACATATTCCTTGATGTGTTTTCTCATACCCTCCCAATACACAATACCAGACAGCCTCTTGTAAGTGCGTAGAAAACCAGAGTGACCCCCCACTGCAGAACCGTGAAATTCTTCTAGGAGAGGAGGAATAAAAACGGACTTGCTAGAGAGTACCAACCTTTCTTTGTAAAGTAATCTGCCACCAACTAGATTGAACCCCTCATGAACATCTGGATTTATCACCAAGTCTTGCATAATAGTCCGAAGCTTGTCATCTTGTTGGATTTCAAGACTTAGCTTCTCCAGATCCGGTAATTGCAACTTGGATAAACTAGAAAATTGCATTTGGCGCGAAAGAGCATCAGCTACCTTATTTTCTTTTCCCGGTTGATAAATGATCTCGAAATCGAACCCAATAAGCTTCGAAAGCCATTTTTGTTGATCCTCTCCAAGTGTCCTTTGATCCAAAAGGTGTTTGAGGCTCTTTTGATCCGTTTTCACAATAAAATGCCTTCCCATAAGGTAGTGCTTCCATTTTTGAATGGCGAAGACAATAGCCATCAATTCCTTCTCATATACTGATTTGCTCATAGCCCTGTGGGAAAACCCTTGGCTAATATAGGCTAGAGGTCTGTTCTCTTGCATCAATACTGCTCCTATCCCCTTTCCGGAAGCATCAGTACATACCACAAATGTCTTCTGGAAATCGGGTAGAGCCAATATGGGTACTGCACACATTTTTTTTTTTAACTCCATGAAAGTCTCCTCGGCCTCGGGTCCCCAATGAAAACCATTCTTTTTAAGCAAATTCGTTAACGGTTTGGCCAACTTACCATAATCTTGAACAAACCGGCGGTAATAGCCAGTTAAACCAAGGAAGCCCCTCAAACCCTTCACGTTTCTGGGAACAGGCCAATCCATCATAGCCTTTATTTTACTCGGATCTGCTCTTATACCCTCAGCTGAGATGATATGTCCCAAATACTCTACTTGTGGACTCCCAAAGCAGCATTTCTTTTTATTAACCACCAACTTGTTTGACCTGAGCACTTCAAATACTTGTCTAAGATGCAATTCATGTTCTTCCCTTCCCTTGCTGTAAATAAGGATATCATCCAAGAATACCAACACAAACTTTCTTAGGAAACCTCTTAAAATCTCGTTCATGAGTGCCTGAAACGTCGAAGGGGCATTGGTCAACCCAAAAGGCATGACCAAATACTCATAATGCCCTTCGTGTGTCCTGAAGGCCGTTTTGGGGATATCTTCTTCCCTCATTCGGATCTGATGATAACCAGATTTCAGATCCAGCTTAGAAAAAATCCGTGACCCACCCAGTTCATCCAATAACTCTTCTACCACTGGGATTGGGAACTTATCCGGTACTGTCCATTTATTCAAAGCTCTATAGTCGACGCAAACCCGCCAACTACCATCCTTTTTCTTCACCAAGATAACAGGACTAGAATAAGGACTTGTACTATGACGTATCCAGCCAAAAGCCAACAACTCAGCAACCAAATTTTCTATTTTAGTCTTTTGATAATAAGGATATCTGAAAGGTCTTAGATTCGGTACCTGGCTTCCAGGTTGCAAGTTGATAGCATGATCACAGTTGCGTTTGGGAGGAAGAGCCCCTGTAGCCTGGAAGAGATCTTGAAACTCCATTGTCAACTTCTCTAGCCCTTCCCAGACACTTCCCTCCTCTGCACGTGTCTCAACATCCGAACTCACCAAGTACCCCTCACCTTGATCCTGCAAAGCTTTCACGACGGATTTGAAAGAAGCCTCCGATCTGGACAGAGACTTGTCACCCCTGATCATCACCTCCGTGTTATCTTGTCTGAAACGAAGCGTCATCTCCTTAAAATTGGCCCTTATCTCCCCTATTTGGGTCAACCAATCCAACCCAAGTACTACGTCAGCCCCTCCTAGCTCAAAGAGGAACAGATCCTGCTTAATCAAGGCCGTCTGTACCTTGATGTCAACCCCTAAACAAACACCCTGACACTTTACCTTGTGACCATCCCCAACTAACACGTTATACTCATCCGTGTTGGTTACTGGCAACATCAGTGGGCCAACCATTCTTACGAAGTTACTCGAAGCCCCGCAATCAATCATGACCACTACTCTCTGCCCAGAAATCTCACCCCATACCTTCAAGCTTTGGTTCGAAGTGAGCCCTAGAAGACAATTTAAAGATAATTGCCCCTCTTTTCCTCCCAATACGTCTGCAACTCCCTCCTCGTCTTGTTCCGTCGTCGAACCTCCATTCCCTGCTAGGATTTCCTCGTCGTCATCGTCTACTAAGAGGAGGTGCATCTGAGGAATCGAGCACTTGTGTCCTGGTCGCCAACGTTCTTCGCATTTGAAACAAAGGCCCTTCTGATGACGGTCACGCCACTCCGCCTGAGACAAACGGCGACCCTGGCTGAGATGACTCTCCGACGCTTGGCCACCGACCGCCGTGGTTGATCCTTTCGAAGACGAACTTCCTTTCGCACTTTCCATCAGAGGGATTTGGGAATTAGGGTTGTTCGAGTGTGTGTGTGATGTGGTGTGAGGCTGGGTGGTGTTAAATGAACCGGACAACCCACCCGACCCAGAGCCCACTTTCCTTATTTCGTTTGGGCTTGTAACATTTCTTTGGCCCAACCCAACACGCCCACTACTGCCCCCAACCATTCTTCCAGAAGGCCCAAAACCTTCTTCCATCCAAGCCAAATTTCTCCTCTCCAGTTTCATGGAGAATTTCACCATGTCCGTGAGACTCAGCATTGGAGTCATCAACAGTTCTTCCCGGATGCTGGCCTTCACCCCATTGAGCCAAGCCCCTTTGAGGAGATCCTCATCCTGGAAACGCAGTACTCCCACTACCTTCTCGAATTCAGAACGAAAATCGGTGACGCTTCCCCACTGTTTCAAGGTGTACAGTGCACGATATGGGTTATCGAGAGCTTCTGGTTGGAACCGCGACAGCAACTCTCTCTTGAACCGCGGCCAAGGCGAGTTGGGATTCATTCCATCCCACCAATGGAACCAAGTGAGGGCCTCCCCTTCCAACACCACCATCGCGGCACTTACCTTTTCAGCCTCCGTCACTTCGTTGATCGTGAAGTACCTCTCAACTTTACTCACCCATCCGAAAGCGTCCTCGCCGGAAAACACAGGAATCTCCAGCCGTCTGATTGGAGGTAAGTTCATACCTCCTCTACCCCGATTACCACTCCCGTGATTACCATTGTCCTGTTCCTCATGGTTCCCCTGTCTGTCCTCTGCCATCAAATCCAAACACCTGAGGATCTCAGTAACTCCCCTCTCACCCGCTTCCAACCTATGCATCACCTCTTGATGCTTCATCTCATTTGCATCCAACCTCAAGCACAGCTCCTCGTGCCGAGCACAGCCCCTACGCAGCCCTTCCTCAATCGAATCTAAACGATGTTCCATTTGTCTCGTCCAGACCATTCCACAGAGCTCCAAGATCGGAGCTCTGATACCAATTGATAAGATTGTAATATTTCACAGTAGTGTTCTGATAATAAAAGAAATGATACTGAATTTTATTATACTTTCATATATGGTTTCTGAACATTCCTTGCAATTCTCATAAAGGAAAATGCAAGAAACTCAGAGATCTCAAAGTATTACAAGCAAAAGGAAAATTAAAGATAGTTATGGAACAATTATGAGAGGTTCCACTCTCTCCCACTCCCAAATCAAGGGCCTATTTCAGGTTCAGATTTTCCACACCCTTCCCACGCTACTCCCACTCCTTATAAGCCTTCCCTACTAACAAACCTTCTCACTCCCTCACTGCCACGTTGCTATTCTGTTGAGGGATGTTAATGTCCAACTTGTTGCATCTTCCCTCCTCTTGGGCTTTCAAGTATGGTCTCTACAATTGGGCTTTGCTTGTCCTTATTGGCCCAACTCTTTCTATGTTTGTTCCTTTGATAAACTTGCAGTGGGATTGTATCACATTACAAATATTAAATACTTTCTCAGTAGCCATATTCCAAATAAGTTCCAACATGCATTGGTTGTCTATCCATATTATTCATCACATCATATTCATACCATGATGCTTACCTTAGTGTCAAGATGTGCCAAAAAACTTTTCAAGATATCATCAAGAAGTTCGAGTTCAAAAGTTCAGCACGAACTTACAAGATGAATCTCATGCAAAAATCATGATGCTGTTTGGCCATTCCAAAGATTGCACAATTGCAGAGCAGAGATGAAATTAGAAAAGCAAATTAGTATAAGTTACTAGTTAGAATAATACGTATACAAGAATGAATAAATAAGTCATCTAAGGAAAGGCATTAAATTTCAACAACTAAATACTCCTATAATATCAAGGAACATTGGCAAACGCCTTCTAGCTTCGGCCTCACACCAACCACGGTGCTTCTGCATGATGTAAATACATAAAGAGCAGATTTTATTCAGCAAGCAAGAAAGACAATATATTCATCATAAATCTCAGTTCTTCCAAATGTATGAAATCCACCGGGTAATTATTCCAGGGTTATCACACTGGGTCAGAAACAAAACCAGAAGCCAGAAATAATTTCAATAGCGAGTAGGAAGCAAAAGGCAATCAAAATAGATTTTAGATTACAAATAAAAGAAATCCATCTGTGACATTTCACGTTTTAGACCTTTTACTTTATTTGAGCTTTAACAAAACAAAAAGAAAGCCATTTCAGACTTGTGATTAGACTCCTAAAATCAGGAATCGAACGGTAGATATAAATTTGTGCATCAAAATATGCTGAACAGGCGACATGCTATTTCAAGTTTTAAACCATTGATCAATCCATGTGCAAAAGAACTCCATTCCCTCTCCAAAAAAACTGGAGAAAACAGAGAAACAACAATATCATTGTGAAGAGATCACCGATAACAAAAATGAAGGAACTAATAAGGATGTTGAACACATACGGGTCCTATAAAGCCTTTACAAACATCCTTTGTAATAAGTACCTTATGAGGAAAGTTCGAATCATAAACAATTAAAGCTGCCCAGCCCAACCGAAAGAAAATATGCATTAAAAGTTAACACTTGATTCCATAATCATCTCTAGTAACGTACAAAATGCATTTTCTTTAATCAATAGGTATTGCCATATTGGCATAAATGGCATCCATTCAACAAAAGTCAGTGCCAGAACAAAGTTCTGCGTTGTGTACTTTAAATTCTTTCTTCTCATTTTTCCTTTTTTTTCATGAGACAATCTACACAAATCAATTACCACCATAGTATACATATGAATAATGTTTATCCTTATAACAGCTCAAGAGCTCTTAAAAGGCTCAAGAATAAAAAAATGAATCTTCTGGCATAGGAAATTTCAAAGAAAATTTTCTGGTGTCATATATATCAATCACAAATGAAAAAATCCGGAATTGTTTATTATAAGAAAACCCAGAGAGCCTAAACAACCTTGAACGTTAATGAAGTCCCAAAGAAATGGCAAGGCCATCTCCTCCCTCTTGTAGCAACCAAATCAGGTTACTTGTAACCATTTTCCTTGTCGTAGAAGGTGAAAAATATACTTATATAATGCAATGTCCAATAGCCTCGAATCTGGAATCCAGAGGAAAATTGATATTGAAATCCAAGTGTGCTCCCCAAGTTCACAGCAACCAGAAATATCTCAATATCCCATGGACAAAAGTTGTTCATGTCAACAATAAACTCATGAAGACTGAAAAGAATAAAATCAAGATATGAAAAAGCCGCTCTCAGCTTATATTAATTTACTCCTAGATAGCGAATTAAATCAGACAAACACCCATGAACACCTTTCACGACTACCTGACTACAACCATTTACCCCATCCTCCACATATCCTCCTGAAACGTGAAAAGCTTAAACCTGACAAAACCCTCCAGAACAAATGAAGCGAAGAAATCAAAAGCACAATGCAGGTGAGATTTACAGATATTATCAAATCAATTTTTAGTTCAGCAACAAGCAATTCACCGCAGAAGTTGAAATATAAGACTTCAATGAGTTATATACCTACCAGTAGCAATTACCCATAGTACCATTAACAGCAGTTGGACGAATAAAAGGCATACAACTATGTTGTTTCCAATTTCCAACCAATACCAAAGGAGAATGTAAACTATAGATCATGATACCATTCTCCTGGAAGTGGAGAGATGGAGAAAGTGAATAAATTCAGATCATTGAATATTTAGTTACAATGGCTTTCAAAAGTAAGGATAACCAAATATTCTTCAGCCTACTTTACATTTGTATTTTGTTTCAATAAAGGTTGCAGGAACCATAATCACAGATTAAAAAGAAAGAAAGTTATTATCAGTCTCTTTAAATTGTAAAACAAAGGTTCATCAAACTAGTCAAAACTCCAATTGTTCAACATTCTTTTGATTTGATATATAGTTCAAACTACCGGTAGAAACAGTACTAATTCATAATTTAACCAACCATCCATGCTAGGCTCTTCAACTACATAGATTTCACAACCCAATGATAGAAGTCATCCAAATAAACTCTAAAACAAAATGGAGACAACAAACAGGGGGTATCCCTTATCCTTATATTTAGACAGAAGTAGCTAGACATTTTGAAGCTGAATCAATAAACATGCACCAAGGGCAGTTTCAACATAATCGTTTCTAGTATAAATCACTGCTATAATATAAGTGAATAAGTGTGAGATGCAAGATTTTCCCTTTGTTCAGAACTCAGGCTTGTAAATACCACCTACGCAAAAAACCATATTCTAACTGGATGCATTAACATATCCTTAGTGAATAAGTTCAGTGCTACCTCATCCTATATTACGTTCATTAAGATCAACGCAGTGGCATTAGAAGCAAAAGAATTAAAAATTCCTAATCATATTGATAAGGCAGAAATGTGTACACTTTTTACTCAATATTGGAAATAGAAACCTACAAGAAATTGATATTTGATGACATGGGAAAAAATCAAAAAGCCTCTAAACCATACAAGACACCAGCACACCGGCCTAGCAAATCTGATTCGCGAAAATAAACCTCTCTGATATTCTGAAATGCGTGCAAAGTAAGCAAGCTATCCGAACCGGCTTGATGACTTTTACCAACAACCCTTTCCACGTTCAAGGACCGGCAGACCCGGTCCAACCCACCATGAAGGTTCGAGCAGAACCTCGTAAGGTGTTTCACATCAAAAACCCTATCCCCGAAAAACACCCTCACGACACGGAGGAACTCCGCCAACTCCACCGGCAAAGCGCGCCGCGTCAGCAACTTCACCAGGTACCCGAAATCATAAGCACTGTGAAACGTTACCCAGCTCACGGAACCGTCGCAGACGAGACCCGAAGACATCATCAACTCGGCGAACCGGAACGAGTCGATCCCGAACACGCGGTTCTTCTCGAAATTGATGCCCTGGCGCCTCAGCAACTCGACCGAGTCGTGAGCGTGGGCATCACGCGCGACGTCGAAGTCTCTGAAGTTGAATTCCCAGATGAAGGAGTTGGAGGTGCCGAGTGTGGGAAGGTTGCCGTTGTGGTCGGAGAGAGTGAGGCCGATCTGAATAAGGTGCAAGCGATCCACGTTGGCTTTGAGGACGGAGTAATGAGCGGCGGGTTGGTGGTAGTTGAAGGAAGGATCGGCGGTGTCGTGGCGGACGACGACGCCGGGGAATTCGGTGTCCATGGAGATGAGAGGGTAGGAGTCGATGACGGATCGGATCAATTGGAACTCGTATTCCAGATTGGAGGACCACACTGATCTGGTGTGGATGGATACATGGGATTGATGAGAATGGGACATGACTTTGTGTTTTTTCTGAGAGCTATATGCTTCGTGATGCAAATCGAATCAGTTTGCTAAATTTATAAGTCTCAGAAACTCGATCCCATGAGGCGCTCCGGAGGCCACGATTTAGGGTTTCGACGAAGAAGAGATTCGCAGTAGAAGAAGAAAAGCCAGTTTTATCTACAACTTTATAAAAGTTTAAGAATGGCAATAGAAAAGGTTCTCTCTTCTCCAAAGCCCATTTTTTTTCTTTTTTCATTTTAATAAAGATAAAGAATAATAAGAGTCCCGAATAATTGCCATTTGGTTTGCACTTGTAAAGCTAGTTAGGTTAATGGACATATGCTATCATGCACGACACGACACGGACATGATACGTTAATTTTAAAAAATATCATATTTCGACACGTTGGAACACGTTTTGATATTAAATAAAATTTCTAATATATATAATATAATTTTTATTTAATACATATAAGAGTCCATAATAAGTCATATAACCAATCAAATATTTAAATTTCATAACATAAATATAAGTATAAATAATTTTTCGTACTTTGTTAATTTTTAATGTCAAATTTCATAACATAAAAAAATTAATTTATAAATTATTTCTTTTATATTTAGTTAACAAAATAAAATTAAGATTAAAAAAAAATGTGTCCGAGCGTGTCCCCAAATATTGACCACGTGTCGGAGAGTTGACCGCGTGTCCCTAAATGTTGACTGCGTGTCGGACACGTGTCCGACACGCAAATTTTAAAAAAAAACTGCGTGTCCGTGCATCTAAGGACATATGTATGTATAAATAAAGGGTTTTAAAAGTTATGTTGTAGGAAAAGTGATTGTGTTATGTTATAGCGATTCGTTTTGCGTGCCAGAGTTTTTTTTGCTGTGGATCCCACAAAATATTGTGTGTAGGAAAGTTTGTGTTGTCATGTTAACCATAAACCCATAAGTAAATAAATAAATAAATAAAAATATAAATATTATTTCTCATTTAAAAAAAGGAAAAGTTTTTAGAATAAAAAATGTTCTTAATTTTTTTAATCAATAATATTTATATCTCAAATAACACTGTTAAATTTTATTATATTGTGATTTTATTTGTCTTTCAATTGTCTAAACACACACAACAGCAACTAGGGGTGAAAATGGATCCGGCAGGGTTGGCTTACATCCTAGCCTATATTAGGTCGGACTTGACCTATTATATATAGTCAAATAGAACAGACTCGGGCTTTTAAAGAAGCATGTTCATAAAGTAGGTGATAGATTTTTTTTACATGTCGGCCTATAAGTCTTTTAGATATGAAGGAACGTCGAAGAAACTGAATGCGGCGACATCACAATCAATTCATGTATTTCTTGCGGAGCGTACACAACTAGTCATTCAATATAATTAACTCAACAACTGTAATTTTTATTTTTTTTGGAATTTTCAAGTGTGACGGGTCTTATATTAGTTTGTAATGGAATAAAGAAAGTTCATATAAGTGAGAAGATCCACGAAGCCAATGCCTTAAGATTTTGAGTTGAAACATAATATCAGACGTTAGTATAACTTAGCCCTTTGATAATAATCCCCTGCTATGAGCTCCCGGGATCCTGTTTGACTTTGGTATGACTGAGTTGGGTTGAGCTAGCCAAGTGTTTGGCTAGGAGGTGAGTTGAGTAATTTGAATATTGAGCCTGGGTACGATTTTGGATTGAGACCTAGTAAGTTACTACAACTGGTACAATTTAATCTATTGATAGTGGTTTCCCGCACCATGACCTCCCACCTGACATCATTCAAATTACAAATTACAATTTGTAATTACTAAACAATTTGTAGATAATGTATGGCAAGAAACATTTGAAAAATAAACCACTTTCACTTTGAAAATATGGGCGTCTGCTCTAGAACTTCGCTTTAAATAGAGACAATCAAAATGAAATCATTTTGATGGTCTTTGACTAGGTTACGTGTAGTCACAGCAAGTTCATTGAATCGCTGATTTTATTTTTTTCGACTTGCCTGATGCTTGTTATGTCAATTGATATTATCACATGAAATGAAACACACGAATGACGGTTGAAGGTGAACCTTTGGTAAAATACAAGCTAGTTATAAGGCAGATAAATAACTGCATATAATCTAGATTGAGAAATTCTTGGTTGAAGATAACCACCATTTTATCCTCAACCTTTTGTAAGAAAATGAAAAGGATGTTCAGAAAATAGCCATGCTACATTTTTTTTGTTATAACGAACAAACGCCTAAAAGCATCGTTTTTTTTTTAGGTGAAAAAAAAGCATCGTTTTAGTTCGAAAGGAATACCACTTCAGGAGTTGCAATTATCCCGTTAATCAGACAGCATCCTTTAAACACAGCTGACAAAGTAAGACAACAAAACAACTCTCAAGCCAAGGAGGCAAAGATGAAGCTTTTTTGGGCATTTCCCTGTATGTTCTTGAATTCAGAAGGATCCAGAGTATTGCATGTTATATATTGCATACTGCAAATGCAATAAGATCCAATATCTGTACGATCTTGGAGACTAGTAGAAGGTACCGTCTGGAGGCTGGACAAGTTTCCGGTTATGTGGAGTTGCCATTTCCTTCTTCAGTTGGGTCAGTATATCCTCCATGGTATAATCTCGTTGCCAATTTGCAAGAAGACCAAATTTCTTTGATTCAACCTGTTTCAATTTTAAATTCTTAAATCTAAGTAAATAAGGTAATTTTCTTTCAAGTTTGCAAAATGGACTAAAGATAGAAACTGAAAATATAGATGTGATGAATATATTGGGAGACAAGCTCCAGAAGGCAAAGGAAGACCTGTGAAAATACAGAACAAGTACAAGAAAAGAAATGAGCAAGAAAAATATAAATATGGGGTTCCAAACACCACACACACCACACAGATGCATTCAGTTTTGCCCCCACCTCCCCAAACAAACAAACTATCATCTTTTATACCACACCTGGTGCAGATCCCCATTCACTCCCTCTCCTCTAGCCTGCCAACTGTCTAAGTGCCTCCCCTTATATCTTCTTTAGTATACAAGTAGACCAACCACCGACATTCCTATAAGCTTGGGCTAAGGGTGTATCAGCTGAAGATTTCGTTATAATTACAGTCTGATCTATGATGGTATGTTTAGGAGGCAACCCAGTATTTTTTTTCATCAAAGCAGAATGAAATCAATACATATATTCCCTTCTCAAATGATCACTCTTGAATACATCTCTGCTAGCATATACATCTCAAATACATCGCCAGCGCCAGTTTAGAAATCAAAATGAAAAACACAGCAGTTTGTGTATATATCCCACTCTCACTAAACAGCACGCACTGCACAGAAATACATAAAAAGCTGAAACATGAAAAGAATTATGAATATATCACTCCAAGCTTCATGAATAAGTGAAAATCGCAGCAATTAGCATTGCTATATATCCCACTTTCAGCACAGTATGCACGGCACAGAAGTATATAAAAAGCTTAAAGCATGTGAAGAGTTATGAATTTACCACTCCAGTTTCATGATTAACACAAGTCATATTGACCCGTGAATGAAACCGAACACTTGGGGGCTTTTCTGGGTAGTCTTGATCGCAAAACAGCTTCAATTGATAAATTCTTCCATCATGTACAGTCTGTCAAAGAAAATAGAAAAGGCACAATTACTGAACCTGCAAACAGCCTGTTATTTTTACACAGGAAATAAAAATACAAGTGCATTTATCCAAAAAACATATTCTAAGCCCGAATTTCCAATTTTAAGGGGTAGATCAATAGTTCATAATTCAGATTTCTTTGAAATGGCACAAAGAAGCTACATTATTCAAGTCAAGTAAAAGATTCAGCACATTCTTGGAAGTGCATACATAGCAGACACCTAGATCATTCTACATTTAGAAAGCCTAAAATGCTTCCAATATAATCATAAGATAAATTACAAAAGTGCAATAATATTTCCAACTATAATTTTAATAACTGTCAAAGTTATGACCTCTAAAGTTAAACAGTTATATAAGTGCACATGTAAAAATATACAGAAATTTGTGCTCATGTACTCTAACCTAACTCCTAAAAGTGGACACAAACTTGAATTTCGTGCTGGTTTACACACATAGCTACGTTCAAGGAAGCATGTAACATACACTCAGCTGTAAACACTTGCTTGGTTGTAATCACCTGGAACTTCATTTCAGAATGCATAACTTCCATTCTTGAAATGGTTCTTATAAATTCAAATTATTCGCTGCATGGGATTTCCTTTGTTCAAATAAAATACAGCTCATAAACATACACATACATAAAAATAAATTCAGGGCGGTGCCAGAGAAATATTTACATTATGGGGGCCAATAATGGTACCAGTCCAAAAGCGCATGTAAATGTCATCACCATCGTCCATTCCATAGCTAACTGTGCCATCTCCAATCCCTTTTTCTCCCCTTTCAAGTTCCTCCAGCAATCTGAAGTTCCTTGGTACTGCATTGAAGCACAAATAATTTAACTACGCACTCATCCACTAATCACTTTATGTTCAATACATGTCAAAATGGCTACATATATAATCCTTCCACCAAATTTTATTTGCGCCCACTTTAAAGTCCTAAACTCAAGGACCAGAGCCAGAGAAAGTATGCCATATTTGGACTGTAATATCATTCTTCAAATGTTTTAAAACCCTGTTTCAATAATTATGAAGATATTATTACCTCATCCCGTAGATGGAACATTTTTTAGGCATCTTGATAAAGGAGCAGTAGAAGAGAAATTAATCAATAGCTGGCTTAGCTTCATAATTCTAAGATATTTTACTTAACTTTCATAGTTTCTGTTTATGGGCACTATTTAAGGTCAGATTTAAGCTACTATTCAAGAGATCTGGTGCCTTATTTTAAAGTCAGAAGCATTTCTGATGGGATTGGATTAGTAGTAAGAGTCAATAATTAAATTTTGGGTAATTGTTTCTTGTAAGTTGCACTCTAGTAAGTTATGTCTAGGAATTTGTAGTTTAGTACTTGTTATTTGAATTGCCTAAGTAGAGATGTAATCTCAAAGATCTTAGCTTACATTTTGAAAGATAAACCTAAGCCTCAGTATGGCAGCACCTGCAGGTGACAAGGGTGTTCTTTTATCCAATGGTAGCAATAGACATTTGATAATCATGCTCAGGGACAAAAATGTGTGTTATCTTAAACATAGTTACCTTACCCCCATGTTAGCTTAAGCTTCAAGACATTAAGCGTAACAAATAGCAGAGGTCATGGCTATCACAGAAAAAATGGTATCCAGCAGAGAGGCATATGGTCTCTCATATTAAAACAACAGTACAAATGAAATATGAATTTCAGAGAAACATAATAGGAAAGAGTTCACCTATGAACTTGTGGTTTGCTTTAGAATCACTTATGTCCATGTGATTTTTTTTTATCATATATCCTCCTATAGTTTGTAAAAAGTAAAAAACAACAAGGGCATATACGATAAGAAAAATATACTTTTTTGCAAACCACTAGGGTACATGTGATTAAAAATTAAAAAACTTAAGGACATAGATGATTCTGGAGTAATTCATAGGGGGAATCGGTGAACTTTTCCAACAAGGAAAGGTGATTAAAATCTATGAAGCACCAATACTCCGAGTTTTTTTTACGAACGGTCGTATAGGATTCGGTGCTTCATAGATTAAAATTATAATTAGGGAACCCCCAAAAAAAAATATTAATACAAAATTCACCATCCGAAACAGCAGTTATGAGTGGAAAATCCCACGCCGTTTCCATCATCTAAGTCACAAAAGAAAAATAAATACGATAACATGGAACAAACAAGCAACATTAAAAAAATTCACAAAAAAGGAAGAAGAAGCTGAATGGGTGATGTAGGTCAACAGCAACAAGTAACTAACAAACACCCAGGGAAGAATTTTTAGTTAAAAAAAAAGGAAAAAAAAAAGTAATGGAAAAAAAGGGTTAGAAGAGGAAGGTGATAGGTGAGAAACTGACCAACGACAGTGGATCCTGAAGAGCCAAGCGTCATGGATGAATAACAGAGATATTTTGGTGCGGTAAGTTTTGTGGGTGTGAATTGTGATGAATAAAAGTATGGAGATGTTTGAGTGATGAAGAAAGATATATTATAGACAGAGCAAAAAGGAGAATTGGGGTTAAGCAAAGGCGGGCAACTGACGAAGAAAAGCAGCACAACAGCGATAGGGGTAATACCGTAATCACCCTTTTGCATTGGGCTTTTTTCACTTAAAAGCAGCTTTTTTTTTAAAAAAAAAAAAAATTTATTTAAAGTATGCATTTCATTGGAACTTTAAAAAAATAAAATAAAATAATGCATCTTGCGGTGTGTATGTGTATGATAATATTTCTAAAATTTTTTTTTCCTTTATTTTAATCTGAAGTGATTAATAATTATATTTGATAAAATTTATTTATTTTTCTGTTCTTAAGAATGAACATGTAATTTATAAAAAAACAAAAAAACAACATTTTTTTTTTCTGTTTCTTCAATATCGGGCACAAAATAGAATAGTTCTCTTCCATATTTTTCAAGTCCTTAAATTTTATTAAATATTTGATTTTTTTTTGGTGAAAAAAAAATAAAAAAGAAATTAATCATTATTTAAATTTAATATTTTAAATTAACAGGAATTCTGAAGTATGCGCTATCAAATTCATTTATTTTAGGTCACCACTTTAGTTCTCGGTTAAAATAGATTTGGTGACGATTTAAATTTTTCATGATTTGACAGCAATTTTTTTTTTTTATAAAACTAATATGGTAATCCTAATCTTTTAGGAAATTAGTTAAAAATAATAAGCCAGCAATAAATTTTATCTATTTATTTTTAATAAAAAGTCTGTGTCATTGTACACCTTGGCCATTGACGTGATTCCAAGTCATTATAAGGAGTAGTGCAGCGGGTCAAATACACTAGGGTGTTCCAACATCATTTTGCGATGCTACCCTGATGCTGGTAATCACTACATTTAGTTGATGATGCACATTTTTATTCCTGTTTAGGCCTTTCAATGTGGTTTTCTAACTCGATTTTTTTTTTTTTTTTTTGCCTCTTCATGTATTCTATTTTTTGAAAAAATTTGTCCCTTTTTTTTTTTGTATAACAAAAATTTGTCCCTTTGATAAGGAATGATCTCACCTAATAGGTCAAGATAATAAGCAAACGTCTATTAGTGGTTTTATATTATAATTTTTAATACATCCTTTAATGTAATAGCATTTTTTTTTTGAAGTGTGGCTATCGCACATATTCATTTTTGGGTTATATTACTCTTATGTAATAGGAGATATATTATCTCATGTTGTAGATACAATCATGTAATGGGTTTCATTGTTTAAAAAAAAAAGAAAAAAAAAAAGAAGCACCGAAATCAAGGGATATGTAGAAAGTTATATTATCTCATGCAACATGAGAATGATATAACCCTTCATTTTTTTGTTCTACCTTATACTGATTTATTTCCACTATAAAGTAAGGATGGTGATGATGAAACTCATGGCCACTTAAATTTTGATAACATAATAAGAATTATTTTTACTTAAAAATTTAAACTGTTAAATAAATGTACGTCAATAATTTTATGTTATATCTCTATAACACCATTAAATAAAAAATACTAAGGGGGCGTTTGGTAGAAGAGAAATTTTTTTTTACTCGGGAATCATGATTACTGGGAATATAGTTAGAATATTAGTTTTCCGGTAATGTTACGAAAAAGCTGTTTGGTAGGAGAAAATATTACCGGGTATTTTGATTATTTTCCTGAACTGTTGTTTGGTTGATGATAAAATATTAGTGGGAATATAAGAAAGCTTTACGAAAATAACCTTATACATTAACTATGTAGACACGGTTCAAAACAAAAACAACATATTCATCTTGAAAATTTACAGATCGTGATTTTTGTAGATAACCTCATCCTCCTAGTGAGTTTGTTGAAGAATACATGGGTCCTCAAGCTCACTAAACTCCATCCCAAATCCCTGAACATAACAAAAGAAAATCAAATCATTCCAGGAAGAAGGAAAAAAGGACAATCAGTTACAGAAATTGCAGCTTCTATATAAGGAGATAATATTGGTTCCATTCTCAATTTCCATATAGACATTGCAACAATACCAAACGTGAACCGAGTTCTTCATCATTAGTTAACACCATGAAGTTCTTCATCATTAGTTATGAAGACCCGCTGCCAAAAGGGAAGGGTATAACTGTCCGAAAATATCAGATTACAAGTCCTTACATTTGGTAATTCACAAATACCACCTTTTTGGTGGTAATTCCAGAAGGTAAAGTATAACACATTTTGGTCATAAAAACAATTCCAGGGCAAATTGGATATCCAGGCAACTAATATGAAAACTCCTACCAAACATAGCCAAATAGGATACCCATTGTAACTTTCCTGGTATTTTCCTAAACACACCTCTACCAAACAGCCCCTAAGAGATAGTCCCAAATTTTCCGTTCGCCCCATCCTTTGTTCCTATTGCGCGTCTAATTATTTTGCCACTTTCCAGTGGAAGTGACCCTGAAAAATACTTTTCCTTAATGGGTGCTAGATGCTAGATGCTTCACTTTAGTTCAATTAGATTCTAAGTGGGCAACGGTTGGCTTTAATTTGGCCTTGTTGAAGGGATTGAAGGGAAATATATGCTTTTCAGTTTTATTGCTTATGCTTTTTTTTTTCAAACAATAAATTAAGAGTGATGTTGACATATTTTATTCACATTGTTTCACTTGTATAGAGAGCACCTGCTGATGGACTTGGTTCACTTTGTGTTAACGACTATGCTGTTTCCTGTTTTTTGTGTCTGGGCATAGTATAAGTGAGAGGGAAATAAATTACCAATGGATTTAAGTTCGTTGTGGAATTAATTTCATTCCTTCTGATGAAATTGATAATAGAATCAAAAGATTAACACCTGTGTAGCTAACCTGAATGGCATAAAGCACGCGGTAATTTACCAAAAAAAAAATAAAGCACGCGGTAGAATTTTTTTTTTTTTTTTTTTTTGTCATTTTTAAAGAATGGTGTATTCTTGAGTTTACATCTGCTGAGACTTTGAAAATTTCCTTGATGGTTATTTTCTGAGTATGTTATTTGATTTCTTCCTTCGTTTTGTCACACAGATTTCGTTCTATAAATTCATATTTCTCTTTGGGTAATCTTGCAGATGTCACTTTATCTTGGTAACGTATATTTCAAGAGTATATCAGGAGCAAGACTCTTGGCATCACCTTCATCAACCCCACCCAGAGCATCATCACAGCCACATCTGAAATTACCACTCCTTTTATCTCTAAAACAGCAATTTTTGAGGACCCTGCAGCAACTTAATCAAACCTTATTTATCTCAACTCTCTTATTCTGTTACCAGTGTTCACAATTCCTCGTCACCACTAATAGCTGAATGTTCACAAGTAATTATGCAAATCACTCAATCATCCTGCATTTCCTACTCGTGGCTCCATTCTCTCGACTATTTTAATAATTATATATAAAAATGGAGGTAAGCTGTACAAATTCTGGATTGACAGGAAATGTAGAGTGTTTTTCTTTTTGTTCTGTTTGTGTTCTATGTTTGCTTTTAAGGATGGAAAAAGGAGCTTCCTTTTTTTTTTTTTTGGTAAGCCGGAGCTTCCTTTACTTTGCCCACATTCTGGTGCGATCCTCCTTGTTTTAAAAAAAAAATGTTTAAAAACAAAATGGGTTGGATGTGCTGTGAGAGGATCTAAGATTTTGTGTCAACCCCTATAACTATGTATATTTAGTAGAGTATATAATTATAATATTAAAAAAAAATTATCTCCACGTCAGCAGATAAGTTTTCAAAAAAAGAAAAAAGAAAATTTCTGAAAAAAGAAAAAGGAAAAACAACTTTAATACTATAATAAGGACAAAATTTTATATTATGTCACATGACAAATAATAAATCCAAACAAAAATATATGTTTAAATTGGTTATATGTTTTTGTTAATTAACTTTTAAAAAACAATTATGGGAAATACCTGTTTAAAAAACAAAAACATCAAAACAAACATCCTGTTTGATAACTGTTTTAGAAAATAGTTTTTAAAATTTAAAAATAAAAATATAAAAAAACTTGTTTGATAGATGGTGTTTTGTGAAACCTATTCTCAAAACATAATCTGTTTTTTAATTTTTAGAACTAAAATTACAGAACACCTCATAGATGTTTTTGTTTTTGTTTTGAGTTTCTATTCTTAAAGAATGAAAAGACAGAGAACAAATTACTCTCATTAATAGCACAATTGTAAATAATAATAAGTTACTCCCATGTATCAGGTTTCGAAACTCCTCTATTGCAAACAAGTTTTTTTTTTTTGTTTTATAATTTTAAAGGGTTGTATATTTATCATGTAACATGATATAACATCACTTTCTTATACACACATTAAAGAGGTGGGGTCCACATATTTTTTTCTTTCTCTTTCATCATTTCATTTTGTCTCTCAATTTTTTTGTGTGTGTTAAAAACAACACTTAAATCATGTAAATAACATTAATAAAACTCATTTTTAAACTCTTTTCAAAATTAATTTACCAAACAGAATTTTTTTCTTTTCTAGGTCTGAAAATCAACTCTAAAAAACTATTTTATAAAATAATTTTCAAAACAAAAAAACCAAAACACTTTCAAAATCTTTTCTTTGATTAGTTTTCTTAACTTTTGTTTCTAACTTGTTTTTCGTGGTAGGAATCTTGTAATTGGCAGAATAATTCATTGTTAGCAATCTAGCAAATAACAGTTACCGTTATTTCATCTTCTTCATGGATTATGAAGAACCCCGGGACTTTGACCATTTTGCCACTGTTCATCATTTAATTTACCAAAATGTCACGCGAACAGTAAAAATTACCAAACTGCCACGCATGATAATTTGCTGCTGCCTGTTTCTGAATTTCCTCATTTTATTGATAAAGTGAATAATGAAACGTTACAACACTATCAAGAAGTATTTATACTTTCAATTACAGAGATAAGGCTATGCCACTATCTTAACTACATGTGGTTATGCAGTTAGAAAGGAGAAGTTTGTTAACTCAATCTGTAACTGATTGAGAAGTTTGTTTAACTCAATCTGTAACTAATTTTGATGACATGGCAACTAGTGTATCTGGTGGGTGATTAGTCTCCAATAGCCCCCCACAAGCTGGATGATGTATGTTGGACATCCCCAGCTTGGAGACAGCATGAAGAAAAGAACCCGGAGGCAATGGTTTGGTGAACATATCAGCGATTTGGGCAGCAGAATGAATGGGAAGAAGATGCAATAAGCCAGACTCAATTTTGTTGCGAGTAACATGGCAATCAATTTCAATATGCTTAGACCTTTCATGAAAAATTGGATTACGAGCAAGATGAATGGCAGAATTACTGTCACAATAAACGGAAGCTGGACAAGACCATGGAAGGCAAAGATCATGAAATAGATACTGAACCCACTGGAGCTCACAGGAGAGATGAGCTAGAGCCCGATACTCAGCTTCAGAAGATGAGCGACTGATTGTGGTTTGTTTCTTGGAACGCCAATGCACAAGGGCTGATCCTAAAAAGATGCAAATACCAGTGACAGACTTCCTAGTGTCGGGACATGTAGCCCAATCAGCATCAGTGAAAGCCCGAATCTTGAGATCATTACTAGCAGGAAAGAAAAGACCAGAACCAGGAGCACCTTTGAGGAAACGAAGGATGCGTTTTGCAGCAGCAAAGTGAACAGTTGTAGGACGAGCTACAAATTGGCTGAGACGATGCACAGCATAGCAGATGTCGGGCCTGGTGTTAGTCAAGTAAAGAAGGCGACCAATCAAACGCCGATAAGGAGAAGGATCATCAAGAACTTCACCTTGATTGATATGAAGCTTGACAGAAGCATCCATAGGGGAAGAAACCGGCTTACCACCTAAGAGGCCTGCGTCCGAAATGATCTCAAGAGCATATTTTCTTTGATTCAACACAATTCCTCGTGAAGAACGAGCAACCTCCAAACCAAGGAAATAGCGAAGATCACCCAAATCCTTAATCTTGAACTCATCATCTAGCATGCGTTTGACATGAGTGATTTCAGATAAAGCATTACCACATATCACAATATCATCAACGTACACCAATAAAACAGTAAAGGAAGATGATGTTTTGAGAGTGAAAAGAGAATGATCCGCCTGTGCCTGAATGTAACCAAGCGAAAACAAGAAGGAGGAGAGCTTGGCATGCCATTGTCGACTTGCTCGCCGTAAGCCATAAAGAGACTTCTGTAAATGACAAACCTGACCAGGCTTGTCAAGATGAAGACCTGGAGGAGGCAGCATATACACCTCTTCGTTAAGATCGCCATGCAAGAAGGCGTTATTGACATCCAGTTGATGAATGAACCAATTCTTCGAAGCAGCTACAGCAAGTAAAATGCGAATGGAAGAAATCTTGGCAACAGGACTGAAAGTATCAAAAAAATCTACCCCTTCAGTTTGGGTGAAACCCTTAGCAACAAGACGTGCTTTGTAGCGTTCAAGGGATCCATCCGATTTGTATTTGATCTTAAAAACCCACTTACAACCAATGGGTTGTTTACCAAGGGGAAGATCAACCAAGGTCCAAGTATGATTCTGTTTTAAAGCCTGAAGCTCAATAGACATAGCCTTGCACCAAAGATCAGACTTAGCAGCTTGTGAGTAAGAGGTTGGTTCCACATGGGAGGAAATATTTAGACAGAAATGTGTATATGTGGGTGAACAAGAATCATATGTCAAGACACTGGATAAAGGATATTTAGAAGTAGTGGAGGAAGAAGGAAGCATACCTTGGCAGAGATTGATACGTTGAGTGTGAGATGGACTATAGTGATACTGCTGTAAGTACTTTGGAGGAGCTCGAACACGAGTGGAACGGCGAAGATGTGAAGAAGAAATGTTGGGAGCAGGTGGTGTCGGGTTAGGTGATGGGGCTGATGTAACATATGGGTTAGGTGATGGGGCTGGGGTAAAAGATGGGTTAGGTGATGAGGTTGATGATAAAGGGATGGGTGAATGCATTGTGGCAGACGCATTTGGTGGGGGAAGATAACTGTCAAAATCAAAAAATGAAGGCTGTGAGGGTGATGGATAAGATTCAGAAGGTGGTTGAGCCATGGGGTTAATCAAAAAGTGGTCATTAAAAGGAAATATGGTCTCATAAAAGATAGCATTTCGAGATAGAAAAAGTTCTCTGGATTGAACATCATATAGTAAACAGCCTTTGACACCTGTTTTATGACCCAAGTACTGCCTTACGTGCCCGTGGTTCAAATTTTGTGCGATGGTTATGCAGAGTAGATGCAAATGCTAGGCATCCAAACACTCGCAAGTGGTTTAATGATGGAGGGGTGCCATGCAGAACCTCATAAGGAGTTTTATGCTGAAGAAGAGGTGTGCAGGTACGATTGATCAAGTGAATGGCATGGGTTATGGTATGGTTCCACAGTTTGATAGGTACTTGGGATTGAAAAAGTAAGGCTCGTGCCACATTTAAAATGTGTTGATGCTTACGTTCCACTCTTCCATTTTGCTGTGGACACTCAACACAACTCCTTTGATGCGTAATCCCTTTTGAAGATAGAACTCGGTCATTAAAAATTCATTGCCATTATCACTGCGAATTGTAGTAACAGTGGTTTGAAATTGATTCTCAACAAAGGCAATGAAATGCCTCAAATGATCTCTAGTTTCTGCTTTACTTTTCATCAAAACTATCCAGGTGTATCTTGAAAAATCATCTACAATTGTTAGAAAGTATCTATGACCTTCAACAGATGGAGTAGAGTAGGGTCCCCAAATGTCTACATGGATTACATGGAAAATCTTCAACGATTTTGTCAAGCTAAGAGGAAAGGGCAGTTGCTTTTGTTTTGCCAAATGACAGACATCACATGGACTTACACCTTTAGCAGGGATAAAGGGAAACTTAGAGGACATATTTTTCATTACAATTTCTGATATATGTCCTAGCCTTGAGTGCCATAAGACATGATCACCCTTATTCTGATTACAAGAACTCAAAATAGTATGTAGCTCCTTGCAATATGCAGCATTCCTTCCAATCTTCCTATCAATCACATATAGTCCATCTTTTTGCTCAGCTGTACCAATCTTCGCCTGAGTATGGAATTCCTGTATGACACAAGTTGAACCACGAAATATCAATTCACAAGGGATGGTACTCAAAAGTTTTGTGACAGAAATCAAGTTCACTTTGAAATCAGGTACATAGAGAACATTGAGCAAAATCAATTTTGGATATATGTGGACAGTGCCTGAGAACTTAGCAGTGACACAATGACCATTAGGCAAGTTAATTATGACAGGTTTAATTTTGTGAACATGAGAAAGCTGTGAATAGAGGTAAGTAACATGGTCAGTGGCACCAGTGTCAAGTATCCACTTCCCATGTACATTACCTGATTGTGAAACTTGGTCAGTATTCACATTTGAAACTTGTGTAAAATTAGCTGCATGTGTTGTTGACAAAGCAGTGTTCTTTTCCAAGATATTTAGGAGATGTTGAAACTGATCATTGGAAAAAGACACACCAGAATTGTTTCCTCTATCAGGTTGTTCATATCGTGTATCTTGCATAACATTGTTCACATTATGAGTAGCAGTGCTTCTTGGTTTGTAATTCAGTGGAAACCCATGGACATGAAAACATGTATCCACCGTGTGGTTAGTCCTTCCACAATGTGTACACATTTTATTTCCTTGAGTGCGTCCTCCATTATAGCTATTGAAAGTAGTTCTTCCTCTTCCTCTAAAACCACGTCCACCATAGTTGCTACTCTGTCCACGTCCACCATAGTTGCTTGACGAACCTCGAAATGAATTTTGCTCAGTAACAACAGCAAAGGTTTGAGCATTTGTGGATCGATTTTCTCCCTGGAATTGTCGTTCTTGCTGTACTACCATTGAAAAGGCTTGATTGGCATCTGGAAGAGGAGTTATGAGCATGATTTGAGACCTGACTTGAGAGTATTGATCATTCAATCCCTTTAAGAAACGAATTACTTGATCTTTATCTCGATATTCCTTCATCTTGTCATATCCTCCACAACAACAACGAATTCTACAATTACATGTTGGAAGTGGCTTGAGATTCTCAAGTTCATCCCATAAGGTTTTTAACTCAGTAAAAAAACTCTGTAATATTCTTATCTCCTTGCTGTAGCCTATAAAATTCTTCTTGAAGATCAGATACACGAAACAAATCTGATCTGGAAAATCTCTTTTTCAGATCTGACCAAATATCACTTGCTCTTTCTATCCAAATCACAGATTGAACTATAGGTTGAGATATGGATTTATGGATCCAAGCACTCACCATATTGTTGCATCTTTGCCATGCAAAGAAATTTTGATCGGTTTCAGAAGGTTGTATCACACTACCATCGACGAATCCGAGTTTGTTCTTCGAGATGAGAGCTACGGTCATAGCCCGAGCCCATGTATGGTAGTTACCATTACTCAGCAATGGAGTAACTAAGACAGTTGATGGAGATTCATTTGGATGCAAGAAAAACGGATTAGAAGGATTTGTATGAAAATCTGGAAGAGAACTTTGGTGAAATACATGTTGTTGATTCACTGCTGCTTCATTATTCATTGCAGATTCATCTTCAACGATTGGAATTTGATCAGCCATAGTTGCGAACTTCTATCTCTCCTGTGATACCAGAGCTCCAATTTAGAGCTCTGATACCATTCTGAATTTCCTCATTTTATTGATAAAGTGAATAATGAAACGTTACAACACTATCAAGAAGTATTTATACTTTCAATTACAGAGATAAGGCTATGCCACTATCTTAACTACATGTGGTTATGCAGTTAGAAAGGAGAAGTTTGTTAACTCAATCTGTAACTGATTGAGAAGTTTGTTTAACTCAATTTGTAACTAATTTTGATGACATGGCAACTAGTGTATCTGGTGGGTGATTAGTCTCCAATACCTGTAGCGAATTAGGTCTGCTGATGTGTCATCTCCTCACTGGACCACGTATTTCGCTACACAGTGTAGCGAAATACGTGGTCAAAAGGTCTGCCCGGTCAGACACTTTAATGACACGTGTCATCTCCACACTGGTCCACGTATTTCGCTACACAGTGTAGCGAAATACGTGGTCAAAAGGCTGCATGGTCAGACACTTTAATGACACGTGTCACGTAACGGTTGGACACGTATTTCGCTACACAGTGTAGCGAAATACGTGTCAGAGAAGTCAAATCATGTCAACTTGATTGCAGGCCACGTGTCAAATCCCCAGTAATTCGCTGGACCCTATAGCGAATTATGTGGCAAAATTCGTCATGTGTCATAGCGAATTATGACAAAATGCCAAGTGTCATCTCCCCCCTAATTCGCTAGGGGGAGTAGCGAATTATGCCCAGTGTATAAATCACTCCATTTCGGGTGTGATTCTCCACTGCCAAAGGTTTCCTTTTATGTAAGTTTTTACTACTTTTGTATTTCTTGAATCTTCATTGTTTTTCTATTTTTGTAAGATGAGTGATGGTAGGAATGATATAATAGCTACTGTTTATTATAATGGGAGAAAATACTTTGGGCCAAACGGGCAAGTATTTGAAGGTGATGCAAAAATGTTTCGCATGAGTCCAAGATGCAATCTTCACGAGCTGAAGAAGTTAATATACAAAAAGTTGAGATTACAACGTGGTCAAACTCTTGCTCGGTTGACCGCTAGATGTGCCTCGGGAAACCCTGTGCAATGGGTTGGTGTTGAAATTGTCGACGATGAAGATGTAACGTTAGTAGTAGATGCAAGCACTTCTGAACACGGCGAGTGAAGATTTGTTGAATTGTATGCAGAAGTAAATTACGGTGGACAATCCAGCAGTCAACCGAGCAATCCATGCACTGACATCATCGCCATAAACATGGTGCCAATGGATAATCTGGAAGATGAGGTCGCGTCCCCCACGCTTGCACCAACAACTCAAGAAATTTTAGACGAAAGAATTCCCGCCCGCAACGTGAACGATCCATCTTGGCGTACAGATAGTTCCGAGGACGAGCGTGATGAAGGTCTTGTTCCGGATAGCGAGTCATCGGATACGGATGTCGATGGTGATTTTGATTGTTGTCCGTCTAATGCTATTGCACAACCAATTCCATCTCCAGGCATTTTCGGAATGCAAGATCCTCTTGTTGCAGGTACGTAACCATTAATGCTTTATAATAAAAAATCTGATATCATATTAAAACCACATTAATATTGGGGTTTTGGACTTGTTATTATGCAGGAAATGATAATGTACCATTTTGGTCTGGAATTAGCCATTTCACGAATGTCAATTGGGAATATCCAGATCAAGAAGTTGATGATATGAATGGAGCACAAATACCTAACTGGCAAGAGTAGGAGATTAGAATTTTATATGAAGTTGATGACACGTGTCATTAAAGTGTCTGACCATGCAGCCTTTTGACTACGTATTTCGCTACATTGTGTAGCGAAATACGTGGACCAGTGTGGAGATGACACGTGTCATTAAAGTGTCTGACCGGGCAGACCTTTTGACCACGTATTTCGCTACACTGTGTAGCGAAATACGTGATCCAGTGAGGAGATGACACATCAGCAGACCTAATTTGCTACAGGCAGCAGCGAATTATCATGCGTGGCAGTTTGGTAATTTTTACTGTTCGCGTGGCATTTTGGTAAATTAAATGATGAACAGTGGCAAAATGGTCAAAGTCCCCCCCCCCCCCCCCCCCCCCGCGCCGGGCCAAATAACCATGTTTCAGTAGCATTTCCATGGCTAGAACAAAAAATGATAAATATTACTACTAAATACTCCCCACTTCTTGAATAATCAGATTCTTCAAAATAAAAATATGTGTGGACCTAAACATATCATTAATAATGAATTGAAGTTATTTAAGAAATTATCCCTTTTGAATTGATCTTATATGTATTAAATTATTAGGATCAGTGACATCTCATTTTGTTTAAGCTTTATAATATGTAGATCTCGAAAGTCTTATTTCTAATTTTTTGTCAGACCAAAATAAAAATAAGAAAAATTCAAAGGTCATTACTTTTCCTAAAATGATATGGAATTAAAAGTTGTTACTTTTGATAAATGGACTTGAACTTCTTGTGAAAAAGATAGGGTGTCAACTCATATGCACATTGTTCTTTTCTAACCTGCCATTCTTAGAAATTATGAGACTTTATTATTGAAGAAGAATTGTACATGTAAGGCTTGAAAGATTGATATCCATAAATTCTTCATCAATATTTGTCATGGATTCGGGTACACTTCTACTATTTTCAGTCTATAGATGATTAATTGAACATAAAAAAATCTTATATTTTAGATTGTTTTTATTTTTAAAGTATCTTCTTTAATTTTTCTAACAACTGGCTGTCGGAATGAAACGCAGTTGCATATCTCTATGGATATACACTTCCCTTCTCATGAGGACTTTGGAAACACTAGAGGAAAATAAGAATAAAAAAGGAAATAAACGTAATAGGGTTTTTTTAAATCAATATAATACTATGCAACACATGAGACACGGGATATCGAAGGCATTGGCTATAATGTGAGAATAAATAAAGAAAAAAATGTGTATTATTTTGAAGGACACAAGTTGTGTTATTTTAAGTGAGAGAAAGAGATAAATCATAAGAGAGAGAATAAGTGAATTTTTTTTAAAGATGTAGGTCTCACCTTTTTGTGAGAGTGAAAAGATATGAGGTGTGTCATTTAAAATGACACATATTTTTCCCATAAATAAATGGTAAGTACAAAACAATAAAAAAAAACTGACGATCTTTCAAAAAAACTGGAAGGTGTTGTGTCATATAAGGGTGTTAACGAGCCGAACTGAGCCGAACATTGGATTTAAAAGGTTAAGCATGTGTTTAAATGTGTCAGTCTAATCAAGCTTGTTACCTGTTATGAATATAATTATCAGCATGTGGTCTGACTTATTTATAAAAAATAAAAGTCTGATTTAGCCCGTTTAAAAAAATAACACAATAAAAATTTATCCAAACAGAATGTACAATCAACAACACTAGTAATTCCATAAATATTCATAAATTCAATCTATATTCAAACAACATATTATAGAACAAAATCATTTAAAAAGTTTATTTAACCAATAAAATAGGATGAAATGGATTGAGGAGAGAGTGAGAGCTATTACAAATAGTATAAAAATATAAAATAAAAATAAAAATTAATATACTAGGCTAGAATGAGAGGCTTTAAGACTGAACTTTTAAATTGAATTATGAGGCCTTTTTATTAAATGAGCTTTTATACAAGTCTAAGCTTGGTTCCAACAATCAATTTTAGGCATGTAAGCTCAATTTTAGGCATGTAAGCTCATACCTTCAAGAGTCAAGCAAAAAAACCCATGGTTCGTTTATCACCCCTAGTGCCATATATCAATAACCAACTTTCCTGTCACGAGAAATGCTTATTTCATCTAAAATTGTTGAGCGTTTAAGTGCTGATTGTGAGCTCTTATTTTTAGTTTTTTTTTTCTTTTTGGTAAATTTATTTTTAGCTTCTTTTCTTCTTATAAATAGAAACTTAGTCAAACATAAATTTACAAAAGTTCTTATTGTGAAAACAACTTTTTTTATAATGAAGAAAAAAATTAAAAGTCAAAAATCACAGGAAGAGTTTTTTTTAAGATATATGTAAGCTTTTTGGTGTTCTCATATTTATTTTCCAAATATATCCTTATTCTAAATTTTTATATATAAATTTTATTATTTATCCTAATAACAAATCATCTCACCTCCCTCATTTCAAAACCTTAAGAATTTTTTTATACAATTCTAACTTTATTTTTTAAGTTTTTTTTTTTTTTTTTGTAACTTTGGGGAGAGTTATATTTACGAACTTTTTATTTACAAATTATGTTATGTATTTCTGGAAGTACATTAGGTTACATTATGTATTTTCCGGAGTACATAGTATAATTTGCAAAAATTTATAAACGGATCCTTATTCTCTTTAACTTTAGTTTAAAAGTAATATATAGTTAAAAAAAGGGTTTTATAAGAGTTATGTTGTAAGAAAAGTGATTGTGTAATGTTATAGAGATTCATTTTGCGTGCATTTTTGCTTAAAAAAGTGTGGCACCACAAAATGTTGTGTGTGCAGAAAACTTTTTTCAGTTTTTTGTGTCATGTTAAATGACAAAGGGCAAAGCGTGTGTCATTTTAAAGGATGTAATGTTGTGTCATTTTAAGAGAGAGAAAGAGATAGATAAAAGAGGGGAGAGAGAGAGAGTTGATAAAAAATAAAGGTGTGGGTCTCACCTTTTTATGAGAGTAAAAGCAGGTAAGTTGTGTCATTTAAAAGGATAAACACTTTTCTCAATGATAAATGCAAACCTCTAAAAAAAATTGCCAAACATATTCTAAATCATGGAGAAAGGCTAGTAGCCGTTATTTTCCAGGATTCCCGGGAAACTGAATTTTTCTAAATTTATAATTTTCGGATATTATCGTAAACTGAATTTTTCATCATATTTTTAAAAATTGAGATTCCCGGATAATTTTTTTTTCCTCTACCCAACGTCCCCTTAGTGTATCTGCAACAGAGAAAAGATAGATAGCTTGTAATGCTTGAGTTCTTTCCAAGCACTCCATGGTAATTGTTTTGAGGTTTTTAACTTCTCATATCCTTTTAGTCAAAATATTTTTTTTACAAAAACTTGTTATTATAAAAATAAACTATTTTCTAATAAATAAAAAAGGAAAAAATTAAAAGCTCTCAAGAGGAGATTTTTTTAAATATATTTGTTAGTTTTTCAGAGTTTTTATATTTATTTTTCAGTTTTGTCTTTATTTTAAGAGAAATAATTTGTGTTTTTAAAGGATTTAAATTATGTCATTTAATTTTACCCCCTTATAGCTATGTATTTCACTGAGTACATAATTATAATATTAAAGTTATACAGATGCTTTGCAATTGTTTTAGAATTGTGAAGAAGGGTATCTTTTATTGCTTTTAGTTCAAAAAATTAAGGAGCTTCTTAGTTGGCCTTGGTTGGTCCGAATTCAACATGTTCTAAGGGAAGGTAACCAAGTTGCTGATTGGCTTGCGAAAAATCATAGCATGCTTGAAGGGGAACTGCAAACGTTTACTAATCCACCGATGGGATGTAGTTTACTGGTCCGTAATGATCAGAGGGGGTAGCCTACCCCAGGTTTGCCTAGTTTATTTTTTGTTTTGTCTTTTATTTTCTGATGTATCTCAAAAAAAAAAGTTAAATTTTTCTCTCTTCATAAATTATCAGCTGACATAGAAAGTAAAAAAAAAAGTACAACTTTAATATTATAACTTATGTCTTCTCTTTTTATAGACATAACTTATCTCCTTTGAAATGACAAAATATTTTCCCTTAATTTAAATTTTTATTTATAAATTTTACCTTTTATTCTTATAACGAAAATTTCTTGAGTACTATGTAAGTAACGAAATCAGTACTTTTTACTAAAAAAGATTTTTTTATTTTTTATTTTAACCCATACTTTTTTGTATAATTTCTTTTAAGTCCCAAAAGTTTTCCCCTTTTAATATGGATGTACCTATATTTATTGAGTAAAGTGTGTGTCATTTTGAAGGATGTAAGGTTGTGTCATTTTAAGATAGAGAAAGAGATAGATAAAAGAGGAGAGAGTTGATAAAAAAATAAAGGTATGGATCCCACCTCTTTGTGAGAGTGAAATGATATAAATTATGTCATTTAAAGGGATAAACACTTTTCCCATAATTGTTACACCAAATATTTTCCTCCTTGTAACAAATCATTTTATCTCTCTCATTCAAAGTCCCGAGAAGAGCTTTATATAATCACCAAATTGTTTTAGTTTTTTTCAAAGGTTTTTTTTTTAATTTTAATTTGGGTTTATCATCTATCATTTAACATGACAACAAAAAATTTCCAACACACATAATATTTTGTGGGGTCCACAGCAAAAAAAAACTCCGACACGCAAAACGAATATCTATAACATAACACAATCACTTTTCCTACAACATAACTCTTATAAAACCCTTTTAATTTAAAAGTAATTTTTAACTTAAAAAAAAGGACAGGTTATATTTACAAACTTTTTTATTTATAAATTCTTACAAACTAAACTATGTTCTTCCGAGAGAACATAGTGTAATTTGTAAAAAAATTAAAAAAAAGTTATAAACATCTGCATCCCCTAAAAAAAAAATACCAAAGAGACTATTAGTCCCAACTTTGAATTGTTGGGCACTCGGTCTTACTCAACATTTCTTAATTACAGTTCTTAAGCTTGTTATTCATCACACGATACTTTGTTTTCCTATAATGTTTTAAGGGAGGATTATATTTATAATTTTTTATTTATAAATTCTTACAAATTATATTATGTACTAAGGATTAATACACTGTATACTGGAATGAACTATCTCTAATGTATAGTATAATTTATAAAAATTTATAAATAAAAAATTTGTAAATATAATTTCTCCAATATTTTAAAGCATTGACGAATCTTCACCCAAAACCATAGCCTATTAATTAGTTCTTCGCACATCTTAATCATTTATTTTTGGAGATGATAAAATGGGTCAACCCGTTCGATCCTTATAAATGGATTTTAAACAGGTAAAATCATTCTGCAGTCACTTTACGTACAGCAACAACAGATGTATGGTTACGATTCCTCATATTTAATACTTTCATATTTTGTATGATTATGATTTCCCGCATTTAATACTTTCAAGTATATATATGGCAAGTATTTGATTGCTGCACGTACAGTAGCTACAGAAATATAAACCCCTTTTAAATATCAATCCATCACATTTTGAGATAGGTTAGCCGGTCAATTTATCCAAAATTTTTTTTTCCTAACAAGTTATTTATTATTAAAAAATAGAGAAATTATATCATCACGTTATATTGGGTCAATCTATATTATCATCTCTATTTAATTTTATATTTAACTCCCTCGCAATTATATATCTATCAGTAGTCATTGATCTCATTTTCATCTGACAAATCTAATTTATTAGTCCCTTCAACCCTGAAATTATAATTGGGATCAATGGCTTAAACTTACATTAACATAAGTTGTTCCTCCTCTATATATACCAGGAATCATTGTCCGTAATGTTCCATACTTAAATAATCTACTAACATAAATTTAATTTTTTTAAAATATAATATTAAATTATTACTGTAACCTCACCTAATAGCATATATGAATTGGTTCTTTACACGTTAGTTGAACTTATGTGAAAAGTTCAATCCTCATAGCTCTTCTATTAAAAAAATTAATTAAATATTATAAGATTTCTTAACATAATAGGCATGAAATGATTCATTATTTATCCCTCAAATCTAATGAACTCCTTTTGTTGGGACGTGTAAGAGAAATATAATATAAAATTATTAATATAATCTCATTAACGAGTTAAACTTTTAGATTGAATTAGTTCTTTATATTTACAAGTTTAAGATTTACGTATAAAAATAAGGTTTCTTCACTTAAATCACTCCCATATTATACAAGAGGAAGATTACTAATTATAAATTAGCAGCATTCTGATTCTGATTTTTGTTTGGAAATTGGAAGCTTTCAATCAAATGATTGGTTATAATCCGTCGACTAATACTCGTCATGCTATCAGTATCAATTTACAAATGAAACTGACAATAGGAGAGCCTTCGTTGGTGCAATTATGGTATTCGCATGTATCTTAGTATAGAAAAGAGTGAAAGCAAAGCAAATTAAACAGAGATGAATAAGAAAAGGAGAGATGATAGGTAGATAAACACAAATGGAGGGAAATTTGCAGATGGGCATGAGCAATGCATTTTGGCTGAGAAATAGGTAAAAGAAGGTGAATTGCAAAGAAAAAAAAAAGATCAAGGACATAGAAGTGATTGGCAAAGGAGGGGGGGAAAAATGGGTGGAATCAAGTTGAGCATTTATCATCTGACGTAATATCTCTCTCATTATTCTCAACCGTCTCAATTACTCTTGCATTTATGTGATTTAAATGGTCTTAATAGAATAGCCTTTTTTTTTCAATGCTTGGAACTACCCAACCCACCCTCTACCATATCCCTTGATTCCCTCATCATCCTTCTCTTCCAAACCCACACTACAATTTTCTTATACTACACGACATACGACTTTCTCGCCTTTGCTCTCATTATACTCGTGGTTACTTGAAATTTGTAACATAGGAGTTGAAAAAATGCACCATATTTTTTAATGGGTTCTATAATTCTCATGTTGAAGGAGAGTTAATTTTATGTTATAAAGATAAAAAACATGTGAGACCCATGTGTTAGAAAAAATTATATGTAAGACCCATGTCAGCACGGAAATCGAAGCATGTGTAGATAAATTTGAATTCTCATGTTGAATGAATGAGAATTATAAAACTCATTTTTTAATAGCTATTATAGGCAAAACTTCTGGTTGACTACATTGGATCATGTCAGGGGATATGAATGAAATTAAAAAAACTGATTTTCTTATGATGATAAATATAAGCTATTAGATATCATATTAGATACTATCCCAAATTGTTAGCAGGCAATCTACAAGAAAGTCAGCTATCACATTTATCTACTGCAATTAGTTGCCAACCATTATGCTTGGATTTCAACTTATACAAGCCTTAGTTTTTTTTTTTTTTTTTTTTTTTTTTTGCATAAAAATTGCACATGAGAAGTTAACTTCACAGGAGGTCGGTTTGTTGGGTCTTAACTTTCAAAACAATTTCAACTGTTAACCAAGTACAGAGGATCTAACAGAGTAAATTTTTGTTGCCGCTATTTTATTTGCCTCTCTTTACTTTTTACGGTGGCTAACATTAATAATTACATCATGTGTGCCTGGTTGGATAAAACAGTAAAATTAATATATGATTAATAAAGAGAAAAAAAAAAGGAGAGTCAAGAAAAAACTAAGGTTGATTTAACCTTAAATTTCAACAAGCAAATTAAGAGGGCACCTGAGGTTAAGCCCTAATACACTTTTAGCAGGAAATCTGAACCTAAAGCCCCAATTACCATATAGATACTCCTAACATTCCCAATTTCCCAGTAACTTAATTTCTATATGTGATTAGAATAGTGCTATTCACGCTCCACTCTGTTTCTGAATCCCCTGCTTTGACAAAATTGTTGGGATTTCCTCAATGAAAGCAGAATACAGAAGGTAAAAAGTGGAGCGCACGTAGCACTATTCATACAAGGGGAAAATAGTTATAAAAAAAAAAGAAATTTAAAAAAGGAGATTCCTAGGATTAAAAGCTAATATATTATATCCTACAACTAGCAATAGCGATACCAATAACAGCAGAGAAAAACAGAGCTAGAAACAGAGGATCCTAACTCTAGCTCCTTCTAACGGTGGGTTTTTTTGTTGTTGTTGTTGGTGGTGTTGTTGTTGTTGTTGTCATGGAGAAAATCAAGCAAAACGGTGCTTTTGCATTTGGGGCACTTGGCGTCATCTTCAGCGAGCATCACGTACATGAGGCAACGAGGACAACCTACGAGAACCATGGAAGTGGCTTCAGGGCTGTCGGAGTATCTTGGGTTGTCCTCTTGGTTGAGCTCCGATGACACACAAGAGCTCGGTGGTGACGTCGGCGACACCGTCGCCGATCTTGTCGGCGACTCCAGTCTCCGGTCAACCCTCGGTGGGGATAGGTTCAGCTTCAAGTCAAGCTTCGGACCGCTTCCGTTTCTGCGATTCATGGCTTTTCCTCTGCTTTCCACAAAAAAAAAAATTGGAAAATTAGAAAAATAAAGGAAGCATATAAAGGAGATTGAATAGCATCATAAATTGAAATTGAAATTGAAAAAGAAGAAAAAAGGCAGTGATGACTCACTGTGTAAGGTTGGTTGGTGGAAGAAGAGGAATGACAGAAAGAGAGTGACAGGGATAGAAGCAGCGAAGTGATCTATGTTGTGCGAGAAAGGATGGACCTTGAAGGCCATTTTATATAAGGAAAATGAAGGGGGGAGTGATTTAAAGCTTAATTTAATTGAGGGAGAGAGGTGGAGGGTGTGTAGAGAGAGAGAGAGAGAGAAAGAGAGAGAGAGGAGAGAGAAACAGAGTTATGGAATTGAATTGAATTGAATTGAAGTATTGGGTAGAAGAAGAGTGTAAATTGAGGCCAGGAAATGTATTAATTGTTTGGAAAAATCCCAAGAAGTATGCAGGAAGGGGAAATTTGTAGTAAATATTGCAATTACAAAGTGCAGAAGGGAGGGCCTTTCTTCATTCATTGCTTAAGGAGAGTCGGTGTTTAAGACTCTTCAGAGCAACACAGCTCAAGAGAAACCCAACGGCTTTTAAAGCCAAACCCCTTATTTAAAAATTCAACCCCACACCAATAAAATTTAATACTATGTAGTAAATACCATTAATTTTTTTTTTTTTTTTGTAGCAATGGAGAACCGAGTGTAACAGCCATGACTCAAATTTAAATATTCAACAGTTCCCCAAGACAATGAAAGCAAACTAAATGAATTGACAATGGTTAATGATCTAGATGACTGACACCCTCATTAGATGTCACGTTTGAAAGTTTTATGTTAGTAAGAAGAAGCGAAATATTATCTTTACAAACTTAACTATCTATTTCGCGAAATATAAATAAGTAAATGTGTATTCCGTGTAATATATAGCTATAAAGTTATAAGAGTTTGTAAATAAAAGATTTGTAAATAGAGAAATATTTTAGTTTTGCAAAGTAAAAAAAACACATTTATCTCGCATTAGATATTTTTCTCTGGCTGCATATAAGTGGTGGAGCCAGGATTGGAGGGGAGGAGAGCGAAAATTAATTTTTTATCTTGCATAATATAACTATTTATTTATTTTACCTATTAACCAAATAGAAATTCATTTAGGTAATTTCTTACCAAAATATTAACTTTTAACAACATTTGGAAGACTAAGAAAATGTACTTTTGGTCGAGTCCAACAGACATAAAAAGTAGTTTAAAGCAATAATTAAAAAAAGGTGCCTTAACTAAAACAATGCTTTTAATTATATTTTTTTTAAAAAAATAAAATAAAAGACTGCAACCAAGTTGCCCCAAAAAGTGAATCTTTTAAGTTAGAGCAAACTCAATTTCTCTATATGAAATCACTACACAAAGATAAACACAACCATGCAAAAGGATGACAAAAAAACCAAAGCTTTCATTAACCAAAACTAGGGGTGTCAAAATGGGTTGACACGACACGAATTTTTATTCGTGTCAAAATCTTCAACACTGACACGACACGACACGAATTTTTTACGGGTTGACACGACACGACACGAATAACACGCAAAATAAGGGTCAAAATGATAATTGACAAAAAAAATTAAAAAAGTCGATTGAAATTAAAAAAATAATAATAAAAAATTAAAAATAAAATAAGTAAAAAAATACGAGTCAACACGAATACATCAATACGAACACGACGTGAATTTTTTACGTGTTATTTTTCCCAACATGACACGAATTTTTTTGCGGATTAACCCGAATATGAATTTTCGTGTTGTGTCGCAGGTCAACCCGCGTGTCAATTCCTATATTGACACCCCTAATCAAAACATAACATATGAAAAAAAAAAAAATGAAGTAAAGGTTACACATAACACATGACTAGGTTGTCACTTGGTTTGGGAAGTACAACCGATGTTCTTAGTCCAACAGACATTACAGAATCTCTTCGTGTTTTTATCAAGGTCCCAGTGATCCTTTTGAAGACATTATTATCATCATTAAAAACAAATTAAAGAATGCATACTGTTTCACCAAAAAGAAAAGAAAAGAATGCATACTGTCTAGAATTTGATTCATGATTTGACAATGCAACCACAGAGGCAGGGAGAGCTATGGAATATTTACTGTATGGCTCCAATTTTTCCTGCAGTAGCTGCCTTTAGGCTTGTTTTCCTTTGCTTCGTGAAAATTTGTGTCGTAATTTATAGCTTTTCCATTGGTTCCCTGAACGCAAACAGGAATTAAATTATGAGATTTACTCATTTTTATATTGAATTTTTAAATATATTAGTATATTACCTATGTTTTTAAATTTGAATAGCGTCTGGCTTAATTGTTATTATTTTTTATAAGTGTAGAAAATAGCTTTTGTTTATGGTAATCAAATTTAAGCATGAAAACAATAATAGTATTTGTGTCAAAATAATTCCCTTGCTCAAGGTAATTGTCGATTTAAAAAAGGAAAAAGGTGAAGGGTTATTGCATGTGAATTGTTGCGACTACTCCAGCATTATTTGTTTCGCGGCAAAGAAGGTCTACATTATTTATTAATATTTGAAAACCAAATAAAAAACCCTAGGTCAAGGAAATGATGAAATCTGGTGAAGAGAGAAAATCAATTGTAAAGGGGCAGTTTCATTTTCCATATGTGCAACTTTATGGTCAACGTGGCATAGGTTCATGAAACATGCTTTAAATAATGTCTTCTAGTTTCTATAAATAGACAATCCCATTCTTCTTCGAAATTCAACATCTCATCGATGTCATACAGATAAGGAGGATATCTTTCTCCATTTGAACCACATAAACAGTCGTGCGTTAAAATTGAAAATTCAGCAACTCATTGAAAAAAAAAACTCACTGGTCAACTTCGATTTAATTTGTTGAATTATTAGATCTATTATTCACTACTTTTATACATGAATTTATTGATTTATAGCTTTTTTTTTTATTTACAGTGGTGGCATGAAGATTTAAGTTTTATACCATCATCATATACATATTAATGATAGAGATATAATATAAAATTGTTAAAGGTTGATTGCTTACTAACCTAAATTTTTTAATTGAGTTAGTTTTTTAAATAGTATCAGAGCCTTAATGATTACAGGATCACGAGTTCAATCATCATCGCTTAATCAAAAAATGAACCCGTATAATATCCATGTTTCAAATCCAAAAGGCTCTTACACTTGTACGAGGAAGGTGTGTCAGAAAAATAAAATGTAAAATCATTAAATACCCTACACATACTACCTTAAGCTTTTGGTTACATGACTGAGAATGTAAAAACTTTTTAGGGGGAATTCAAGGACTTAGGTAGAAATCTCATTTCACACGTAAGAAACACACCGGGGAGGAAAAACAATAACTTCCTATTATATAATTAATTTGCAAACTAGTACCTAAAATATTGGTTGATGAATCTGTATAATTATTTGAAATAATGAATCTTGAGAATTTAAAAAAGTGTTTAATATTTTTTTTTCTTTAAACCCTTATGTAATTTACGCGAGTACTCTCTATATTTCAAAATGCCTATCACTTGTTATCAAAAATAAAAAATAAAAAAAATACCTATCACTTAGGGGGTGTTTGGTAAAGGAAAAAAAAATTATCCGAGAATCACGATTCCCAGAAATATGATGGGAAAGTAAATTTTTCGAAAATATTATCAAAAAGTTACTTAGTAGGCCAAAACATTCTCCGAAGTGTTGGGTTAATTTTCATGATACCATGTTTGATTATTTTTGTCTGAAAATTAATTCATTGTCTGAAATTTTTGAAATATCACCCTCAACATGATATTTTTCGGTGGTATTTTGTTTTAGAAAATACACACAAAACAGAATCTTGGGAAAATAACTTTCCCAGGAAAATTTTCTCCAATATGCTACCAAATATGAGATTCTAGAAAATCCACCCTCACTTTCTCATACATCTAAAAATAATCTTCCTACCAAATACCCCCAAAATATAGGGAAAGTTACTATTAAAGAGCCTCAATTATAAAATGAATTTTGTTGGATACCGATGCGATTGAGATATCCAATCATAGATTGATATGTTTTTTTATAGGATCTAGATTCTCTCTTTCAGTACCTATAAGGGATGTACCTTAGAGAATAGCAGATCAGTGTACACTATAATAACGACATAGCCAAAGGGTGGGGTATATGCACAATGAAGTTAAGAGAGAGAGGATTCAAGAGGTGCGTACCTAATTGGCTTAACATTTTATTTATAGATGAGTTACCTATCAAGAGTGAATTTCTGGGCCTCTTTGGAATATTATGAGTCAAGTTCTTGATCTATTACTGTCATACTAAGATTAATATAGTTAAAGAATCTTTCCCTAATTTTCCTTCTAACTATTAGCTCTTCTTGGATCTTCTAGGATGTGAACATTTGTTATGTTAATAACAAATTTAATATTAATGCACTATTAGTGTATCGAATGAGGTGTGTTAATGTAGTCGAATTTAATAAATGAAATGTCAAACAAGATCCATGATAATGTAAACAAATTTTACATTAATAGTGCATTAAATTAAACTATTATATAAAAATGTAACGTGCGTTATTTGACTAAATCATCTTTTATTAAAATACTCAAAATACTATCACTCCATAGTATATTGCTCTTATTCCATTCAATAAATATACTAAAGGACAGGAATAAAGTTTAAAAAAAAGTATTGCTTTGTTTTTCGTTTATTTTAAATGATAGGTAAATTAAAACAAAATACTTTTTTCTAAAGCGGCTGATTTTTTGAAACGGATGAAGTAAATAAATAAATGAATTTTAACTCTTACCTTGACTCCACTGCACTATTTTAAGCTTCTTCCTAATATTACAGAGTGATGCTTGTTATGAAATCATATAACTTCACACCTTTACAATTTCAACCATCTGATTGTATAGCTTGTCCCACCAGAATTTTTGTACACATATACTATGATGTTGCCACTCAAGCATAAGTGAACACGAGTAAAAGTGATGTGTAATAAGCATTATTCTATATTGATTAATTGGGTCTTGCTAACAAAATAAATGTTATTCCTAACAAATATAAGAGTTATGTTGTAAGAAAAGTGATTGTGTTATGTTATAGAGATTTGTTTTGCGTGCCGGAATTTTTTTTTTTTTTGCTGCGGGCCCCAAAATGTTGTGAGTGTAGGAAAAAATTTGTGGTCATGTTGAATAATAGATGATAAACCGAACAAATATATGAATATATTCGACGATAATTTTGTTTCATTCAGTGAATTTGAAAGAATGGCTTCTTTCTTCAGCCATAAAAAAATCCCTCGAGAGTGGATTTCCTTCCCACCCATTTGTTCCTAGGTAAAGTATTAATTATGGGGATAAGATAATCGTATGAATGCAGAACTGATCACTCTGGTAATTTTAATAAATTCTAAGCTGCTTTCATTTAATAGTTATTTAGTTGGAGCTTTAAATAGAGTCACCAGAAATCAAAATCATCATATCTATCTTGTTTTGAATATATTAGATAAGTACACACAACAGTAATATCGGTCATTGATCATTTATGAGAATATGGGGCTTCCATGGCAAAATAATTACAACTTCTCTCTTTGTTTATGAAGGCTGATCAGACATGTATTTGTTGTCTTCTCAACCTTGACTCTTATTTCTGAATATCTATGTAGGAATTCAGAAGCTTAATTACTTTCAAAATTGATGTGACTACTGACCATATTTCTATGTTATCCAAGTTTTCTCATTGTAAAGCATCGATTAACTGTTTCAAGCCATGGAAAAAAAATTATATGCACAGAAAGTATGTCTTTAATTAATTGTAGATAAAGAGTATATATGCACAACAGCACAATTCGCAATAAGAGGCTGGGAAGACGTGTTATTCAACATACTGAGTGATATTAAATCACTATAGCCTTGAATCCATGTATAGAACAGAAGAAGTAAATGATCAGAGTTATCACTGTGCAATTTATAAATATTAAAAAACGGACTTACTTGATATGTATGAAACAGACAGAATCAGAAGAATAAAAAATGCAATATCAGAGGAATAAAATCCGAGCCCACAGAACGTGTCTCCTTAAGACAATTTGCCCCCTCACTGATGCTTAAGGTTGATGGACACTTGTTTCCCATGATAGAACGGATTTCGTCTGAAGAATGGTGACATTACCAATCAACAGCCCAAACGAACACAACAATATGCCAGAGGAAGTCACACCGGAGGATGAACAACAGTATGCAGAACCGGAAGGAGAAAAATTCTTGCAGAGTTTAAGTGGAAAAAAATCAGATAAATTTCTGAAGGTGTCAGTGTCTATTTATAGACACTGACCGGTCTGATGAGCAGTCGCCGGCGGCGAACGAGTGTGACCGGTGATCCTTCCGACGAACAGGTACAACCGGTGACTGATTCGGCACGCAGATACAACCCTTGACCGGCGGGCGAGGTTCGGTTCAAAACTGCTCAAAAAACTGGCGGGTAGAAACGTTTGGGTTCGAATTTGGAGGGAAGCAACGGTTTGGACAAAATATTAAAAAATTATTTAATAAAAAATGATTTTTATTACACATCGAACCGGACGGCGGCGGGGCAAAACCCACCTATCTCCTACCCTTCATAAAACATGTAGTGACCAAAGAGCCAATTTAAGAGAGGGAGGTGAGAGTTTATATATTCTCTCACTTCCTACAAATTGTCCAATGTTGGACTTGTTAAAAACTCACACACCTCTTCATCTTCCCTTTTCTCTTTTCTTTATTAACCCACTTCTTATTCATAACCAATGGATCATTATACATTAATTCTCTCATTAATTCCAACAAGAGGCAATAATGCGTAGTCATTGCAAATTGTGGGAATTAAATTTGGCATGAACTTGCAACAAATGTGCACTACATTGAAGATGGACTAGGTGGGGTGCCTAATCGAATAGTGAATTCATTTTGCTTTTGAAGAAAGGCCCTGTCTAAGTGTATGCCTTTATTAATTATTATTAAACGTTATCTTGCTAGTTGCAATCAGCAGGCCACAAATTATTTGTGAACCAAACATACTTGAAGTGAACTTTAGGGTATATTAGAAAGAGTGTGATATTCATGACGATTCCAAAGGCTTGAAGTGGGGTGTATTATCTGGGGTTGACCCTAGTTTTGTGGATCTATTAATCTCGATTGATGGAATTAAAATTTCTTTATTTTGATGTTATTATTTTTTATAGAGATATCTGTATAGTAGATGTAACACTAAAATACTAAGTCAAATCTTGAAACTCCAAAGATTATTTCTAAACAGCTCTCAAACAAAATTTTAAACAGGGGAATATGAGTATATGACCCATAACCTTCCCTAAAGGGAAGACGGGAAAAATTAGAAGAAACTCAATTTTTTGTCGTCACAGATAAGAGGGTAGGTGGACATCTTTAGAATTTGGATGATGAAATTAGTGATGATCAAGAAGTAAATCTATGAATGCAGGGGTACGCTAAGCTAACAGAATAAGCCGCGGAAAAAATATGAACCACATAAAAAATCCCTTACGTTATTCATCTCCAATCAAAATTGCTCTAATCATAACTATATAATAATTAACATCACATTTATAGGACACCTCGTGAGGACGAGCCCATGTTACACAAAATTTATTTGCTGGTTTTCTAAATATGGCACAGCCACTATTACAAAGTCAATGATAGAAATTAAGAGGGATAATATTGCTGTCTGCTGTTTGATCAAATCTTTATAGCAATTGAAATGTTGTGTCACATGAAAAAAAAAAAAAAACAATTAAAGTTTAGGAGTGCGATTGTCTAACCATTCTATCCGAATCATTATTTGCCTACCTCATGCTCCTTAGCCCTTCGTAGAAATGGATCTACCAGTATTGCTAAAGTAAGTACAGCCCGTAATTAAAAGATAATTGGCAATTCATCTTTTGCATCAAATATATGTTCAAAAGTGACTTATTTTTCACAAGTTACAACTCAGAGCCCGTTTCAGTGTGTGTGTCTGTGTTTAAAGTGCTTTTCAACTAGATCTTGAAAAATTTATGATAACTAGATAAGTTATTGAAAATGTTAAAAAAAAAACCAAAAAAAAAACAGTGTTTTTTTTTTCAAATGCTAAAAGAGTAGTTTTTAGAAAATATATTAAATACATTAATCACAAATATTTGTGTTTTAAAGCTTATATAAATTCATCAGTTCACTTCACATGAAATAAATTATGAAGTCAGCTTGAAAAGGATGTTTAGAAAGTGGTTTTCAGGTGATGAGTCCTAGGGGTTCGGCCTGCGAGTTCAAAGACTTGAGTTCGAATCCTGGTAAACACACTTTGTGGGCAGTGGAGAAACCCTTGCCTTCTCAATCCACGAAAGGAATTAGTCTCATCCTATGTGGGGTGGGGAAATCCTTGGGTATATAAAAAAAAAAGTGGTTTTCAATTATTTTTTTCATAAAAATGAATTAAAGTTTTTCTACAATATATTATGTATTTTAAATGCAAAAATAGCCAGTGATAAATTTCTCTCTTAATTTTATATACGTAAATTATTAAATACAAGCAAATTAATAATTAAGACTAGGTGTAAGATTTTTATTTCTTGTACGAGTATATATATGATGTAACCCTTTATTATTTTTTGAGATTTACATTCTTAGCCCTTTGTCAATAGACAAAGCTTTTCCTCTTTTCTGCTAATAAGTACATAGGATTCATCATGCTCGATCAGTTGTACAATATGCAATGAATGTGGAGTAGTTGTTGAGAAACATTATAAAAGCTATAGAAAGTAAAGAAAATAAAAAATAAAAAATCGATAGAATGAGCAATCTGGCTTGTATGTATATAGTAGAGCTAGGAACTAAAATCTAACTAGTCACATGTGCGTTAAACTAATTGCTAACTAACGCCTCACTAATTACATACCGTGATAGTCCAATTTACACTGAACTGAAGTATGCAATTAACCGCACATTTGTACAGATATGATAGATACACAATAAATTTACAATTAATATCGCTTACTTTTTGTTCCTTCAAAATCAGTTATAATGTTTTAAAAATCGGATTAGCTTGAATTGTTATGTCTTTGGTTCAACCATATTTGATCTGGACTTACTATATATCTCAGATGCAGACCAATCCAATAAATAAGGTCCAATAACCATTAAAGCTTGTCTAACAAGATAATTCATCCCGCACAAAGTGGGGGGATCTTGCTTGCTTGACTTACAAGACAAAATGAGGACCTAACTTAAAAGAAAATATCATTATCAAGATCAGCAATTCAGTCAATTTAACCGCCACTTGAACTTAATGAATGAATAGAAGCACCAGCTTATCACTACACTTATTGAAACTAGCCCAAAACTAGATTTCTTGAAAAAGGAATAGCCCGTTCAAAGCCACCATTTTCCACCGATGAAATGAACATCGTCCAATAAAAGGTGGTATGATGCAAGGCATACAGGCACTATAAATAGAGTCATTCAGCTCATGTATGACATCTCTCTTTGAATATATATTTGAACCATATTAAATATTGAACTGACTTGAGCGTCGAAGTGTCTTGCAAATACCTACAGTCTCCTTCAAACTAGTCAGACACTCAACTTGCTGATCAGCCCTCTCGCCAAACCCTTCTCTTCGTCAACATTCTTTGTATTCAAGTGTGTGTGGATGGGCCAACCCAATATCAATTGAACCGATCATATGTTTTGTTTTTCAAAACATCGACCAATGACTTTATGCATATATTATCGATTAGTCATCAGTGTAAGTTTATGTTTAATTGTCATAGGACGCATAAATATGTACCGGAAAAAAGTGAAATAAATACGCAACAAATGCACAGCGTGATATGTGTAATGAAAAATAATGTAAAGAGTAAGTAATCAAACTATCGTCCTCCACCTTTTTTTTTTCCCACTTATTTTATTTTTGAAAGTAGTTGGTATTATTAATTGAATGTCTAATGTTGTTGTGGATAAGGGCAGATTGGGTACCAGCTTTTAAGGAGGATAACAGGGCTCATTCAGTGCAGTAGAGAAACAAGATTGATCATGGACACTGGGTCAGTGGGTTGGTCGCAATCCAGTATTCATTCTCATAAAAATACCTCTTTTATTACCCATATTTAATCTTATGTATGTACATACATCAATTTATCCGAAGATTATATTTGGGAACTCTGACAAGAGAAATATAATGCATGCAGTGTGACACTTTAACAGAAATTAATTGTTTTCGCACATAAAATAGGTATTATAGGTATATATAATGGGCGATGCTTTTCTAATGTTATTGGAGAGGAGGGAACTCTCCTACACACTCAAATTCATGATGGGACTCACACATAAAAAATTTAGAAAACAAAAAAAATTATTACACGCAAAACAGACTCTCACTACCATGAGAATAGAGCTCTCCTACAACATAAGGATTCTTTTCCCCCTATATAATATGTCAAACTAAATTGAGCTCCATCTGTGTGACAATGATTGTTGAATTGCTGGAATATAGGCTCCTTTGTGATGCTTTCTTCATCTTCTTGTATAGCTGAACCACTCTCCACCACCACTTCTCTCCTCTCTCAATAATATTTATGATTAACAAATGCAGTAATCATGGTAACTGTAATATCAGTAGTCCATAAGAAGCCTTAATTGCCAATGGATTACAAGCATAGAAGAGTGGTTGGAGATCAAATATGTACAGAATTATACTCAACAACTTAAGCTGTTAAATAAATACTATATTAATAATTTTATATTCGGTTCATTTTTTCTAAACTTACTTTAGATAACTTTATCTAATGTTTGCCAAAATGACATCGTTTTGGGCGAAAATCATGGTGTATTTGTAATTTTAATTTATTTCAGGGTTATAATAGTTTTTATCATTCTTATTTTTTTAATTTTTCAACCTTAAAATGACGTCGTTTCGGCGAACATTAGATAAAATTGTCTAAAATAACATTAGATATTTTTTTCTCTTTTATATTTATATTTCTCTAATATAAAGATTGTTATTGAAGACAGAGGGTGATATTAAATCACTATAGCCTTGAACCCATGTATTGAACAAAAGGGGTAGATGATCAGAGTTATCACTGTGCAATAATAAAAATAAGAACAGACTTACTTGTAGTCCGAATACAGAATTAGACAGAAGAATGTATGCAGGAGAGGATTAAATCTGAGCCCACAGAACGTGTCTCCTTGTGACAATTTGCCCCCTCACTGATGCCTAAGGTTGATGGACACTTGTCTCCCATGATAGAACAGATTTCGTCTAAATAATGGTGCCACTACCAATCAACAGCCCAAACGAACACAACAGTATGCCAGAGGAATTCACACCGGAGGATGAACAACAGTATGCAATACTGGAAGAACAAAAATTCCAGCAGAGTTTAAGTGCAGGAAAAAATCGGATAGAATTTCTGAATGTGTCAGTGTCTATTTATAGACACTGACCGATCACGATGAACAGTCGTCGGCGGTGAACCGTCGTGTCTGACAGCGGCAAACGGGTGTGACTGGTGACCGTTCCGACGAACAGGTACAACTGGTGACTGGTTCGGCGAGCAGACACTACCTTTGACCGGTTCGCGAAAAGGAAGAACCGGTTCGGTTCAAAAACCGGCAGGTGGGTTCGAATTTTGGAGGGAAGCAACGTTTGGACAAAAAATATTATTAAATTATTTTTAATACACACAACCGAACCGAGCTGGCCGGACGGCGGCGCGCGTGTGTGGTGGTGAACCAAAGCCCACCTATCTCCTCGCCCTACATAAAATATGCAGTGACCTAAGGGCCAATTAAAGAGATGGAGGTGAGAGCTTATATACTCTCCCACTTTCTACCAATTGTCCAATGTGAGACTTGTTAAACAACTCACACAACTCTTCATCTTCCCTTTTCTCTTTTTCTTTATTAACCCACTTCTTATTCATAACCAATGGATCATTGTACATTAATTCCAACAAAGATAGCATTGAGTTTGAAGCATGAATAATATATACATCTTTTATCGATCGGATTTTTTCATCTTTTTTTATTACGGAGGTTGTGATATCATATAAGGAATTATTTCAACTAGCCACTTTAAGTTGTTAAGTGAAAATTATGTTAAATTTTTTAATTATATATATATATATATATATATATGAGAGGTAGGATTCTTTGACACCGGTGTCAAATTTATACATATATGAGACATGATCATTCGATATTGGTGTCAAATTAAAAAGTTTGTAATCGTTGATTTGTGTCAATCTGACAATTATAATTTATTAGATATTAATAAATAATTAATGAGTTTAGTATTTGTCATTTTAAATGACATAACTTTGTGTCATTTTTAATGAAACTACGTCATTTTGGTGTGTTTTGTCATTTTTCTAATTTATAAAATTAGAAATAAAAAAATGGAGGAGAGAAAATATAAAACCACACCAAATGACGTAGTTTCATTAAAAATGACATAATTTTATGTCATTTAACATGACAAGCATTTTTTTCTTAATTAATAAGTGTAACCCGATAAATTATAATTATCAGTTTGGTAGAAATTAATGGTTAACATTTAGTATTAAACGTGTGTGTCTATATATATATATATATATATATATATATATATATATATATATATTAAAAAGACCATACCCTTAAAAGGTGGAGACTGCGGCGACAAGTTGAGTTTATGGACATTGGACAGAACGTTCATCCTCTATGTTAGCTCATTGAAAGCACCCGCCAAAATAGTTTCATCACCATCTTCATGCCTCCGTTATTGACACCGTGAACCCTTCTGACTCACCAAATCCTTCATAAAACCCAAGTGTTTCGCATTTCTTCTCACTCCTGGAGTACACTTACATGGTTGCACAATATTGTGATGCGCTGCATTCGAAGTTGCCATGCCGCAGTGGAATTGGTATGATGCATGCAGATATAGCCCATTTTAACCAGAGTATTTTCTATACTATTGTCGTAGTTAAAAATCAAATTATAAATTATGTATTTCAGAAAATATATAATTATAATATTAAAATTATTTTTTTTTTCTTTAGGAAACATGTTAGCTGATGTGGAACATTTCTATAAGTGCATTGTACATATAGTGCTGTAGGTTTTTTCTATTTTAACACTCTACAAAGGCTCAATTCATTTATATTCTAAATAATTTTAAATTAATATTAAATAACATACAGATTACATTTTAACTAAACCACTAAATAGAGTTATAATTTTTTTTGTTCAGTGAATAGAGTTATAAATTAACTAACTATAATAATTGAAAATAAATAATATTTTATTTTATTTATCATCTACACTTAATTTAAAGAAAATTACAATAAATACTCATGTAAAGAAAATTAAAAACAGGCAGGTCAATATACCTAAGAGGCTACGACTCTAACAAAAAGGAAATTTAGCTATGCATAATTAAAAAAAATAAACTGAAGAAAAATGATGAAATTTTCTTCGAGCTTTTATTTTTGTTTTTTCTCATTCTTAGGTTTTTGTTTTTCTCCCTCTTCCCTTAATATGCCTTTACTTTCTTACGTTATTTTTTTGGGGAAATCACTTCTATTGCAAGTGATTTTCTCCTTGCACACACTCATCAACATTTAGTTTTTTTTTTTAAATAGTGGAGTCCACCTTGTTTTTTTCTCAGCTGCAAACTTTAAATTTGTACAGTAATATAAGACTTGCAAATCCCTATTTTTTTTAGTTCAAGTGTTAGCGCCAATTCCAAAGCTCATATTACTGGTAGTTACTTAACGGGCGTTTGGTATAGGAGTAATTTTTTAATATCTGGGTATCATGATTAATGGGAATATGGTTGAAAAAAATGTGACCGGAATAATACGAAAAAAGTATTTGGTAGACCAAAATATTACTAGGAATATTTATTAATTTTACTGAACGGGTATTTGGTTGATGTTAAAATATTACTGGGAAAATAGGTAACTTTTACGAAACTACCCTCTCTCATAATAGATAACTTTAAACATGATTTAGAAACAGGAATCATAAAACAGCAGTGCCAAAAGATGTCTACAAGGATATTTTTGTCTATAAAACATGTAAATGGATAGCCAATAGGTAGGTATAAAAAATAACCATGTCCAGTTAGGGATTTATTTTGGCTTGTCGATAGTATAAAATTAATACCCGGTGATAAAATATACCAAGGCAAAATTTATAATTTCCTTCTACCTAGGGGGTGATAATAAGGTCAGGGACTTTAGGCCCGGTCCGGTCCGGCTCGATCCGTCTTTTTTAATTATTGGACCCAGACTTATACTCATGTAAAAGCGTTTTTATTTAAAAGGCCTCAGGCTTCCATAGCCAAGCTCGGCCTTGAAACCTTGGAGGCTGGCCATATAAAATACATTCATTTATTTTTTTATATTAATCATTTGAGACAGCGAGTGCCACTTTTCATAATTACTAACAATATTTCATAATTACTAACAACGATTGGTAAAGAAATAAGAGATATGAATATGAAGATATAAGATATAGAAAAAGAAAGATTAAAAATGACAAAAAAAAAGATGAAGGTAATTCCGTTGCTGATACTTTGGCAACCAAAGGGTATTAGACACCTGGAATCTACAGCTTTTTCTTGAAGTCCCTATGGATTGTAGAGAGCTGTTTGCTAGAGATTTGATGGGTACTACTTGCCCCAGACTCTGTTTTGTTTCTAGTTATGTTGCTTTCCCCTTTGTTCAAAAAAAAATTAAGGAAAAACAACGTAAAGTAAAGTAAATGTGCCGTTGTTATTTTGACTTTTTAATATTAATATATTTTTTTATTATAAAAGAAACAACTATTATTTTCTTACACAAAAAGGGATAGGATATTGTGACACACAAATAATGTTACGCACAATGTTATGACCACATCTTAACCGTTGATTTCCGCCAATCAACGGTTATCATTTATTGCGAATTAATAATTAATTAATGAGTTTGATTTGAAAAATTATAACCGTTGATTGGCGGAAACTAACGGTTAAGATGTGGTCGTAACATTGTGCGTAACATTATTTGTGTGTCACAATATACTATCCCACAAAAAAATACATACGAGTGCATGATTAATGGTTAAATATTGCTGCAAATTGAAAGGTAAGATATTTATTTTTAATAAATAAATAGGCCACAGGCTTAAGACAGACTTTTATTTTTTGTAAATGAACCAGGCCACAGGCTAATATTATATTCATAACAGGTAACAGACTAAGACCAGTCTGACACGTTTAAATACAGGCTCGGCCCGTTAAGATCAAAACTCGGCTCGACCCGTTAACACCCCTACTACCAAATATGGGTATAAAAAATGTCCACTATCAAATTCCTGGGTATCCCTTTAAGTTCCATGTACCAAACAGCCCCTTAGTGCCTAGATGCTCAGAAGCACGCACACGCGAGTTTTAACAAAAATTGTGTGTCCGTGTCTCTGACACGTTTCAACGCGTAGCTAATATTTTAGAACATATAGTCATCTCTTCGACAAACGATTAACATTTCGACACACATTCGATACGTTTTTTTAGTCTTAATTTTATTTTATTAACTAAATATAAAAAAAGTAATTTATAAATCAGTTTTTTTCTATTATGAAATTTGACATGATAAATTAACAAAGTACGAATTTTTTTTTTTATATTTATGTTATGAAATTTGAATATTTGATTGGTTATATGACTTATTATAGACTGTTATATAAAAAAAATATAAATTATATTATATATATTGAGATTTTTATTTAATATCAAAATTTGTCATAACGTGTCAAAATATGATATTTTTTAGAATTAACGTGTCGGCGTGTCGTATCGTGTTCCGTATCGATGTCCGTTTATAATAGCCTAGATACTAATAATTATTGATTTAAGTGATAAAGAACTTTTTCCCTCATTTAAAGCCCTTCATTTACCAAAAAAAAAATCCCTTCAATTCGGATTCGTAAAATAAAATAAAAAAAATTAAAGGAACCGCTCAATTTAAATCTCAAATCAAAATAAACCGACTGGGATTATAAATAAGTAAAATTCTAAACCTTACGTGTGTAGACGTTAAAATTCTTTGGGGGACGATTTTTCCACTCTCACCGTCACCGCTCAGTCACTGGATAATCAACACCGAAGCATTGTAATATTTATAAAAAATAAAATAAGAAAGCCAATAGTTGCAAAAACAAAACAAAGTTGGGATATGTTTGTTTTTTGTTTTTAAATATAAAATTTTTAAATAAAAAATAAAAAAATCTGTTTGAAATAGTTTTTGAAAAATAATTTTCAAAATAATAATAATTTTTTAATTTTAAAGACTAAATATGCAGAATAATTTAGAAATGCACTCAAAAGTTGTTTTTTTTTTTGCCGTAGCAATTTTATAAATAGGAGGATTCAGTAATGATATTTTTAAAAATAAATTTTATTTATTTTAAATTTTAAATTACTCTATTAGTGATAATCTTATTATTATGGAACTTCATTAATACTTTTTTTATAACTTTTTTTAAACACTTTTTTTATAACTTTAAATCTATCTATATTCAACAAGATTTTTGTTTTTTTACTTTTAACATAAGTTTTCAAAATTTATATCCAAAATAGTTTTTGAAAAAAAATATATTAAAACAGACCCTTAATTTTTTTTTGGGGTACAATAGACCCTTAATTTTTATTAAAATGAAAGAAAACACAAATTTTTTTCGTAAATGGTGGATATATTTAAATAAATATAGTATGCCCTACTCTTGGAATCCACATATTTTTTTTGTTTTAAGCCTCATAATTCTTCCTCGGCCAGACTTGGGCAGAATAGCAGAGCAAGTAAAGTAAAGTATTAGTATAGTAGCATAACAAAAATGTGTTCACACAACTACGACTTAAACAAAGGAAAATTTTCACCCATTCTGCTGTAGCTTGTTTTAGAATCATCCATGTTCCTGTGATTTTTTTCTTACATATGCTCCTGTGCTTTGTAAAAAATAAAAAATCACAGAATATATGTGGCAAAAAATACATTCTTTTACAAACTACAGGAATATATGTGATAAAAAAATACAGGATATATATATATATGATTCTGGAGAAAATAAGGAAGACATTAGTAAATTTTTCCCTTAAAAAAAAAGCTGATAGACTACATCATGCGTGCTTTTCTAGTTTAGTTGACAAACTTAAGTTTGTGCCGTCTGCAATTATTTGAGCTTGAGAATGAATAACAGTTACTATATTGATTCAATATTTTTAATGTCCAAGGAGATAAATTTATTTTCTACCCATACATAAAAATATGTGGAATCCATATTTTTTTTTTCCACATGAGCCCCGTATATTTTTATATATGTATTGAAATAAATTTATCTTTACAACATGCAAAATATTAAATCTTTTAGTAAATCAATATATTTTTAACGTGGTTTCCACAATTAACATTATTATAGTTTATTTATTTCATATTTGTTATGATTTTATAAATACATTAAGAATAAGATACAATCTATATTTTGTCTCCCTCCCTAAAAAAGCATGGCCTACACAGTCTCTTAACTTGCCATCAGTAGGCCATGTATATTTTGACATTGTGTCAAATTATGATTACAATATTTTTAATCCATTTAACCCTAGATATTAACATGACTCATCGTGCTCGTGAGCCTTTTTTTCTTTTCTTTATGTGATGTTTTAAAAAAATTATTATTAGATAAGTTTTTTAAAAAAATGACATTTTAGAATTTCGAGTCTTTCACAATGTTAGGTTAAGAGTTAAATGACGGAGAGAGAAACACAAAAAAAAAAAAAAAAGACGAAGAAGAAGAAAAAAAATTGTTCTGCTCAATGGGCGATGATATGTTGGGCCAAAAGCCCCAGACTTCATTTTAAGATTGTCATTAACAAACACCACCGAGCAAACATTAACATTATTATTATTATTATTATTATTATTATTATTATTATAATAAGGAGTGTTATATTTACAAATTTTTTATTTACAAACTACACTATATTTTCTCGGAGAACATAGTGTAATTTACAAAAATTTGTAAATAGATCCTTCTCCTAATATTATTATTAAATTCAGTTTTTGAAACAAACCTTAAAATCCGTATCCTTGTTTAGCGTTTACTTTTCCTCTTTGCACTACTCATTAATTTATCAATTTACAATGGAGGTAGTGGAAAAAGATTTTCGGAATAATATTTTTCTTAAGCACCTAATTATAATAATCCAGGACGTTTTCACGTTTTTAAAAAAGGGTTTTATGTTTATTATGTCGTAGGAAAAGTGATTGTGTAATGTTATAGAGATTCGTTTTGCGTGTCATATTTTTTCTTTTCTTTTTTATTTTAAAATGTGTGGCCCCAGAAAATATTATGTGTGTAGGAAAGTTTATTGTATTATGTTAAAGGAAGAAATGAAAACCCTCGAAAAAAATAATATATTAGGGCGTTTGACATGATCAAAAGATTGAAAACCATAAGTTGGACCACCAAAAGTCAAACTTGTGAGCATTAAGCTGACAGTTTCAAATTGATTTTGTTAACTCATACTTTTGTATACTTGATTGGCATTTAATAATTTTTTTTTCTTTTTTCTTTTTTCTAGAGTTGGTAGATGAAGAATTCAAGTTCAGCTTGCCACATAAGGGAGTTTTTTATATGTAAGACACATGAAAATTATCTACCTGTAGACCATAGTTAATGATAATAATGAGTATGAACAATTTGGTGGATGGAACTTTGAAAGAAGAGTTTGAATCGTAGTTACTCCTGTAAGGAAGGTGACTTTGTTTGCGTAACTCCATACCAAACAGAGCCTCTACAGGAAACAGAGTTTATAGTATGATGCAGATATTGTCAAAAGCGATATTAATTTTCATTAAAAATAGTCAAACGGAACCTAAGGAATAAAAAAAAAAAAAAAAAACTAGCACTCGCTGCATTTACACAGATATTATATAGTACAATCCAAGCAGATCCAAGCCATAAATTGAAATACCCTATTGATGAAACTTTGAAATTGTATTCTCAACCCCCTCATTGAAATGCATGCAAAGCATTTAGTTGCATACCTACAGGTTAGCCTCTAAATATGGAGGCAGAGAGAGACCCTTCTGGTACTTTTGCTTTGATTACTCTTACGGAGCAGAGTGCAGCATTCAAACGCCATTAACGGATCCATTTCATGTGCCAACCAAACTCACCAGAAACTTCTCCGCAATATCAAATGCCTCTGCTATGTATTAAGACACCATTCAAACTCCCCCAGTTTCAAATCTTACACCAATTTCCTCTTAGTATAATATATATTTGAAATTATAATTTATGTTGTTGGAGGAAACTACACTACGATGGACTTTAATTCAAGTCGCAGTTTTCAATGAGAAATCCCTTCAACGCTCATATTAAACACTGTAAGCACCAAATTTTTTTGACAGATTCCAAGATCTATCGTTTCACGTGACAGTAGATTCTCCACCTTGTAGATATTATTATAGACTACTTAGGATACAAAATTAACTGCGATTTGATGTTGCTTCCAAGTTTTTGAATACATTGAGTTAATGTTGTTCCGTGTGTTGCGTACATGTAATATTTAATAGACATCATGCAAGGACGGAAATATCAGTATGATATATTGGGAGATAGCTCTCCAATTTTATTTTATTTTTTAGTACTTGCTCAATTCTTTTTTCTTGTCTTTTAAGATTATTATACGAAAAAATAAATAAGTCATTAAATAAAAAAACTGATATGAAAATTAAACACATAACCTAATACAAACTACTCAAACTCTTCACCGTTCGATCAATCCTAGTGGCTTATCATTAAATAATCTTGATTATAAACAAAATAAGTTCATTTGATGAGTTATCTTTGATTTAAATACTCAAAATACTTTTATTTTATATTGATATTCTCTTTTACTTATTAATATTAAGGACAAAAATAATAAGTAATGCTTAATTAATTTTATAAATAAAAAGAAAGGAAAAGTATTTTTACTTTTGTTTGAAAAATTATTTACTGTCACACTCACATAAAATAAAAATGAGTGAGATACATTGTAAAGAGTGAAAGAAAAAATTATTAAGATATAATGAAATTCACTCACTTTTACTTAAATGTGAAAAGAAAAAAAATTCTATCATAGAAGAAAGAATTTTTTTTCCTAAAAGGAAATTTTTAAAATGATATATAAAAGAAGTAAGAAGAAATATAAAATATAAAGTTTTTGCTGACGAGTGCTGTAAAATCTAAAAACACTTACTAAAAAAATAAAAAGTAATATTTTGAAAACTTTCTAATGTAAATGTTGTATTTTTTATTTTAAAATCTTAATAAATATATTTTTTTTACTCGTGAGCGAAATTTTATAAAATATTATAGCCATTTAAGAATGAGAAAAGTATCTCTTCAGTCACGAAAGATAAAATTATTTCCAGTGAGCTCAAAACAATGTCATTTTGGGTTATAAGATTAAAAAATTATAATGATAAAGACTGATATAACCCTGAAATATATTATAATTACAAAAATACTTTGATTTTCACCTTAAAACGACATCATTCTGAGCTCACATGAGATAAATTTGTCTCCGGTGACGGAGAAATCCTTTAGCCTTTAAGAATTTGCTTTTATTTCAATATAATTATTATAGATAAAGGGGTAAATAAGTCAGATAATTTGTTACGTGTGTGTAAGGCATGATTTGCAATTAAAAGATAATGTTGCAAATTTGCTAAGATATATATATATTTTTTTTACTGCTGTTTTTTATTGCATTTTCATAATTTCTCTCTAAGATAATAAATAATATTTGAATTCAATTATTGTGAGTGCTCAATGCTTACCAACACATGAACAGAAAACACTGACGGTCATTTCACCAAAAAGAAAACACTGACGGTGGACTCCTTGCGTGGATAACCTCCACCTTGGGCTCTAGTCTTGGGCTTTGAAGAAGTTATCGATAGATACCAAGTTCTACCTACAGGCCCATTCAACAGCACATGATTTTTCTCAATAGAGGACATGGAAATATATGCGTCACGGCCACACACACCCATGAGAATAAAGAAGAAATTGTGACAAAAAAAAAAAAAAGGGAAGAAGATATCCAAAATGATATTTCTAACAAGACGCTGAGAAAATTTGCTAAAGAAAAATCGATTAACTTATGGATGTCGTAAGGCCCAAAAATGTAACTGTCAGGGAAAGGCCTATGTTATATTTCTCTAGAATTATAGCTTCTCCTTAGAGACGTTGTGATCCTTGATATAATTGCATCTCTCATCAATAATTAGATCTGTTGGAGGTTGAGTTTCTATGACAAAGGCTTACATGTTAAGGTTCACACGTAACTATGAATACACTACAGTATCTGATGTAGAAATATTTACTACATAATTCCAGGTGCTACCTCAAGTTTTACTAAAATTCACTTGTTCGTTTAACCAGTAATGTTATTCAAGACTCAAGATTAGGTCTGTTAAGTAGTTAATTTTAACCATTTAATCTGAGCAATACTAAATTTTATTGGGTTGGTTTAATTTTTCACCAATCCCCAACAAGAATAAAACTTCAAGAAGAAATACTCTTTATTTCAGATTTAATTAATAAATTTAACTGGACCTCATAATGTTTTTCAATCTTACATTCTTCTATTTTAGTTTTATGTGTTAATATTTTTTCATATTATATGAGAAAACTACACATATAATTTAAATGTGGAATCCATTTTATACTTTTTCTGTTTCATCTATTCTCCTCTCTCCTCTATTTTGTGAGGGTAAGAGATTAATTTTTTCTCATATAACATCCCAAAAGATTATCCCTAGTTTAATTTATAAGTTTCAGAACACAAGGTCTTAAGTTGTTAGTTGTTACCAACGGTGTGTTAAAAATATTAGTTAGTTTATTTATATAAATTCATATTAGAAGAGCTATAATTTGAAAATCATGAATAATTACGTTACATAGACGAATAAATACACAATTAATACGTTAGTCAATTTAAAACATTATTTTCGAGATGGTAAATAACTATTTTAGGATTAGATCACAGTCCTTTGACACCAATATTAGAAGTTTACGTGCTCACCACTTTCCTGAAGTTTCGGAAATTTAAAAACTAGAGGGGTTTATGCACAAATAAATACCGTGAAAATGAAGGACGTAAAACAAAAGTTTGCAGAACCTACAAATTCTGAACAGAAATCATAGGAATTGGAGGCGAAGCAAGGAATGGGGAACGCTCAGTCACCTCCCAATGATCCTCGTTATGTTTCAGCATCCAGGTTTCTGTTTTTTCTTTCTCCACACTATCAAATACACACACACGCACACGTTCTGTCACAAAATCAATTTTCATAGAGAGTAATCTAAAAAATTATTGCAGAGCGTTTACTCAAAAGGAACTAGAAGACTTGAGGTCTCTGTTCAATTCTTTGGCTGCTCAATCCCAAGGCAATGGAAAACAAATCTCTCCCTCCGTTTTTCAGGTTTGTTTTTAACTGTTATATGCAATCCAATGATTAATTGCCTTCATTCAGAACCCCAAGTGTTACTATTCTCTAAAACCTATAAAAATCTCTTCTTCTTTTTTGGGTTATAGTCATATTTCAGACTGCATGTCCCCATTGGGGAGAGGATGTTTGATTTAGTTACTCAGGAGCGCAAGGATCAAAGCTTAACATTTGAAGACCTAGTTGTTGCTAAAGTGAGTTATTCGTTATCGTTATCATTATCATCTATGAAGCACCGACTCCGACACGATACGTTCCAAATACTGATACGACACAACCATTAATTCGTCGATACGATACAATACGTCTCCATACATTCCCGATACACGTATCGGATATGTTAGAAAAAAAATCAGAGTACCAGTGCTTCGTAGTTTATCATTACCATGATTTTTCTTTTTTTGGTATTGTCCCAAAATTAGGATTTATCTGACATGGCATAATGGGTTTAATTTTTCATGTTGCAGGCTAATTATGAGAAAGGAACAAAAGACGAAATTGAAGAATTCATCTTTCGCTTGTTAGATGTATCTGGGGATAATTTCGTAGGGAGGTAAAGCAATACTGACTTACAACTTCTAGTTCTATACCTTTTAAAAGTTAAATGCAAGACTAATCATACACAAGCCTCCATTTTGTACAAATAATAAAGCAGTTAAGCTAGTTTACTTATCTGCTAATTCGAATTCATTTAAGTGACTTTAGTTAATTTATATCTAGATATCTCTCGGTCTGTGGAATTATTGTATAGATACTTTTTCGAGCAATGGAGTTTCATTCTTGGATTTAAACAATTTAGTTTAATTGGTTGAAATTTGTGATTTGGTTCTACAAGTGATAATTGCTTCTTTGGAAATGGTGTTGTCAGCCGGATTGATATTCTGTTTATGTTTCTAACAAAGGACAAGAGCTTTTAAAAAGTTGGTGTTTTTATTTTATGGATAATATATAGATTTATCCAGTTATAATGCCGTGTTAAAAATTATTTTGTTTTCCTTTTCCCCTTTCGTGTTTATGTTGATGCATGTTACATTGGAGATGCAGGTCTGATTTGGAATCTGTTATGACTGCCATTTTTAACAATATATTATGCATAAAAGATTCTGAAACTACATCAAGTTCACATCTGGACATTGTCAACATATTTCTGAATGCTGCAAATTTCTCCGTGCATGATGAAGGGTGCACTGAGGAGACTATGTCTCTTGAAGATTTCAGAATTTGGTGTACTCATCTCCCATCTGTGAGGAAGCTTCTTGGAAGCTTGCTTTTGTCACCTGATTCAGGTATTGCTGCACTTAATTTCAAATATTTTTGTTCTTGACTTAATTTCGTATGAGTTTATCTGAATTATGACATAAAAAGATCAAGATCATGGAGTTATGAGCAGATGAACCACAGATTTGGTTGGATTTCAATTTTCCTAGTTAAGTTTCATGCTCATCAAAGTTTGCCTTTGATTTTGCTTTTCGCTTCCCCAAAGTTTACATACTCAGTCCTAAGCTTGGATGCAAAAGGAATATTATGAGCGACCAAAAATTATTTTAATGTGTTTTATTTGACCTATGCTAAATGAAAATAGTTTGGCTGAAATAATGGCCTTTCTTCTAATAGCATAGATTATTCATTCATATTAAATGTAAATAGCAGCTGATGATGATGATCGCATAATACACACTAGTTACTTGCCCAAATGAATATCAGTGACTTAGGAACAATTCTTTGCATGATATACTCTTGTAAGTATTCTGGTATTAACCAAAAACTTACTTTTGTAAGTTGTAAAAGAATCTCTTCTGCTAACTGTCTTTGCATAGAACTCAGACATGCATCTGTTAGACTGTTAAGCAGACACATCCAATTTCATTAAACTATATGCTTCACTTTTTGACTATTCATTTTAGTTCCATTTTTCGGATAAATATCTGCACGATTATTTTTTAGGAAAATTCAGGATAGATGGTTGGCAATATTTTCTTATTCCAATGTTTTTCCTGTTTTCTAGGACGACCAGGTTCTCAAATTCCTAAACTATTGACCTCAAAGGCTATTGATTCTAACATTGTACTTTTGAGAAAGGAATATGCTTGGCATATAGGAGGAGCACTTTCTCAGCAAGAGCTGGAAGATTGGAAGCTTTTGTATCATAGTGCTGTTAATGGTCTTAGTTTTAATACATTCTTGGGCAATATTTCGTAAGTACATATCCTTGCCTTTGAAGCATCATACTCCTTTAAATTAGTAGATTTCTGGCTACTTCACAGATAAAAACAAAATTGCAGAATTTAGCAATAGAGGAGATTGTGAATAGCTGGACCTTGTAATTAATCAATGGGGTTAAGTCTAGAAGAAACAGTATACATGACATGTATGCGACCTTTAGTATTTAACATGAGTGAGAAACACATGATGACTTGCAGGACAGAGACTTTTTTTTACTTTAACAATATCTCCATTCTCCAGTATATTTTAGGATTGAGTGACATTCGAGATATCTAAATCTTAGTAAGCGATTGGTATTACACATGTCCAACAATTTGGTTTGTTGCTTGTTGTTGGGTTTACAAGCCAATAGCTATGCATAGATTTCACTGGTATGTTTTTGGTCATAAACTAAAAATTGTAGGAGCTTTGCTGTTACAATCCAGAAGTTAAAGGTTTATCTATCATAACAGTAAATGTTGGTAATAACATGCGACTAATTTATTATTACCATTATGAGAACATTGATTGAGAGAAAGAGGCTTCATTTGTCAATTTATCAATTTGTGTAGTTTTCTGAGGTTGTAAATGCTAAATGCAATTAAATTCATTTCAGTTTCTTTTTATGTAAGAAATGTTTATTTCAGTTTCTGGGCTACTCCAACTAAATTCTATGTAGAATTGGAAATTTGGACTGCATAGATAACTCTTAATTTTAACTGCAGAAATCATGAAGGCCCAACTGTGTTAATTATTAAGGATAAAGAGGGTTATATATATGGAGGATATGCTTCTCAGCCCTGGGAGCGGCATGCTGAATTTTATGGAGACATGAAATGTTACCTTTTTCAACTGAATCCGAAGGCATCTATATTCAGACCTACTGGAGCAAACAGTAATCTACAATGGGTAACTGTTTACTTGTTTCTAAGATTCTAAACTACTGGATATTAGCATTCCCTAGTATGCTCAACTGTATTTATTAATTTCTGCTCTCATTTTGCACTAGTGTCACAAAGTACATTAAGTAGCATTGATGCTGTAATTTGAACTCTAAAGAACCAATTCAACCCAAAAGCTTAAGCTGTTAGGTGAGGTTACGTTAATGGTTTTATAAATCTCAACACGCCCTCTCACATGAGAGCCCACTGGGTTTGAAGGGTGGACAATGCACTGGTCCACCTACCTGTGCAAATAAAGAAATTATACTTGAAAGAAAGTGGGGGCGGCGAGGATCGAACCCGGGACACGAGGCTCTGATACCATGTAAAGAACCAATTCAACCCAAAAGCTTAAGTTGTTAGGCGAGGTTACATTAATGGTTTTATAAATCTCAACATGAACAATAATAATATCCAAAAACAAGAACTATGAGGTGTTCTTTATAGAGAGTATCAAACAAGGCTTCCTATCTGTTTCACACGGTTAAGCATCTTAGTATGCATACTATGATGTTGTCAGATGGTTATCACTTAGTTACCATGCATTCCACAGGGAAGGATAGTGATCTCACGCTAATTGCTGGACTATTTTATTACACAGTTCTCACTCTTTTGCTTTTGTTTTTACTCTTGAATGCTTATGTCTTGTAGTGCGCCGTCAACTTCAGTTCGGGTGACATTCCAAATGGCATTGGTTTTGGGGGACGAGTTAATCACTTGGGTTTATTTCTCTCAGCTAACTTCGATCAAGGGCATACGTTTTCATGTTCTACATTTGGTAGTCCTTGCCTCTCCAAGAGTAACCATATATTGCCAGAAGTAATAGAGTGCTGGGGAGTGACTCAAGGTGCTGTACAAGGCAAGAACGACGCCGTCAAGGGCACTGTACTCGAGAGGTTTAAGGAAGATCGTCATATGCTCAATATGGTAGGGTTAGCAAATTCCAGCGAGTAAAAGTAGTTCATTTGTGTAATCTAATCCACTTTCCATTATCTCCCGGATTATTGTTAATACGCCACATGTAGCAGTAATTTTATTTTTTTATAGCTTTCTTAATTACCATTACTTCTATGAGACGAGTGGTATTTAACTCCACTTTTAAATCCTACTTAGAGAAAGAAAATGGTTGTCCAAGTCATTATAATTTATAAGAGATATTTTGTTTATGGGATTAGTTTTTCTAATGTCGTAGAAAATAATTTCATCACACATATATACATAAAAATATGTAGAGTTTATATGGGGTTGTGAAGAGAGGAGTGAAAAAAAAAAAAAATTCCAAATACTTTTATGTGTATATAAGTGATAAAATTATTTTTTATAACATAAGAAAACTGATCCATTTATTTTTATTTTTTTGGTACATAACTGATCCATTTATTTATATCCACCAGACCACCACTGACATGAGATCTGAATGATTGGATATCTATCGGTTACTTTTTTAAACAGACTCAGAATCATTTTACATTAGTTACATTTTTAATCCTGATCTTGATTCTATTTATATTTAATGACTTTAATTTATTATATACTTAAGCAATGCATTAAAATTAAATACTTAAAAGTGAGATTACCAAAAAAAGGATTTAGTACCTGTTTAATTTTTCCTTTTTAAGCTAAAAGCTATTAAATAGAAGTTAGGCCAAATAAATTTTGAGAAAAAACTCTTATACTAAATTTTTTTTTATAATGAAGAAAAAAATTAAAAGTCACAAAGAAGCTTTTTTTAAGCTCTTATTAACTTTTTTGAATTGTGTGTTTTTTTTTTTACTTAGAGTTTTTTTTTTTTTTTTGAATGAAGAGCTACAGATATAAAGAGAATTTTATTGAAATATGTGTTTCTGAGTAACTTTTATGCTAAAAATTGTATGCAATCACCAAACAATTTTTAACTTTTTTTTTTTACCTTTAACTTATAAATAACTTCTAACTTAAATTAAAGAGTAAAGTGTTTATCCTTTTAAATGACACAACTTATATCCTTTCACTCTCACAAAGAGTTGGGACTCGCACCTTTATTTTTTTTGTCAACTCTCTCATTCTTTATCTATCTCTTTCTCTCTCTTAAAATGACATAACTTTATACCCTTTAAAATGACACACACTTTTCCCTAAATTAAAACAAGAGAGTATAAAAACATACTTGAAGAGAGAGAGATAAATATTTTCTATGAATACAATAAGTAGCTGATGTTGATCCCATTACTAAGGTAGCCGCACATTCCTTTGCAATACATGCACCCAAGCTTCCTAGTGTTGAAAATGAGTTTAATTCATAGGCTCGTCCATAGTCTGGACTCTGGACTCTACTTTATTTAGCCAAGATTAAAAAAAAAAAAAAACAGCTCTTTCCTCCGACTAACCCACAAGTTTGAATAAATCTTTAGTGTTATTGTTATACCAAAGATTCAGTGCATCCTATCAATAAAAATATTACATGTTAGCTAAATTTTTTTTCTGTCAAAATTTCTCTCTCTCCTCTAATGTGTAATGCTCCCATTAATGAAATGCACTGAATCTAGATACAACAGTATCAACAAAGATTTATTCCACTAGTTGAAGCTCACAGTTTGGTCTTAGCAGAAATCTTTTCCAGAGCTGCTTCCACGGAAACATTAGTGACACTGAAACCTCCATCCACAAGTAGGTTCAGTCCACTCACGTACTTGGACTCATCGCTGGACAGAAACAAAGCTGCTTCAGCCACATCCTCCTCCTTCAAAACCACTTCCTTCAAGTTCCCTGCCTCTGAATACAATTTCTCTGCACTCTCTCTGTCCATCCCCATTCCACCCATTAGAAGAGGGGTCGCCACCGCATACGGTGAAATACTATTAACTCTGATTCCATGTTTTCCAAGTTCTACGCACAAGTTCTTCATCAAACCCACCACTGCGTGCTTCGTTGCAGTGTATTCATGCAGTGCACCCGGATGAGTCACCGAAGCTGCGCTAGAGGTGAAGATGATGCTCCCTTTCTTTTCGGGAATCATTACCTTAGCCGCGTGTTTGGCCGCAGAGAAAGCACCGTAGACGTTGACCTCGAAAATCCTCTTCAAGTCTTCAAGATCAAGGGACAGGATGGAAGGGTTCATATTGCCAGCGATGGCGGCATTGCTGAACAAGATATCAAGTTTCCCATGCTGCGAGACCGCCGCATTGACGGCGGTTTGAACGTTGGAATCGTTACTGACATCGCAGTGAACATAGGAAATATTGGGGTTGTGGACAGCATCGCAAAGGGAGCGTCCGAGATCGTCTTGGACGTCGGCGATGATGACCTTGGCACCGTGGCGAAGGAAAAGCCTTGCGGTGGCTTCACCGATGCCTCTAGCTCCTCCAGTTATCAATGCTACCTTGCCCTCTAACCTGCAAGTGCTCCAAAAAGAGAGCAAAGGTACACATTTTCAATAATATATATAGATATATATTATATGTTATAGGTTAGCAGAAGTATCATATACATGTATAGAATTTGAGTTGTGGTTCATTACCTTTTGGCGATCGGAAGGACTGAGGAGGAGAACACTTGCATCTTGCTTCCCATGCCTTATTGGTCGATAAAAAGGCAATCACATGTGCATTTATATAAAATAGTTATTGGATGTGATTCATATTTCTAATTCAGAAGAAGACTTTTTTTTTTGGGGTGTGCGGGTCGGTGGGATACAAAGAAAGCTAACATCATGGTTGCCCAAGTCAATATAAGAGATATTTTGTATGTATAACGTACTGATTGTGATCTCAATGATTGGATAGCTGTCGGTGGCTTAATAGCAATGTTAAAATTGGTTCTGATGTCATATTAAAATTAAGAACAAAATGTGCATGAATCGTTTGAATTAGCTCAATAAATTATCAAATTTATTATATGTGAAGTTTTAATTAGAGATGGTCAAATGTCAATGTTCATTTAAAATCGTTTTTTCATCCAGAATTAAATCGAAGTCGTCATTTCCATCGAAATCACAAGACAATATAAGGCTCTGCCTGATAATAATTGTAACGTGGCCATAATTGCAAACTTCTGCTATTTTTATATTACATAACAGAGACACTTCACATGATCAATAAAGGTTTATCATATATCATCTAACATAATCATAAAAAATTTTCTACACACACAATATTTTGTGGGGCCCGCAGCAAAAAAATGATCGGCACGCAAAATGAATATCTATAACATAACAGAATCACTTTTCTTAGAATATAACTTTTATAAAACCCAGTCAATAACTACAAAAATAGAAAGAATTTAACAACGGGGTCATCCATCAGTGCAGTGGGCCTGTTTCTTTTAGATTTGCGTCGCCGTAAGCCTTTGTAAATTGTAATGATTTACAGTGTACCAAAAATAAAAATAAATTGTAATGATTTACCAAAATGATTCGCCGTATTAGAGTATATGAGCTCTCAGCTCATCGTGATCCCTCCTGGAAACAGTTGCAGCATAAACAGCCTTTCTGTTTCTCTAACAGCTTCAGTTCCAACCTCTTCCTTACTTCACGGATTCTGTTACAACTTATTCAACTACTGATCACTTACTCTTTCCTTTCTTTTATCTTGTAATATAAAAGTCAGTGGACTTTGATCTTGTAATTAGTTAAGCATAATATCATGATTAGAGTTCTCTTCTTCTTTCTGTTTTCTCTCTTTGCTCTTCTTCTACATAGCTTTGTTTATGGTATCAGAGCCTCAATCTTGGGGCACTGATCCATTCTTGTTTTCCATGGCTTCCGCTACACATGAACAAGTTGATACTACCAGTCCTTCTTCTTCTTCTTTCACAGCTAAAGATTCTAGATCACCTATATTTTTCAATACACAAATATCAGTGAAGTTGACAAACAAGAATTTTCTCTTGTGGAAACAGATCATTGAACCACCAATCATAGCACATCAACTAGAACATTTCTTAGTTAGTCCTCACATTCCATTACGATTTCTGTCTGATGAAGATTGTGTTGCTGGAAAAGTAAATCCAGCCTTTGTTGAATGGGAGAAAACCGACAAAATGCTGCTCACTTGGCTTCAATCTACTCTCTCAGAAGAAATTATCAACAAGATACTTGGAGTACGACAATCTCATCAAGCTTGGGATAGAATACATCGTTACTTTGATTCTGTGACAAAAGCCAAAGCAAATCAAGTAAGTTCAGAACTTAAAAACATCAAGAAAGGTGATCGAAGCATTGAAGAATATCTGGCTCGAGTAAAGGCTCTTGGTGATACACTCATTGCCATTGGAGAGCCACTCACAGATAAAGAACTTGTGCGCACTGTTCTTGAAGGGCTACCTGAAGAATATGGTCCTTTTATCACCTATTTTAGAGGCAGAGATTCAAGCTGTTTTGATGATTTGGAGTCACAAATTCTGGCTCAAGAAGCTATGCTTACGAAATTTCAGTCACATGCACTAAGTCTAAATTCTGTTAATGTTGCTCATGGTCCTCAGCCATCTCCTATCTCACATGCCTCAGATCAAGCAAGTTACAAATCGCAAGGACAAACTGCTCCAAACTCTTATGATCAAGGAAACTCTTCTGTCAGAAACTTCATACAACCACCAATGGCTCCAAACTCTTATGATCAAGGAAACTCTTCTGTCAGAAACTTCATGCAACCATCTCGTGGTGGTTGGCGTGGTGGTAGAGGACGTCATCGTGGTGGTCGCAACTTTGCTGGTGGTCGCAACTTTGTAACTTGTCAACTTTGCAAGAAAAATGGTCATGAAGCCACTAACTGTTGGTGGAGGTACAGCAATGGTTCATTATCCTCTGTAGCTGGCTCATCTCATCCTCAAATGAGTTCTCAATTTCCAGCTACTTTTCCTGCTGCAGCAAACTTAACTGTGTCTCATCCATCTGGTGGTTTTTCTCCTAATATGCACTCTCCTGGAGTTAATATGCAGCATTATTCTCCTGGAGCTTTTCACAGTGTGCAGCCAAGTGTTAATATGCAGCATTCGACCAGTACTTCACCAGCTGCAAATCCGTGTGCTTTTGCTGGTACCTCTGGTAATCAAGTGGCCTTGGACTGGTACCCAGATTCAGGAGCCTCTCATCATGTAACTGCAAACCCAGCTAATCTGTTACATAGCAGTCCATATGAGGGTCCAGAACAAATTTTTGTTGGTAATGGACAAGGTTTGGCAATCTCTTCTATTGGTTCTAGTAGCTTTCGTTCTCCATTTTCTCCACACACTTCACTTCACCTACATAATCTTCTTCTTGTTCCTAAAATCACCAAAAATCTCTTAAGTGTCAGTCAGTTTGCTAGGGATAACAATGTCTTCTTTGAATTTCATTCCACTTATTGTGTTGTTAAATCTCAGGAGTCCCAGGAGGTCTTGCTTGAAGGCTCTCTTGGACATGATGGGCTTTACAAGTTCAATAGCCCTCCTGCCACTGCCTCTGCATCACCTTCAAGCTGCTCCAGTCATTCTTCGAATGCCACTTCTAGTTTTTCATGTTGTAATTCTAATAATTTGGTTAAGCAGTGTACTTTGTCCAATAAGTCTGTTCATACTTTGTGTGTTCCCAAATCTTGTAATAAATTTTCCAATAAGTCTGCTTATACTTCAGTAGCTGATGTATCTAGGAATTATAATCTCTGGCATTCCAGGTTAGGACACCCTCATTTTGATGCTTTACAAAAAGTACTATCTCATTGTAATATCTCATTAGGAACTAAATCTGTTTCTGAATTTTGTTCTGCATGCTGCATGGGCAAATCTCATAGATTGCCCTCACTTCCTTCTTCTACAGTTTACTCCACACCTTTTCAACTGATTGTTAGTGACTTATGGGGACCAGCACCAATTCAATCATCTCAAGGTTTCTTTTATTACATAACTTTTGTAGATGTTGCAACTCGATTTACATGGCTTTTCCCTCTTAAACAAAAATCTGAGTCTTTAATGGTTTTCAAACACTTTCATTCCATGGTTTCTACTCAGTTCAATAAAACCATCAAATCAGTTCAAACTGATTGGGGTGGTGAATTTCGGCCCTTTACAAAGTTTCTCACTGAGTTAGGCATAACTCATCGATTAATATGTCCTCATACTCATCATCAAAATGGGTTGGTTGAAAGGAAACATAGGCATATAGTTGACATGGGTCTTACTCTTCTTGCACATGCCTCTCTTCCCTTACAGTATTGGGATCATGCCTTTCTTACTGCTGTCTATCTAATCAACAGACTTCCCTCCTCTGCCTTACAGTTCCAAATTCCTTACTTTGTTCTTCACAAGTCCTTTCCTGACTTTCATTTTCTTAGAACTTTTGGGTGTGCTTGCTTTCCTCTTCTTCGTCCTTACAACAAGCATAAGTTTGCCTTTCGATCTCATGAATGTGTTTTCCTAGGCTATTCACCAAGTCATAAAGGTTACAAGTGTCTTAGTCCTGATGGTAAAATCTATGTTTCCAAAGATGTAATTTTCAATGAGACCAAGTTCCCTTTTCCCAACTTATTTCCTTCGGTCCCTCTTTCTGCTCCTACTCCAACTGACTCTATTTCTTCCTCTAGCACTATTATCCCACGGTCTTGGTCCTTACCTGATCCTTTACCTAATGCAGCACAAACAGCTTTTCCTTTGTCAACTACTTCACACTCCTCTTCCCACACTCAGCCACGTTCTCATCTTACTTCACCTTTATCTTTCTCTCCCATTTCCCTATCACCTACTACTATGCAGTCAAGTCACCATCAAACTTTGCCTGCTACATCACAGACTGCGCATGAAAGCACTTTACCTGCTGCCACTCGTTCACCTTTATCTCCCATATCTTTTTCACCTACTATTGTACAGTCACCTACTGCTTCACAGCCTGCGCAGAATCATACTCTACCTGCTGCCTCTTATCCATCTCACTATTCTCCACAACATTCACATCACACTTTACTTCCACCTTTATCTCCCATCTCCTTTTCACCTATCATTACACAGTCCAGTCCCCATCACTCCTTGTCTGCTGGTTCTCCTGTCATGCATGTTCCTCTTTCTCAGTCTGATCAGTCACGGGGTTCTCTGCCTATAGCTTGTCCTTTGTTGCAGCCTTCCTTTTCTCAGGTCACTTCATCTGTTCCTCTTGACACACTGCCATCTCTTGTCAATTCATCGGTTGCTCAAGATGATACACTCAACACACAGCTTCCTTTACTTTGTTCCTCTGCTGAACCAGTTGATCATACTACCTGTGATACATCAGCTACTACCTCTAAGCAAGTTCCTCGGTCAGCTTCTTTGTCTAAGCTTTATGCTTCTTCACCTGTCATCTCTCAGTTCTCTAGTCCCACTATTTCTTCTCCTACATCAGTATCTTCTTCCTCTCCTATTCCCTCTTCTGGTTCTGATTATGTTCCTTCTCGACCAGTCAGGTTGTCTTCTCCTTCTCACACTATATTCACCAGGTCCAAAGGACCAGCTCCCTCTTTGTTTACTGCTCATATGGAGCCTACCACTGTCAAACAAGCTCTGTCAGATCCAGCATGGGTTGCAGCAATGCATAATGAATACAGTGCTCTCATTGCTAATGGTACATGGTCACTTATGCCACTGCCTACTTCTAGAACTTCTATTGGCTGTAAATGGGTGTTTCGCATCAAAGAAAACCCTGATGGTTCTATCAATAAATACAAGGCTAGGCTTGTAGCTAAAGGGTTTCATCAACAACTTGGCTTTGACTACAATGAAACCTTTTCTCCTGTTGTTAAACCTATTACTGTTCGGATCATACTTACTTTGGCTTTGTCTCATGGGTGGCCTTTGAAGCAACTTGATGTTAATAATGCCTTTCTCAATGGGGAGCTTTTAGAAGAGGTTTACATGACTCAACCTCCTGGCTTTGAGGTTTCTGATAGATCTCTGGTGTGCAAGCTTAACAAAGCTATCTATGGTCTCAAACAAGCTCCTAGAGCATGGTTTGAGAAATTTCAGTCAGCTCTTCACCAACTTGGTTTTGTTTCCAGCAAATGTGACCCTTCTCTCTTCATTCTTCGAACAGGTGGACATTGCATTTATATCTTAGTCTATGTAGATGATATTATCATTACTGGAAGTAGTCCTGATCTCATTCAGCACCTTACAAATCAATTGAACTCCAAGTTTGCTCTAAAACAGCTTGGCAACCTAGACTACTTTCTTGGCATTGAAGTAAAGGCTCTTTCCAATGGAAGACTGTTTTTGTCTCAGTCCAAATATATTAAGGATGTGCTGCATAAGGCTGGTATGTCAGACTCAAAAAGCATTTCCTCTCCCATGCCGAGTGGGTGTCGTCTCAGCAAACATGGAGCTAACTATGTTCCTGATCCCTCACTCTACCGATCAGTTGTAGGGGCTCTACAATATGCAACACTAACTAGACCTGAAATTGCTTTCAGTGTCAACAAAGTGTGCCAATTTCTCTCTCAGCCACTTGAAGATCATTGGAAGATTGTTAAAAGGATTCTTCGATACCTCAAAGGCACTATTTCTTTTGGTCTGCTGTTTCATCCTCCATCAAAACTACATCCTCTCTCTCTTGTAGCCTTTTGTGATGCTGACTGGGGTTCTGATCCTGATGACAGACGTTCCACTTCAGGTGCTTGTGTATTTTTGGGATCCAATCCTATTTCTTGGTGGGCTAAGAAACAATCTCTAGTTGCTCGTTCGAGTGCTGAGGCTGAGTATCGCAGTTTGGCTCACACTGCTGCTGAGATTCTCTGGGTTCAATCTTTGTTAAAGGAACTGCAAGTTCCTACCAAAGTTCCAGTTATCTACTGTGATAATCAAAGCACGGTTGCTCTAGCTCACAATCCTGTTCTTCACTCTCGAACAAAGCACATGGAGCTGGATGTATTCTTTGTTAGAGAGAAGGTTCTTGCCAAGTCTCTTGTTGTTCAGCACATTCCTGGTCTACTACAAGTTGCAGATACCTTCACGAAACCTTTGTCTGTTACTCGTTTCAGTGAACTCAGGGACAAACTTAAGGTGTTTGATTATACTTTACTTCTGCATCCTCCTTAAGTTTGAAGAAAGACTATCAGTGTTTTTCATCTGCTTCTGGTGTCTTCCCCCATGAGCTTGAGGGGAGAATATTAGAGTATATGAGCTCTCAGCTCATCGTGATCCCTCCTGGAAACAGTTGCAGCATAAACAGCCTTTCTGTTTCTCTAACAGCTTCAGTTCCAACCTCTTCCTTACTTCACGGATTCTGTTACAACTTATTCAACTACTGATCACTTACTCTTTCCTTTCTTTTATCTTGTAATATAAAAGTCAGTGGACTTTGATCTTGTAATTAGTTAAGCATAATATCATGATTAGAGTTCTCTTCTTCTTTCTGTTTTCTCTCTTTGCTCTTCTTCTACATAGCTTTGTTTACGCCGAAATAAGAATGTGAAACAATCAGGTTGAATTGAGATAGAAACACGATAAAGTATATTTCAGTCAATTAATATTATTTTATAACTATATTAATAAAATATAATCTTTTATAAATAAATTTGGTAAACTCTTAAATATCATCAAAGACAAATAAAGAAATATTTTATCTAAATATTGTTGTGGGCTAATCTCACATATCCTCAACCCAAAATCTCAAAATAATAAATATATAATACTCTTCTCCATTATTATCGTCATTACTTGGTCCATTAATAATTAAGTGAGACTTCTCATCCACTTGAATTTCATATTCAACAAATATTACTTCTATCTTAAAATCATGCGAAAATTTTGGACAAAAAATAATAATAATTTACGGAATGTGTAATATAAAATGATACTCAATTAATTACAGTTGAGGACAATTATTTTTATGAGAAAGAGCGCAATTGTTAGAAAAATAATACATCTGGTTTAGGGGTGGCAAAAATGAGCCAACCCGTCGGGTTGGCTCGTAACCCGCAAAAAACGAGCCGGGTTGGGTTGGTCAAAATGAGCTGCCAACTCGATTCAGCCCGACCCGAGCCAACCCGGGCTCAAACGAGCCAGCTCGCGGGTTAAACGAGCCAGCTCGCGGGTTACCCTTATTTTATTTTATTTTTAAATAAAATACATTATCACTTTATCAGTCACGCTCTCAGAGACTCAGACTCTCAGATCAGTTGCTCACCGCCTCACCCAGTCACCCCTCACGGCCACACCGACGGCTACCCACACCGACGACGGCGACGACATCGCGGGTTATCTCTTCCAGCCACCGTGCTCCTCCTCTCCACCGCCACGCTCTCAGACTCTCAGTTGCTCACCCAGTCACTCCAAAACGCAATCTACATACATCGCGGCTACCCACCACACGGCCACACCGACGGCTACCCACACCGACGACGGCGACGACATCGCGGGTTCTCTCTTCCAGCCACCGTGCTCCTCCTCTCCACCGCCACCTCTGTGTTTTTAGGTATTCTTTTTTACTATGTTGTCAGGGGAATCTGGGAATGGGATACTGATTCTTTATGCGAACTTGCGCTAATGCATGCTATTTTTTAGTTATTGATGTCCAGAAGCTTTCCCCTTTTCTCCTATGCGCTAATTGGGTTTTTGTTCTGATTTCTGGGTTTTTCTTATTTTTGGGAATCCCTGGTTTTTTATTTTTGGGAATCCCTGGTTTTCCCCTTAATTTGGTCCAAACTCTTTCTTTCTTTAAGTCATGCTCTCTCAGAATTGAATATAAATGAATAAATTTTGAATAAACTACAACGGTATACAGTTATACATGAATTCCATCATGACCATGTATACCATAATTGTTCCTTTAGAAAATTTATAAGCAAATAACTTTATAGTCCTGGTTTCTGTACACGGTTACTTCTATTTGTGATGGCCGCACTTTACACTGAGAGGGGTTTCCAGTGAGTGATAGTGATGGATACTGGATATGGATGGTCTATTCATCTTTGGGAGGATCGCCGCATAAGCAGACAAAATTCATTGATATGTTACACTGATGATGTCTGCATGATAAAGACAAGTAGAGAATGCACCATCAGGTTTGTCCTGGCAATCATGTCGGCTACGGCGAAAGCTGGAGCAACCATGACCTCCATCACCTGCTTTCGCAAATACCTTAAACTTGTCTATCATTCTTCTCTCCTACAAATAAAGACCCCAAACCCCAATGCAGTGCTTAAAAAGAGAAAATAAATCACTATCCAATTTCTTTTTTTATGCATTGAGCAAGTTGTAGAAAAAGCGAGTTGGAGATCAACCTGCAAAGGAGCAAGCTTAGACTTCTTGTGAGGAATATCCGAGTAACAAGAATAAAGTGTAATAAACCATCTAGATATACACGTTTGAGTATAAGCTTCTATATGTCGAATGGATCTTGCTTTAAAGACCAACATTTGTGTATGTTCAGTTATCTTTCAATAAAATCGTAACTTCGTGGACTGGAACCAAGTCAGTCCTTTGTGTTTTGAAGCTTCACACCTACATAAAGAAATGCACAAAAGAAGATGGAAGATTTATATATAACATCAACACCATGCTCCCAACAAATGAATATAGATTTGCATTTGGGTCTTCACATTTGATTGTAGCTTTAAAATCACTGAACTCAGAGTCCTCATGTAAGGTAGAAGTTGCTTCCAACCCTTGTTTTAACTTCAAATTTGTCTCCCCATCTAAGTTGCTTCCAACCCTTCGCTATCTTCACTATATGCCCCACCTTCAGATTCTTCCATTCAATATATTCGAAAGTTCCATGCCCTTTATGCACTTTAACTTTTCTATTATTCACCTCACTATCCTGCAACATTATTCCATCCAGTAGCTAAATTATTTACACTGACATGATAGCGATCTTGAAGTTGCTTTGCCCGGTTCCTGTCACACACCATCAATCAAAACGTGACTTGTTTGTTATAACAGAAATGTCAGATTCAGTTAAGGTTGTTGTTTTTTGCCAAAAAAAAAAAAGATACCTGGAATCTGCAGATATAGTAGTCATGAGTAACCGTGGGAACTGAGAGCCAGAATCTGGTGTCGCCATGAGTACCAGAGCTGATAACTGATGTGTAACTTATATATGTAACTTCTTTTTTGTTTTATTCATTTGAATTTAGATATCGAACATAATGCCTCTGCATAACTGATGTTGCATAACTGATGCTTTTTTGTGCTTATTTTCTTTCCTTGAGTTAACTTTGTGTTGGTTAGCAACTCACTTCTGTGTTATTTTTGTACAGATTTTTGCATTTTCCTCTCCTCTGAAATGGCTGATTCAAATAGGTTAATATTCTTCTATTTTTTTAAAATCTGTTTTAGTTTAAATTATCTTTTCCACGCTATAGTAATTTTATATTTAACTTTGATGTAGGGAAAGCTTGGCAATGCTTCAAGTAGGCAATGATGCTGATGTAGAAAGTGATGAATCGGAAGAAGTTGAAGAAGGACCCGCTTTTAAAAAGCCTAGGAAAAGGCAAGCTCGTTGTTGGAAACATTTCACAATCATAGGAGAAAAGGGGAATGAAAAGGCAAGATGCAATGGTTGCAAGGCAGAGTACAAGATTGATAGTAAGACTTGTGGTACGTCTACTTTAAACCGTCACATTGATAAATGCACACAAATTAAACATGAAGATATTGGTCAAGTCATATTGGACATGCAAGGTAAAATGAAGGCTATAAAAATAGATATCAAGGTAGCACGTGAGATGTATGCTGAAGCTGTTATTGAGCATGACCAACCTTTTAACTTTGCTGAGTATAGAAAGTTCAGGCGTTTCCATAATTACTTAAATCCAGATTGGATTGGCATTTCTAAAAATACTCTTAAACAAGATGTTTTAAATGTGCACATGAGAGACAAGATGAAGCTGAAGAAGATGTTTGGTAGCATTCAAAGTAGGATATGCTTAACTTCAGATTTGTGGACATCTTGTAATACTGAGGGTTATGTTTGCTTAACTGCCCATTTCATTGATGTCAATTGGAAGCTGAATAGTAAAATTATTGCCTTTCGTCATATGCCTCCTCCTCATACCGGATTTGAATTGACTCATAAAATACTTGGTTTGTTAAAGGAATGGGGCATAGAGAAGAAGATTTTTACCATTACTTTGGATAATGCATCTGCAAATGACTCTATGGTTGGTGGTTTGAGAAGCCAATTGAATATGCAAAAATTGTTATTATGTGATGGGAAATTTTTTCATGTGCGTTGTTCTGCACACATATTGAATTTGATTGTTCAAGATGGAGTAAAAGTTGCAAATGATGCCTTGTCTCGAATTAGAGAGAGTGTTAAATATATAAAAGGCTCAGAATCAAGAATGATCAAATTTAAGGAGTGCATTGAACAAGTTGGTGGTGAGAACACTGTAACTGCATTGATAGCAGATGTACCCACTAGATGGAATTCCACTTATGAAATGCTTAATCGTGCTCTCAAATTCAGGCGTGAGTTAGCAATTCTCCAATTGAGTGATAGAAATTACAAGTATTGTCCTTCAGAAGAAGAGTGGAATAGGTTGGAAACTCTTTGTCGGTTCTTGCAACCATTTTGTGAGATAACTAATTTGATGTCTGGCACTTCTTATCCTACTTCTAACTTGTATTTTCTACAAGTTTGGAAAATTCAACGTGTTCTCATTCGTATGAGTAATGATGAAGATGTGGTTGTAAGTAGCATGGCTAATAAGATGATGGATAAGTTTCAAAAATATTGGGAAGAGTATAGTGATGTGCTTTCACTAGGAGCTGTTCTTGATCCTCGCATTAAGTTTAATACATTATCTTTTTGTCATAGAAAGATTGATGCTTACACACATGATGACAAGATGGAAAAGATCAAGGCAAACGTGTATAAGCTCTTTGAGAATTATGTAAACATTAATTCATCAACTACCAGTGATCAAAGTCAAGATAACACTCACTCTTCAAGCCGAGGGTCAATGGAAACGACAGGATGGAATGATGAGATCTTTGATGTAAGTTCATGTTTAGCAAAAAGCTTTAATTATGTTATATCATATTAATTTTCACTCCTTTATTTATGCATGTACTTACTTACTTCAATTATTATGTTTTTGCACTTCTCAAATATGATAGGAATTGTTCTTGCACAATCAACACCTTGCAATAAATGCTGGAAAATCTGAGCTTGATGTTTATTTAGAGGAGCCTATATTGGTTATTGACAATTGGAATAGTTTTGATGCATTGCAATGGTGGAAGGATAATAGTTGTCGTTTTCCGAATCTATCATTAATGGCTCGTGACTTGTTAAGCATTCCTATTACTACTGTGGCATCTGAATCTGCTTTTAGCATTGGATCACGTGTGCTTAACAAATATAGGAATAAGTTGTTGTCAAAGAATGTTGAAGCTTTGGTATGTACCCGCAATTGGTTGGCTGGTTTTGTTGCCAATGGTAATTTATTTATTTTCGATGCAATTAAAATTTCATTTTCATTTGTCATTGTAACCTTAATTGATTATTTACATTTTATGGTTTGTGTTTTGTAGATGATGATGATGATGATGATGGTATTTCCCATATATTATCTTCTTCACGGGGATCTAATGGTCATGAAACTTTGTAGATGATCTAATGATGATGGTTTACTTTTGGATGTTTAGATTTTGATATTGTACTGTATTGACCATGGGAACTCATAGGACAATTTTTATTTTGTAATGTGTTTGTCTAATGCTATGTTGGGATTTCTTAATTTATTGGTTATGTTTTATTAGTTACTGTCTTTACACCATTCTCCATTAGGCAATCATTTATAATTTTGGCAGTAATTTTATGCAATGTTGGAGAACAAATAAATAAGACTAGTTCCACAAAAATCATTTTTTTTTGAGCCAACCCACGAGCCAACCCACGAGCCAGTATTTCGAGCTAGACAACCCGCGAGCCAACTCACTGGTATCATTTCGAGCCAACCCGTGAGCCTTTTTTGAGCCAACCCGCGAGCTGTTTTCCGAGCCAACCCGCGAGCTGATTATCGAGCCAACCCGCGAGCCAACCCTAACCCGGCTCGGGTCGAGCCGGGTTGGGTTTTCTGGCTCGTTTTTTTTTTCGAGCCAACCCTAACCCGACCCGATTTTTACGGGTTCAATGCGGGTTGGGCTGGGTCGAGCCGGGTTGGCCCGTTTTGCCAACCCTAATCTGGTTATGCGCGGATAATCATTATTTGCGTCCCGCACTTAGAAGGATTTATTGTTTCATAAAGTTTATTTTTGTAAGTTAAAGTGCACAAATGCTTAAACATAGATTACTTATGCTTCAAATATGAAGTGAGCTCCCATTTATTTAAAAACTGAATTCATGACCAAAGCTTAAGGGTTGTTTGGTGTAATGTATAAGGTTTGATAGTATAAGTTTATATAATAAAATATCTTAATACATCAAAATGATAAATAACTTAATCATGGCTAAGTGGGTGAAACTAGGCTTGATAAGGTGTTGATATATTTAGATTATTTATCCGTACAATTAATATATTATTTTAATAACAATATATTAAAATAAAAATTAATTTTTTAATATATTAATTTTTGAAATATCGTATATTTTTATTATTATAAAGATTATTGTATCTTTGGATACACCGATCAATACATCTTTATAAAAATTAATATCGTATGACATATTTGGAAGAATTATATTATATAAATTTATTATTAAAAAGTATTTTTGTCAAAAATATTTTTTTTCTCTCTAGTATTATACAATGCATTATCATCATCCATCATGGTCTCATACACTTGTGGATACTTTGAATTTTACTTTAAGGGATAAAAGTGTCATTTTAAATGACACACCTTACATCTTTCACTCTTACAAAGAGGTGGGGTTCACATTTTTAAAACTTTTTCCTTTCACCCTTTCTCTTATAATTTATCTTTTTCTCACTTAAAATAACATATCCTTTAAAATAATACACACTATTTCCATAGTTTTTAATGATTGATATAATAAAACAAAGAGTTCATTTTTTCAACAGTTACTACAGATAAGTTATCTGCAATAAGCCTAATACGATGTGATTTTGAGGCGAAAATCATGGTATTTTTTTAATTTTATTTTATTTCAGGATTATTATAGTCTTTATAATTATGATTATTTAATTTTTCAATTTTAAAATGACATTATTTTAGAAATAAATGCAGATAACTTCTTATTTACATTAATTGTAGAGAAATATTATCCCGTAAAACAAAAGCATTGAAAAACTTGACATATACATATCATCAATGGACTGAAATGGAGCCCGTGAATACGGAACATCATGTTTTAGCTAAGATTCTAAACCCATCGGCTTTCTCTATGTTATTTGTCCTTGACTCGTTGGGTAAGAATATGGTAACTCCTGCCAGGAAATTAAACAGGTGAGATAAGAGTAGTGTGCGATTATTTTTAGTATTCTTTTTGTGATGGGTTTAAAGCTTCAAATTAATCCCAAAACTCGTTCGTTCTAAATCGGGATAGTCGTCAAGTGATGAACGAAAAAAAAAAAGCTGCATCACATTTGTGTGTGAGATATTAAAATTAAAAAATGAACATGATAAAAACGAGCGAGATAAATTAATTTCTGCTATAAGCATACATTAAGAGAGCTTTGCCATCTTTGATCATATTCGGCTCGAATAAAATTAATTAGTAACTGAATAGGTGAAGAAAAAAAGAAAAAAAATGGTTTCACTAAAATTGTAATATGATATCTTTATAATTTTTCACTTTTGAATTTTTAAATTTAACTTGATTTATTTTTGTTTCAAAAATTCCTTTTTCACTTTTCATTCTATTTTTTTAGAATTATTTTTCTAGATTTTTAAACAAATAGCAATTAAAGTGTATTAATTATTAATAAATTAGAAAACATATATACCTTTTTCATATCTATTAATTATAAATAGATAAAATAAAAATATACATATCAATAAATTGTCTTTTAGGACTATCATTTTACTTATTTAAATTAGGGTAAGTTATATTTACAAACGTTTTATTTACAAACTCTTACAAATTAAATTATATACTCCGGAAAGTACGCACTTAGGTGTTTGTACTCCACTGAGTACATAGTTAGTTTGTAAACAAAAAGTTTGTAAATATAATTGTGCTCATTTAAATTTTAGTATGTTTTAAACTAACTCTCTTAAGTTCTTTTGAAAGAATATTTAAAATAATACTTATTTAGTTAAATATAATTTCGTATGTTTTATTGGTAATATATTTCAGTTTTATTTAAAATAATTATATATGCATAAGAAGCACTAATTTTTTATAAATATATAATAAATATGTTAAATAGAGATCTAATTTAAAAAGGGGATAAGTTTTTATCTAATTTTAAAATTTTAATATATGTTGAATTATTTTATTGGATGAAACCATAATTTTTTTTTTTTTTTTGGAGATACCATAAATTTTTAAATGAAACAACAAACAAGTAGTAAAATTTAAGTGTTAGAAGTTAATTAAATCGATAGTTTATTATGGGAGAGGTTATACTTACTACTTCTTTTTCTTACTACTAAAACTTAACTGTTGATTTCCGCCAATCTAACGGTTAAGATTTATTGGAAATTAATAATTAATTAATAAATATGATCCAATAAATCTTAACCGTTAGATTGACGGAAATCAACGATTAAGATTTAATAATAATAAGAAGTAGTAAGAAAAAGAGGTAGTAACTATAACCTTCCCCGTTTATTATTTACTGTTATAGATGTTTGAATATGTTTAACTAGCTACCAATTAGCTTACCAAAAAAAACTAGCTACCAATTAAAGCGCAAAAATAATTATTCATATCTTATTGCTATTAAACACAAAATGTACGATTGATGTTATCCAAAAAAATAAAAATACGATTGATTGTAAAATAAAGTCACAATTCCTTTAAAATTCAATTTTATAATATCCGAATATAATTTATTTTGAGAAGAATTTAATAATTTTATTAACTATATTATCAAAACATTTGTAAAATTTTGTTAAGTTAAAAGAAATTAAGTAACAATTAAATATTAACATTACATGAGAATATTTTAATTTTAAATTGTTAGAGAAAATCACTAAAATATAATTAAGAATGAAGTAAAAATAAGTATAAAAAATATAAAAGCCAAGTCCTAGAACATAAGGTTTCTTCACGCACAACATTTTGTGGGACCCACACATTTTAAAACAAAAAAAGGAAAAAAATATGGCACACAAAATGAATCTCTATAACATTACACAATCACTTTTTCTACAACATAATAAACATAAAACCCAAAAACTAAACTGAAAACTTGTGACCTTTCAATTATAGAAAGCAACATTCTGGTCACGTATACAAAAAAAAAAAAAAAAAAAAAGTTACAGGAAAAATTATATAGAGATTTTATGTTTTAAAAAAGTACATTAAATCAACACAAAATAATTTTCATAATTTTTAAAAATTATGTACATAAAGTTATGAAAATACTAATAATTGTTTTTGAAACAAATCAAACAAAATTAAGTTACTTAATATGTAAAAATGAATTTAATGACACACATTGTAAGGTATTTTCTAGATCTAGATGAAGAGAGAAGAGAATCAGTTAAGATGAGAGAGAGAAGAGAAAAGAGAGGGAAATTGTCCAACAATTTTCTGAATATCTTCTCATACCCCTTTCATGGGTTATATATGTTCCTTTTACACTTTACTCACACATACAATTACTACTATCAATATATTCTCTATTGGGCTCCTAGATGGACCAATACATCATTGAAAATAGTCTTTCAAGTAAATAGGTGCCCTCTTGTTACGATTGGGCCTTCCTATCAGCCCACCACGTGGCCCATCCGCAACATTCCTTTCCCCATGGGAACAATTCTCGTCCTCGAGATCCCCTTGGTTTTCCTGCACGTCGGGCCCAGCTTGGAGTGAGGCTGTCTCCTGAGCGAAATCCTCTTGGGCTCTTTGCACCGCGAGCCCAGTTCGTAGCGGACCGACCTCGTGACGATGCGCAGCACGTGCAGTGGATGAGTTCCCCAGCTGCACTTGGGTCACAGGCCCAACGAAACGTGGACCAGACTCAGAAAGTGTCCAACTACGTGCGTCGGTGGGAAGGATCTGGAAGATGGTAGATGGGACACAGCTGGCCTCCACTGTTGGGAGTGTTGCAGGACACGCCAGTCGAGTTACAGCTGGCACTCCCGCATTGGCCAGTGGAACGGCGTCCTGAGCACGCTTCGCGGTCTCCAAGGCTGTCATTGATGAATTTACCTGCTCGAGGGAACTCTGCTCATTACTGGCGTCAGAGACTTGTGCGTTCCCCAGTGCACCAAATACCCTATCTTTTTCATTAGCTGCAGCACCCATATCCATTCCATTTTCTCTTTGAATCACAGAAACACGCGGAACCCTTGAGACACTCAAATCCTTCATACTGCGTTCGTCTTCCCACGTTGATTCTTCTGGAGGAAGGCCCTGCCACTGCACCAGTACCTGTGGCGTTTCGCGTCCTTGTTTCCAGATGGTTCTGCTGGACACAACCGCTGTGGGGACATGCATGGGTGGTGTGCTCTGGACCTCCGACGTGAAAAGGTGGATCTTGTGCCTTCCATTCGCGAAGAAGGGCCGCAAGAGGGAGACATGGAAGACCGGATGGACCCTCGAACCTTCTGGTAGCTGAAGACGGTAAGCCACGTTGCCGATCCGTTCCAAAATCTCAAACGGTCCATAAAACCGTAAACTGAGTTTGTGGGACGAACGACGATGAATGGTTAGTTGTCGGTACGGCTGCAGACGCAAAAGGACATGGTCCCCAACCTGAAAGGTATGATCCTTTCTTTTTTTATCTGCTTGTATTTTCATGAAATGTTACGCCTTTCTGAGATTCTGCCTTAATGATGACAGAATCAAAGAACGTTGCCGAAGGTCGGAGTCAACAGCTTCCAATGGCGTGGAGCCCAACGTATAAACCAGCAAACACGGTGGGGATCGACCAAAGGTGGCCTGGAATGGAGTCGTCCTGGTGGAGTGATTGTAAGCGGTGTTGTAATGAAACTCAGCCCAGCTGAGGAAACGACTCCAGGTGGTCTGATGCTCATGAACAAAACAACGGAGATACTGTTCCAGGCTTTGGTTTACTCGCTCCGTCTGACCATCCGATTGCGGGTGATACGCAGACGAGAAATGCAGCTTCGTTCCCTGCAACTGAAAAAGAGTTTTCCAAAAGGCACTTGTAAATATGGGGTCACGGTCCGATACGATGGAACGGGGAGGACCGTGTAGTTTTCCAACGGTGTCCCAGAACACTTGAGCGACCTTCACCGCGGAATATTTCGGAGGTAATGCTGCAAAATGTGCCGCCTTTGTGAGCCTGTCGACAACCACCATTATGTCAGTGAACCCCCCTGAGTTGGGAAGATGAGTTATGAAATCCATGGACAAATCCGACCAGATGGCGTCCGGAATCGAGAGTGGCTGCAACAATCTGTAAGGTAAGTGGTTCGTGGACTTTGTCTTTTGACATATTTCATAATGTTGAATATACTGCTGAATGTCTTTTTTCATGTGCTTCCATGTAAACGACGCACCCACACGGAGAAGAGTTCGCCGAACCCCAGCATGACCACCTACCTTGGACGAATGGAACTGGTGCAGAAGAAGCGGAATCACGGAAGATGTCCTCGGAATGTAGACTCGATTCCTGTGGAATAACAGGCCCTATTTATAGGACCAATGGGGCCACTTAGTAGGATCTGTCTGTAAATCTTGTATGATTCGAGTAGCATAGGGATCACTTTGTAAATCCGACTGTATAGTAGAACTGTAGGGAGAAGTGGGCGTACTGAAAGCCATAAATTCTGATGTAAGGCTGGATGTGGCATCCACCGCCGGTTGCCGTGATAAGGCGTCAGCTGCGGTGTTTGTCTTGCCAGGTCGATATTGAATCGTAAAGTTGAATCCCAACAATTTCGCGAGGAATTGTTGCTGGTCTGGTGTTTGGATCACTTGTGACATCAAGTGATGCAAACTACGGTGGTCTTTCCTGATGACGAAAGGCGTACCCAACAAGTACTGCCGCCACTTAGCCACCGCCGTGGTTATAGCATACATCTCACGAAAATAAGTTGACTTTGATTGCATTAATTTGGATAACTTGCGGCTAAAAAAAGCAACTGGATGATCCGCCTGTAATAATACCGCTCCGATGCCCACTCCAGAGGCATCTGTTTCCACAATAAACGGAACCGTAAAATTGGGTAAGGCCAGGATTGGGGCATTTGTCAACAAATTTTTGAGTGTTGCAAACGCGTGATCCGCCGTGGAAGTCCAAATAAACGCATCTTTGGATAATAGATCTGTAAGTGGTGCAGCCACAGATGCGTAACCGCGAATGAATCGACGGTAGTAACCTGATAAGCCCAAAAAGGCGCGCAATTGAGTCACCGTTTTCGGAGAGGGCCATTCCTGTACTGCTTGAATTTTTGAGGGATCTGGCGCAACTCCCTCCGCAGAAATAATATGTCCCAGGAACTGTATTGTGTGGGCAGCAAAAGAACATTTTGATTGCTTCACAAAAAATTGATGAATCTGGAGAGTGTGCAGCACTTGCCGTAAGTGATCAACATGAGCTTGGAGAGACGGACTATACACCAATATATCATCAAAAAATATGACGACAAATCGGCGTAAAAATTGATGGAAAACCTGATTCATAGTGGATTGAAATGTAGCAGGGGCATTGGAGAGACCAAAAGGCATCACCAAAAATTCAAAGTGCCCATGATGGGTTCGGAAAGCTGTCTTATGGATATCCCTGGGGTTCATCCTTATCTGATGATACCCCGATCGAAGATCGAGCTTCGAAAAAATGCATGCCCCATGTAGCTCGTCAAGCAATTCGTCAACAGTTGGAATGGGAAATTTATCCGGCACGGTGATGGCATTTAGTGCCCTGTAGTCCACACAAAATCGCCATGTCCCATCTTTTTTTTTAACCAAGAGTACCGGAGAGCTAAAAGGGGACTGACTAGGCCGTATCACCCCAGTCTGTAACATATCACGCACCATATTTTCAATTTCGGTTTTCTGGAAATGGGGATATCTATAGGGTCGGACCTGAATAGGTTTAGCATGAGGTAGGAGGTGAATTTGATGGTTGTTAGCATGGTCTGGGGGTAAGGCTTGGGGAGTAGTGAATATATCATGAAATTGGTTCAAAAGCTGTTGAATCGAAGGTGGTGGGGGTGGAAGCTGGGCTGTGGAGGTAAAGGAATCAGTGCTGGCCAAACACATAAAATAAGAAGAAACAGAGTTTTGGGAAACCAGTTTATGAAATTGGGCATTGGAAATTTGTGAGGGTGATGAAGGGTGATTCCCCTGGAGGGTTATAGTGGAATTGTTGTGGGTGAAGGTCATAGCCATTTGTCCATAGTCGGTGATAATAGGACCCAAGGTGGATAACCATTGGATCCCCAAAACGACATCGGCACCCGTGAGCTCAAGCACAAACAAATCCACCATAAAAGCATGGGTCTGTAATTTCAAAGAAATTCCCAGACAAGAAGCTGTACATTGTAAGGCCTCACCGTTGCCAACCTGCACTAGGAAGGGATTAATATGATGTAGAGTCAGACCAAGGAACAAAGCCATACGTTGAGTAATGAAATTGTGTGTACTTCCGCCATCCACCAAAATCTGAACCGATTTGCCATTTATAGAACCAACTAGACGAAAGGATTTGGGACTCCGATGTCCAAACATGGCATTGAAACTGATTTCAGGTACTGGTTCAGGTATAGTGGTATCTTCAGTATCATGTGTGGGTCCTGGATCATGATCAGAATCCTCTCCTTCGAGATATAAAAGAGTTGGACGACCCTTGCATTTGTGCCCGAAAGAGTATTTTTCGTCGCAATTGTAACACAGGTTCTTCTCCCTCTTTTGTAACATTTCTTCTTGTGATAAACGGCGAATTGGAATCGCCGGAATCGGAGGTGTGTGGTGAGCAACCGCCGTGACTGGTGGAGAAATCGATTTCGGAGATTGTTGCCACGAACGAACAAATTTGTGATCGGTGGCTTGATCTTCAAACACCCTTGCTAACGAAAAGGCCTCATGATAATCAACTGGTCGCCTAGTCAAAACGGATCGTCGAATGTGAGGTTTGAGACCGGACACAAAGATACTGCGCAACAATGTGGCAGATAACCCTGGGACCTTACTCACCAGCTTTTCAAACGAAGACTGGTAATCCAGAACGGATCCGGACTGCTGTATTTTCACCAACGTACCAGCCGGATCCTCAAATTCAGATGGTCCAAAGCGACGCATCAAGGCAATACAAAAAGTGCGCCAATCAGGCATTAAGCCATTCTGATCCGCACCATAAAACCAACTAGCAGCAGGTTCATTAAGATGAAATGCGGCCAGATTCATACGATCAGCAATAGGAACCTGATAAAATGCAAAATACCTTTCCACCGCAGTGATCCATGTAGTTGGATCGCCAGAAGAAAAACGCGGAAAATCCAATTTGACTTGACGAGATCTGGAAGTATCAGCACCAGCGGCATTACCCGTTGAAGGACCAGATCCCAACAGACCCCGATTCAACTGCTGAAAATCAATCAAGCGAGTGAGATCTTGATGGAGACGATTCTGTGATTCTTGCATCTGTTGTTGAGAATCATGCAGTTGAGATTGAGATTCCTGCAGATCCAGATGTTGCTGTTCACGAATCAGTTCAGCAGCCTGAAACTGCTGTTCTAACGCCTCCAAGCGTTGCTGTAAATCACGCATACGTGTATTCTCAGCCATGAGGGAGGGAGAGATGTTCGATGAAAGCACCAATTGTAAGGTATTTTCTAGATCTAGATGAAGAGAGAAGAGAATCAGTTAAGATGAGAGAGAGAAGAGAAAAGAGAGGGAAATTGTCCAACAATTTTCTGAATATCTTCTCATACCCCTTTCATGGGTTATATATGTTCCTTTTACACTTTACTCACACATACAATTACTACTATCAATATATTCTCTATTGGGCTCCTAGATGGACCAATACATCATTGAAAATAGTCTTTCAAGTAAATAGGTGCCCTCTTGTTACGATTGGGCCTTCCTATCAGCCCACCACGTGGCCCATCCGCAACACACATACACGTATATAAAGTCAAAATATATATTATTTTTTTATATTTTATATTAGGATACCAAAAAAAAGTCAAAATATATATTTAATTATTATTAACGAACAATAAAATAAAGTCTAATAATTATTAAATTTTAAATATGAATCTCGTTATTATATTTTATAAAATTGTAAGTATATTTGAATTCATTTTTTTAAAAACACCTGTTAAATATTTTGATTAATTAAAAATATTAATTTAAATATTATTAATGAAAAAGTTCACCAATGCTCATGTGGTTTACTGCAAAATCACTTATGTCCCTGTGATTTTTTTCTTATCACATATGCCCCTGTGGTTTGTAAAAGGTTATTTTTTTTTATTACATATGCCCCTATACTTTTCCCTATTATTAAATATTTGATTATTAAATAATAAATTAGTTGTCAATTGTCAAAAACAATGAACTAGTGTAGATAAATGTGCCTGACTAGCATTATTTTATCTAAAAATATACTTCTCAAGCACTACAATTAATTACTAAAAGGGTTTATCATCTATCATTTAACATGACCACAAAAAATTTCCTACAGTCACAATATTTTGTGGGACCCGCAGCAAAAAAAAAAAAAACTCCGGCATGCAAAACGAATCTCTATAATATAATACAATCACTTTTTCTACAACATAACTCTTATAAAACCCTTACTAAAAACATAACATTTGAACGGCATAATCATACATATTATTAAAAATATTAAACTATAAATTTCAGGAATACGTGAAAATGAACCTTACGACGATTTGGTCTTAGGGGAAAACCTTCGTAGAGCTTCTTTTCCAGAAACATTCCTGGCACTATAACAACCCTCTTGCTAGCTTAGTCTACTCACGTATTTACTTTGGTTAAATGAGGCAAATTCATTTTTCAAGGATTGGGTTAGCAGCTAAAGTGGTGTCCTCTCTATCTCGAGGCTTAAATCTTAGGACAACACATAAAAATAATTAAAAAAAAAACTCCAAATTAGATCGATGTGGGGCACCCGTGTGTCGTTAATCTCCAATGACACAAGCTAGCTAAATATGCACTCATTGTATTAAAAAAAAAAATTAATTAAATGCAATATCAATATAAAGGATTAGTCTTTAATTTATTAGTATAGGGAAAACTCACTTTGATGATCTCTACACATTGAAAATGTTAATTTTCGGCTATCGAGATACCCAGAGGAAACTCAAAAAAAAATTGCAATATCAATGTAAAGGTTTTTTTATCTATTATTAAATATCATTGTAATACATCAATTAATAAATATATTTATATCAATAATTACAATTATATATGATATTTGTTCCTACAGCCCCTCTATGCTCAATGTTAGTGGCCCACATCAAGAGCTTTATTAATTATTAAACACAGCCAAAATTATTTTACAGTAGTTATATTTTTAATGTTGATCCTTAATTTTATTTATATTTAACGGCTTTAATTTATTATATACTTAAGCAATGCATTAAAATTAAATACTTAAAAGAGAGATTACCAAAAAAATATATATATTTAGTGTCTGTATATATTATCTCTCTTTTTAAGCTAAAAGTTATTTATAAATAGAAATTAGGTGAAATAATTTTTGAGAAAAGCTCTTATATTAAAAAGTTTTTTTTTATAATGAAGAAAAGAGTTAAAAGTCAAAAAGGAGCTTTTTTTTAAGATCTTATCATATTATTTTGAATTGTGTGTTTTTTTAAATGAAGAGCTATAGAAATAGAAAGAATTTTATTGAAATATATGTTTTTGAGTAATTTTTAAGTTAACAATTATATACAATCACCAAACAGTTTTTAATTTGTTTTTAACTCTAACTTGTAACTTAAACTTAAAAAAGAGAAGATTCAAAAATGTTCTTGAAAGAGGGAGGGAGAGAGAGAGAAATATTTTTATGAATAGAATAAGTAGCTAATGTTGATCCCATTACTAAGGTACCCGCACATTCCTTTGCGATACATGCACCCAAGCTTCCTATAGTTGAAAATGAGTTTAATTCATAGACTCGTCCATAGTCTGGACTTTGTACTCTATTTTATTTATCCAAGATTAAAAAAAGAGAGCAGCTTTTTCCTCTAACTAACCCACAAGTTTGAATAAATTTTAGGTATTACTGTTGTACCAAAGATTCAAGTGCATCCTATCAATAAAAATATTACATGTTAGCTATTTTTTCTGTCAAATTTTATCTCTCTCCTCTGATGTGTAATGCTCCCATTAATGAAATGCACTGAATCTAGATACATCAGTATCAGCAAAGATTTATTCCACTAGTTGAAGCTTACTGTTTGGTCTTAGCAGAAATCTTTGCCAGAGCTGATTCCACAGAAAGATTGGTGACACTGACACCACCATCCAAAAGTAGGTTCAGACCACTCACATACTTGGACTCGTCGCTGGACAGAAACAAAGCTGCTTCAGCCACATCCTCCTCCTTCAGAACCACTTCCTTCAAGTTTGCCGTCTTTGAATACACTTTCTCTACACTCTCTTTGTCCATCCTCATTCCACCCATTAGAAGAGGGGTCGCCACCGCATACGGTGAAATACAATTAACTCTGAGTCCATGTTTCCCAAGTTCTACGCACAAGTTCTTCATCAGTCCCACCAATGCGTGCTTCGAAGCAGTGTATTCATGCAGTGTCCCCGGGTGAGTCACTGAAGCTGCGCTAGAGGTGAAGATGATGCTCCCTTTCTTTTCGGGAATCATTACCTTAGCTGCGTGTTTGGCCGCAGAGAAAGCACCGAAGACGTTGACCTCGAAAACCCTCTTCAAGTCTTCAAGATCAAGGGACAGGATGGAAGGGTTCATATTGCCAGCGATGCCGGCATTGCTGAACAAGATGTCAAGTCTTCCATGCTGCGAGACCGCTGCATTGACGGCTGCTTGAACGTTGGAATCGTTACTGACGTCGCAATGAACATAGGAAATATTAGGGTTGTGGATAGCATCGCAAAGGGAGCGTCCGAGATCGTCTTGGACGTCGGCGATAATGACCTTGGCACCGTGGCGAAGAAAAAGCCTTGCGGTGGCTTCGCCGATGCCTCTGACTCCTCCGGTTATAAGTGCTACCTTGCCCTGTAACCTGCAAGTGCTCCAAAATGAGAGTGAATATACACATTTTTCAATAATATATATATATATATATATTATAGGTTATAGGTTAGCAGAAGTATCATATACATGTATAGAATTTGAGTTGTGGTTCATTACCTTTTGGCGATTGGAAGGACCGAGGAGGAGAACCCTTGCATCTTGCTTCCCTTGCCTTCTTGGTCGATAAAAAGGCAATCACATTTGCATTTATATAAAATAGTTATTGGACATGATTCATATTTATAATTCAGAAGAAGACTTTTTTTTTTTTTCTGGGGAGGGAGGAGGGGGATGGTTGCCAAGTCAATATAAGAGAGATTTTGTCTGTATAACATACTGATTGTGATTTGTGATATCAATATCTGTCGGTGGCTTAATAGCAATATTAAAATTGGTTCTGATGTCATATTAAAATTAAGAACAAAAATGAGCATGCATCGTTTGATGAATTCGCTCGATAAGTTGTCAAATTTATTATATGTGAAATTTTAATTAGAGATGGTCAAATGTCAATGTTCATTTAAATTCGATTTTTTATTCAGAATCATATCGAATCATTAATACAATTCAGTTTCATCATTTAGATAAAATATTTGATTCTTAAATTAGTTAAAAAAATATTTAATTTCTAAACTGATTCGGAGAACCGTGGTTATTTGTAATGCGATTTGATTCGATTTACATCTCAATTTAATTTTGTATCCGGAATTAAATGAAAACAGAAAAACGGTTCCATTATGAACCAAATGTATTTAAATAAAACAGAAAAAATCCATATATAGATATATATATATATATATATATATATGGGGTTTGATTTTCTCATGTTGCATGAGAATTGAATTCTCGTGTTGTGACTCAACTAGTGGTGGGCCCCACATTAATTAAAAAATGAAAAAGAAAAGAAAAGCTTTGCACGCAAATCGAAGAGTCACAAACATGAGAATTTAATTCTCATATAACATGAGAAAATATTTTTCCTATATATATATGGGTTTTATAGTTCTCATTTAACATAAGAATTACAATTTTCCTACACACCCTTCGATTTCCGTGCTGAAATGGGTCTGACATATAATTTTTCCTAACACATGGGTCCCACATGATTTTTATCTCTACAACATAAGATTTCAATTCTCCTTCAACATGATAATTATAAAACCCTATATATAGGGAAAAACATCTATCCTTTTAAAGGATATAAGTTTATATCCTTTTAGTTCCTAACCGTTGATTTCCGTCCATCAACGGTTATAATCTATTGGGTCAAACTTAATAGTCCAAATTTATTATTAATTAATTAATAATTTTGATCCAATAAATTATAACCGTTGATGGACGGGAATCAACGGTTAAGATCTAAAAGGATATAAGCTTATATCCTTTATAAGGATATAAGCTTATATCCTTTATAAGGATAGATGTTATTCCTATATATATATGTTGAAGGAGAGATCTTTTCTCATGTTGTGACACATATGTGGTGGGACCCGCTATTTAAAGAAAAAGGAAAAAAAAATGAATGTTACGTTTTTCGATTGGTGTGTAGGAGATAAAACTACTCTTATGCAGCATAAGAGTAGTTTTTCGCTATATATATATATTTTTGACAACCCATATAGGGAAGAGATCATTTGATTCCAGAGTAAGACTTATAAATCTTACTCCTCATCTCAGCCATTGATTTCCGTCCATCTAACGATTAAATTTTGAGAAATCATATTAATTAATTAATTATTAATTACATTAAAAATGACAACGGTTAATATGAGGAGTAAGACTTAAAAGTCTTACTCTGGAGTCTTACTCCCTATGAAGCACCGACACTTCAAAAACCCTGACGTGTCGTGTCCGACACTTCCCGACACTCTCGGACACTCCGACACTCCCCGACACTCCAACATGTGTTATAGAAATTCAAAAAAAAAGATTCAAAGATTGATTTGCATTGAGTTTTTAGTTCAAAATATTAGATTCGTTGGATTACGATTATCATTTTATTGAGTTTAATATAAATATTTGGGATATTTTATGTTTATTTGCAAAATTTATGAATATTATAAGTTTAGATTCATTTTTTTGTTAAATTATTGAATATTAAATATAATATACACTAAATAAATTAAAAGTATTATTTAATATCAAAACGTGTCCTAATGTGTCAAAATCTAACATTTTCTAGAATTAACGTGTCGGAGTGTCGTGTCGTATCGTGTCACGTGTCCCGTGTCGGTATCGGTGCTACATAGCTTACTCCTCATATTAACCGTTGTCATATTACGCTGGAGTCTTACTCCTAATATATATTTGACTCCAGAGTAAGACTTTTAAGTCTTACTCCTCATATTAACCGTTGTCTTTTTTAATGTAATTAATAATTAATTAATTAATATTATTTCTCAAAATTTAACCGTTAGATGGACGGAAATCAATAGCTGAGATGAGGAGTAAGATTTATAAGTCTTACTCTGGAGTCAAATGATCTCTTCCCATATATATAGGTCTCTCTTTTCTCATGTAGTAGGAGAATTCTTTCTCCTACTATAGATACAAGATGTAATGGGTCCCACCTCCAATTAAAAAACAAAAATAAAAAAAATTATTGCACATATTTTGATGTATCACTAGTAGGAGAAATAATTCTCCTATAACATAAGAATTATTTTCCCATATATATATATATATATATATATGAGCAAAGTTATAATTACAACTTTTTTTACAACCTCTTACAACCATATCTTATCACCGTTTTTTTCCTTCAATCAACGGTTATCTTTTTTTCAAACTAAACTCTTTAATTAATTATTAATTCATAATAAATGATAACCGTTGATTGACGAAAATCAACGACGATAAGATATGATTGTAAGAGATTGTAAAAAAAAATAGATTATAACTATAATCTTCCTATATATATATATATATATATATATATATATATATATATATATAGGGGTAAACATTTTTACAGCTGCTTTAGATAAAGTTATCTATAGCTACCTCAAAAACTACGTCATTTTGATTAATGAAGGGTGTTTATGTAATTTTAGGTGAATTAATGAAGGATATTTCCGTAATTTTGTTTATTTTTTTATCATATGCATTTCCGTAATGATAACCGTTGATTGGCGGAAATTAACAGTTAAGATATAGTCGTAACATTGTGCGTAACATTATTTGTGTGTCACAATATCCTATCCCATTTTTTTGTTTACCTTTTGTTATAACATATATATATTTTTTGGTCTTCTCGTTTCCGTCTCTTTCCGATTGCTTTATGGTCTCTCGTTTCCGCCTCTTTCCCATTGCTTTATGGTCTCCTCGTTTATCGTAAGTTATAACATATATTTTTTTAGGATAAAATGTGTATCATTTTAAATGATGTAAAGTTGTGTCATTTTAAGAGAGATAAAGAAATAGATAAAGGAGGAAAGAGAGTTGACAAAAAAAATAAAAATATGGGTCCCACCTCTTTGTGCGAATGAAAGGATATAAATTATGTTATTTAAAAGGATAAATATTTTTCCTATTTTTTTATTATTGTATTGCTCTTCTCTTAGCTTCTCGTTTTCTGTTTTTGTTGTGATTTGAAGCTTCACTTTTTTTTTTTCTTTTTTGGTATATTGAAGCTTCACTTTAGCTTGCAAGGAAATTGTAATAATTAGAAATAAAATAAAAATAAAAATCACCACAACGGAAACAATGCTTATGCTAACAATAGAAATGGTAATTTTTTTTGTCTTTATTTGTCTTTATTTGTAATAAATTGTAATTGTAATAGTTTCAGTTTGTCTTTATTTTATTTTTTATTTTATTTGTATTATTTTTACAGTTTGTTAATGGAATGCTTATGCTATCATTTTTGCTTTAGAACAATATAATGGTATTACGGAAATAATTTTTTTTTGGTTAAATTTATGAATATTATTAGTTTAGTTTTTTTTAATTATTGAATATTAAATGAAATATATACTATATAAATTAAAAATATTATTTAATATTTAAATGTATCACAACATGTCGAAATTTATATTTTTTAGAATTGACGTGTCGGCGTATCGTGTCACGTGTCGCGTGTCGAGTCGGTGCTACCTAGTATGCACCTATGAACCAACAAAGTCCAGCACAGTTGGTAGATAGTTGAGTTCTTTAAGTATGTTGATAGGGGTTCGAGCCTTGGCCGTGTGTATGAAAAAAGCTTTATTGGAAGAAGTTTACCTACTTAATGTAATCTTCCACCTCGAAAGGATTAATCTTCGACTATGGGCTGAAAAATACCTTGGGAAACAAAAAAAAATATGCCCCTATATATAGGGAGTTGTTATGCATCACAATTTTATCTTTTGCTTTCCGTAATTGGTACAATAATAAAAGGGTTAACTTTTTATAAACTTATTTTTAATAATTTTATCAAGAGTTAGGATCCTTTGATATCGGTATCAAATTTGAAACTTAACTCCTCATTTGAGAGTCGTTAGATAAAAAAAAATTAATGGTATTACATGCTTACAAATCATATTCATTCATTTTTTTAATAGACGACTCTCAAATGAGGTGTCAAACTTCAAATTTGACACCGGTGTCGAAGGATCTACCTCTTTTATCAAATATTTATAGAAATGATGTTATTTTAGAATAAAAATTATGGTATATTTATAATTTTAAATAATTTTAGGATCATAATAATTTTTATTATACAATTTTTTTTTACTTTTTATCCTAAAATAATATTATTTTGGTAAATATTATATAAAATTAGGGTTTATTATTTATTATGTTGTAGGAAAAGTGATTGTGTAATGTTATAAAGATTCGTTTTGTGTGCCACATTTTTTCCTTTTTTTGTTTTAAAATGTGTGGACCCCACAAAATGTTGTGTGTAGAAAAGTTTATTATGTTATGTTAAAAGATAAAATCAAAACCCATAAAATTATTTAAAATAACATTAAATATATTTTTATCGGTAGATGTGAACCGACATGGTTGAGGAAATTGCGGTAGAAAAATAATAGCAGAAAACGTAATGGATTACGTCATGGCTAACGTCAGTTCATAATAAGATTTATTTGAATTGACCATGAGTATCATCCATCATTTCATGGTCACATAAACTCGTCAATACTTTAAAATTTACTTTAATGATTGATATAATAAAATTAAGGGTTTTAGGTTTATTATGTTGTAGGAAAAGTGATTTGTAATGTTATAGAGATTCGTTTTGCGTGCTATATTTTTTTCTTTTTTTGTTTTAAAATGTGTGGGCCCCACAAAATATTGTGTGTGTAGGAAAGTTTGTTGTGTTGTGTTATGTTAAAGGATAAAATGAAAACTCATAAAACAAAAGGGAAAATATTTTCTCATGTTGCATGAGAATTCAACTCTCATGTTAGTGACCATTCGATTTGCGTGTAAAGCTTTTCTTTTCTTTTTCTTTTTTTAATAAATATAGGGCCCACCACTAATTGAGTCACAACATGAGAATTGAATTCTAATGCAACATGAGAAAATCAAATCCCTAAAACAAAAGCATTTAAAAACTTATTGATATATACGTAGAGGTGGCAAATTGGGCGGCCCGCCCCGCTCCGCTCTATCCCGCCATCAATATGCCAAAAAATGAGTTAGCCCGTCCCGCTCTGTTTGGCGGGTTTGATGAGATGGCCCGCCAGGCCGAGCCTATTTTACACTGACCGGTCTCGGTCCGCCTATACCCATCATCTACGTGTCAAAACATGAGCCCGCCCCGCTCCGTTTAATTGTGTGACGGGTTGGCCCGCCGAATCGAGCTCATTTTACCGGCTCTATATATACGAACCATTAGTCGAGCAATATAAGTGTATATTCATTGGCAATAGTACATGCACCCAAGCTTTCCACAATTGAAAATGAATTTAATTCATAGGTTCGTCCAAAGTTTGGAATGACTTTCTTATAGCTTTGGCGGCAGTGTAACCTCCATCCACAACTAGGTTCATTTCTCTCACGTACTTGGACTATCGTTGGACAGAAACAAAGTTGCTTCAACCACATATAAGGGTGTGGAAAAAATTGATTCACTTGTCTTGTCCTTGATCTGACATTGACTGACCCATAAATACCTATTTTTTTTTTAACGAGATTTAAATATCGACCCACTTTTATTTGGATCAGTTTTAGATCTGACTTGTTTTAATAATGACCAATTGACTCATACCCATTATGAGAAAAAAAAAAGAAAAAGAAAAAAAAATAACAATTACATTAAAATAAAAGTTTAAACGTAAAACAATTACGTCAAATTTTTTTACAGAAAATATTTTCATAAAAAATTTTCGTAAAAAAATTTGACGAAAAATATTTTCATCAAAATTTGTGACTCAAAACATTTCTGTAAAAAAATTTGATGGAAATTTTTTTGTGTCAACTTTTTTTTTTTAAATCTAAATTTCGACAATATTTCACAAAAAAAATATTCATCAAGATTTTCAACAAAACACATTTCCATCGAAATTTCTTGAAGGAAAAAAATTTCATCAAATTTCGGCGAAAGTTTTCGACGGAAATATTTTCGTTAAACTGTTTGAAAAAAAGAATTCGTTGAAATTTTTAGCAAAACACATTTTCTTCTAAATTTTTTGACTAAATATTTTCGTTAAGTTTTTTGATAAAAAATATTTCCTTCAAAATTTTCAACGGAACACATTTCTATAAAAAAAAAATTCGTAAAATTTTTTGACAAAATATTTCGATAAAAAATTTTGACAAAAAAAATATTTTGTCAAAATTCTTTAGAGAATCTAAATTTCGTCGAAAGTTTCGAATGAAACATTTCCCTCAAAATAATTTTCGTCGAAATTTTTGTAAGAACACATTCCTATCGTCAAGATTTTTGACGGAACTCTTTTTTCAATTAAAACATTTGATGGAGGAAATCATTTTCGTCAGAACTTTTGACGGAAACTAAATTTCCATAGAAAAATTATTTTTGTAAAAATTTTCATTAGAGCAATAATTCCGTCGTTTCTCAATAAAAAGTATTCCTACAAAAAAATAATTTTGTGATGAAATTTTCGTCGTTTGTAACGTAGAAATTTCGACAAAATTTTGTGACGAAACCAAGTCAAAAACGGGCCAGGTCGGATTTGATCCTCTTCAGAAAGCAAGTCAGACCCACTTCAGAAACCAAGTCAGGTCAGACCCGACCCGGTTCTGAACTTGTTCAAAAAGATCCAAACCAAGTCAGACATGACTTGGATCAAATTAAAGTGGATCGAGTCAATATACCTGACCTATAATAATCAAGTTGGGCCAAGTCAGCACAAAAACCTAACCTGACCTGACCCATGCACACCCCTAGCCACATCCTCCTCCTTCAATACCACTTCCTTCAAGTTCGCCACCTCTGAATACACTTTCTCCACAATCTTTTTATCCATCCCCATTCCACCCATTAGAAGATGGGTCGCCACTGCATACGGTGAAATGCAATTAACTCTGGTTCCATGTTTCCCATGTTCTACGCATAAGTTCTTCATCAGACCCACCACTGCGTGCTTCGTTGCAGCGTAACCATGCTACGTGAGAAATTTTTAAACAAATTCGAGGCTGAATCGGATAAAGATTGGACCAAGATTTACGATGAAAATTTAATCAAGATTTCTAAGCAAAGGCACAAACTCAATAAATAGAGACTCAAACCCTATGAAACAATAATCTTTGGCTGGAAGGAATTCCGGGGATCAGAGAATAGAGAGAACTCTTAGAGATTCGCGCTGGAGATCAGGATTCCATCAGAATTGAAGATTAAAGACCATTGAGTTTTTATTCTTCTTCTTTTCTTCTTAGTTTATGAACAATTTTTATTCTTTTAATTTGTTTAAGTCAGACATGAATATGTCTGGCTAATTTCTTTTTGTAGTTGGGATCACGGACCCGATGTGAATCATTTATATTTTCTATATTGTTTTTATAATTTAATTAGTTTGTTTGTTTTATTCTACCTGTGTTAATTTTTCCATATCCTGTTTAGAACTGATCGCTCTAAATTTAGGGTGTTGAGGGTTAGAGCTCACAATAGACATATTGGGGTTTTAATCTGGACAAGGGTTGAATAACAATTTGTGCTTGACCTAGACATAGGCTTACATAGATTGCAGACTCTAAATTCATTTGCTTAATGCTTAATTAATTCAAGAGGGATTACTAAGGCATTAGAATTCTGATTGGGTTAAAGGGTTGAAATCACTAAGACATTAGGGTTCAACTATTTTATAGGGGAATAATGAATTGTCTGAGTAAATCAATTAGTTAATTATAAAATCCAATATAGGAATATAAGGGAGGATCGGAGGTGAAGTGCATCTTGGCTACCGCCTTTTTACAAATTTCTATCAATATCTTCTTACGTTCTTGATTTTTTTTTTTTTGCATGCGTTTGAAATTAATTGTTCTTAATTCTCTGTTTTTAAACTTAATTGTTTTTAAATTCTGTTTTAAAATTCCAAATATCAATTACTTTCACACTTTAAACAAATTTTGTTTTCCAACTTAATGGGAATAGTTAAATTAATACTTGGAGCATTAATACTCGTGGGAACGATTTACTCATCATTTAATTACTTGAAACGAATGGTATACTTGTCGATTCCGCAACATGCAGCCGCATGAATCACCGAAGCTACGCTAGAGGTGAAGATGATGCTCCCTTTCTTTTTGGGAATCATTACCTTAGCGGCGTGTTTGGTCACAGAGAAAGCACCGTAGACGTTGATCTCAAAAACCATCTTCAAGATCAAGGGACAAGATAGAAGGGTTCAAATTGCCAACGATGCCGGCATTGCAAAATAGGATAACAAGTTTTTCATGCTGAGAGACCGCTGCATTGACGGTGATTTGAACGTTGGAATCATTACTGACATCACAGTGAACATAGAAAATATTAGAATTTTGGACGGCTTTGCAGAGGGAGCATCCGAGATCGTCTTGGACGTCGGCGATAATGACCTTGGCACCGTGGCGAAGGAAAAGCCTTGCGGTGACTTCGCCGATGCCTATAGCTCCTCTGGTTGCACGTTATCAGGGCAACCTTGTCCTGTAACCTACAAGTGCTCAAAAACGAGAGCGAAGATACACATTTTTAATGGTATGTATATATTATAGGTTAAAAGAAGTATCATATATATATATATATAGAATTTGAGTTGTGGTTGATTACCTCTTGGCGATTGGAAGGACCGAGGAGGAGAACCCTTTCATCTTGCTTCTCATGCATTTATGGTCGTTAAAAAGCAATTATTGTTGGATATGATATGACTTGTTGGGCGGATACAAAAGAAAGCTAACATCACAGTTGTCCATGTCATTATAAGAGATATTTTGTCTATATACACCACTGATTGTGATTTTAATGATTGGATATCTATCGGTGGCTTAGCAACATTATTAAAATTGAATACGATGTCATATTAAAAATAAGAGCAAAATTAATGAAAGAGCACAATCTGTTAGAAATGCAAACTCTTCCATGTAGAAGAATCTACAATATTTGAGATTGTCATGTACACAGGCATGTGGCTTATTACTTGTCCTTGTATAAGAAGAGGTGTCATGTTAGTTAATAGGTGTTAGGTTAGCTGTCCTATTATGTGTCCGGTTAGAAGCGGTGCATGAAAAAAAAAACCGTGGAGCGGTTGATGAGAACAAGTATTCGGTGGCTGAATTGAAGTTATATAAATAGGTAGATGAATCATGTGTTTACCAAATGAATCAATTGAGAAAGAAAAAACAGAGTTGTAAAAGTGTGTGAGAAAGAAAAGAATAAGTGAGAGATTTGTAAGGTTTCTTTCTATAATAAAGTTGTTGTTTTGCCTTTTTGTGGTGTTTTGTTTACTAAAATTTCCAACGCAATCGAGTTGTTGAAAATTAATACATCCGGTTGTGCGCGCGGGTAATCATTACTTGCGTTGCGTTTAGCACTTCGATGGATTTATTGTTTCATAAAATATATTTTGTAAGCTAGGTAGGGAGGTGCATGGGTCGAACCGAACCAGATTTTTTGAAAAACCGAACCGAATTGGTTTAAATGGTTCGGTTCGAAATTGGTTCGGTTCGGTCCATAACTGGTTCGGTTCGGTTCGGAACCGGTTCGAAAGTGATTCCGAATCGGTTCGGGTTCACCCTCTTTTGAAAAGAAAAAAATTTAAAAATTTAAAAAATAAAGTTATAAAAATTAATTTGGTTTGCTTTGAAAATGGTTTGGTTCGGCAATGGTTCGGTTCTTAAACCGGTTCTAAAAACCGGTTTGGTTCTTGAACCGGTACTTTAAAAACCGGTTCGGTTCTTTAAAAACCGGTTCGGTTCATGAACTAGTTTTTTAAAACCGGGTTATTTTATGGAGGGTTCAGTTCGGTTCATGTTTCGACTCATTTTTTTTTTTGTTATTTTGCACACACTTAAAGCTAAGTACCAAATGCTTCAAATTATTTGAGGTGCAGAGATGACTGTGCTTGGCACTTGGGTATTTGATATCTGATTGTAGAGGGTGATTCCTCCTCCGTGGCAAAAATATTGGAGACCTATGATCTTGACCCGTGCGACTCTCATCTGGTATCCGCATTAAAGTTTGGGCAAGAAGAGATTGGACTGTTAAGTTCCACTGTAGCCCTCGTGCCTCAAATGGTTGTGCTGACTCGATGGCCAAACAAGCTCCTCTCAATATCCAACGCCCCCGAAACTTCAATTGTATATTTTATTTCTAGAAATTAGAAACTTTAGATGAAATTAGATATTACTATTTCATTAGTCTCAGAGAAGACTTTAACTTTATAAAATTTTTTGGAAATAATTATTTTTCGTTCTACCAATAAATTAAGCCATCACATCAGTTAGCAGGATTTGAATTCATGCTCTTGTGGGAGTTGCAAGCCAGTCCAATGGGCTTAAAGAAGACAGGCTCAAGCGTAACAGGAAGCCTTACTTGGTGGACTATTTTCAATGAACCCATTATGGGAAGAATAATTTGACTCATGTTATTGTGACAGTATACTTTCCTTATGAGTAAGGAAAGTAGGGAAATTAGATAATCTTGTAAAAGCTTCTATATAACCCAGGGCCGGGCGTGAATGAAAAATCAAAAAATGTTTGATAAACTTCTTTCTCTCTTAAAAAATTCTCCTTTATGTTATCTTCTTCTCTTCAGATCTGGTAATTCTCCACAGCTGCATTAGGCATTTAGGGTGTATTCTAAGAAGTGTTTAAAAGCTCAGTTCGGCTATCGACTCTGACGAGGTCAGAAGTCACGGGTTTAACTGGGGTTTACTTCACTGACCAGACTTTATATATTAAAAAATTAAATATATATCCTATATAAAAAATTCAAAAAATTTAAATCACTAATCATTAAAGATTCACGATATACTTAATATAATCCAACAAATTATATCCACAAGTCAATATTACACAAGCTCATCAAAATATCAAAGAATAAATTAAAAATTCAATGAAGTTAATGAAAAATTATATCATCAAAATTAGGTCATATTTGTCAATTTTCTAATTCATTATCTTGCGATACAATTTTAGAATCTTAATTTGCATCATTTTTTTATCTACTATCTTCTTGATATGAAAGTAAATACATCGGGTCGGAAAAAGTTTTAAACCCTTTTGCTCACTAATACAATAATACCATACAGGCTCAGAGTAGAGAAACCAACCAAGAAAAATAGTGGATTAGTAAAGAGAAGAACCAGCACAACGGAGAAGAGGCGGCAACAAAATTGAGAGGAAAGTCCGAAAAGGCGGTGCTGCAGAGGAGAGGATGAGGAACCACCAAGGTGAAGACGTTTGGGACTTAGGTTAACAACAATTTTTTTTCACAAAACAACGTCATTTTGTGTGATTTTTTTTTTTTTAAATGCATCGACCTCCTTAACTCCTCTAACCCAAAAGTCATCGAGATCCAGCTGAATTTCGGAGGTCAGAGGGGTCAACGTACATGCAGTATTTAACTGCTAACCCCAACCCTTAGAGAGAAGGGGTTAAAGTTAACCCGGGTCCACTAGGGCGAAATTTTAAAACACTAGTTTGTTTTTGTTTTGGGTGTCTAGCCCCATTGTCTAAAAAAACAAAAAACTAAATTCAACCAATGAGTGTGAGTTGCGGTGGTTAAAAATGGTTATTTGAATTTCAAAATTTAAGTTGGATTATTGAAAAAGTACATTTGGAGAGACATTTGACATTTACCACATTCGGGTTGAATTCCAAAAGCTATATAGTATATATATCTTAAAAAAAAAAAAACTGAATTCATGTTATTTTGTTTATTATGGCCAAAGCATAAGTGTTTGATGACTGTGTGTAATGTACAATATTCATTTTTGTAAAATGTATTTTGTCTTGTAACCAAAAAAATAAAATAAAATGTATTCATGTGGATGGGGCTGTGCAAGGTAATCGGGCAGCTTGTGGTGGTCTCTTAAGGGATAGGAATGGATTATGGTGTGGCGGTTTCTCAGCCTTCATTGGCTCTTGCATTCCTCTGCATGCTGAACTTTGGGCTCTCCTTTATGGACTTGATTTCGCCTGGAAGCATGGCTGGAGGAAACTAGTGTTGGAAACTGATTCTTCTCAAGCGTTTTGCCTTCTTACCAATCATGGTAATGATACTCGAAAGCTGCCATTGGTAGCTAAGATTCGAGTCTTTTTAATGAAAGAGTGGACTATCTCATTGAATAAAATTCCTAGGAGTAGCAACACCTGTGCGGATTGGATTGCGAAGAAGGCTTTGGATGATTCCTTTGGGCTCAAATCAATCTCCTCCCCTCACAGCGATCTGTTAAATCTTCTTGCTGCTGATCTTTTGGATCCAGGTCTGAATAAGGTGGCTGCTAGGAGAAATACAGGATGATGCTTGTTCCTGGCTTTCTGCTAGTGTTTAATGTTTTGTTTTCCGCTGTTTCTTGTTCTGTTTTTTTCCTTCCTTCTTGTTTGCTTTTCTTTTATTTTGTGGGGGCATTGCCCCTTGCTGTAACCAAAAAAAAAAGAATATATCCTTAAAAATGTTTGGGAAAAGAATTTAGTTTCGGTTGTTACGAAATATAGTCCCGTGATATTCATACCATTAAGGAGGGCAGGGAAAATAAAAAGATGGATTTTTTTTACTAAAATATATACTTATCTTATTTTATCATCCGAAAAAAGAAATGATATGAAAATAGTACAATATATATATATATATATATATATATATATATATATATATATATATATATATAACTGATATAATATTCTGACTGCATGTGTTTATTATATATAGTTATATACCACTGAAAGTTCATGTTAGGTAATAAAAAAGGCTTTAATATTCCTAGAGTGAATCTAGATAAGTTATCTATATTTACTCCTGAAATGACGTCGTTTGAGTTAAAAAATAAAAAATTATAATGAAAAGGACTATATATTATAACCCTGAAAGAAATTATAATTATAAAAATACCTTGATTTCTTTCTCAAAATGATGTCGTTTTGGGCTCATTGTAGATAAATTATTTACATAAGCGAACCCAAAAAAATATTATAAAACTAAAATAGAGTTTAGAAAAGTAACAATTCCAAGACATTGTGAATCACGTTAATAGGTCAGGTAACTATAAGTGGGAGTCTCTAAATGCAATTGCAACGGTAAGTAATTAAATAAATTTAAAGCTATCTCTTTTAATCGTATTTTTTAACTTCAACGGTATAATTAACTTTATCTTCATTCAAGCATTCAAGAATGCAATAAATACTCTAATTGAAATGAAACATAAGATTAATGTAAAAATCCAATTGAAAAAACCATGAGTAATATTAAAGAAGATTTTTATTATATGGAATAAATTATAACATCTCTCTAAATACAAAGAGAGAATAATATCAATCACGTGGGTTGACATGATGGTTCAGCATCTCATCCTTAAGCAAGTGGTTGATTATCATTTCTAAAATAATATAAATTGAATTAAACTAAAATAATTAAAAACATAAATTACATGTAATTCATTAATACTCCAAAATTAAATGAAATTAATTAACACTCCTAAAATTAGTAATTAACAGTTTTGAAATAATGTAAATTAATATAGACGAAATAGTCTAAAATAATTAATGCTTGTTTCTTATTTTAGTTTAATCCAATCTATATTCATTGAAAAATTTACCTACTATAATTATATGAAAGATGTTCTCTTTACTAAGAGTGTAACATTTTTGTCATTGTCCCCAATTTCCTCTTGCTTTCCGTAATTGGTACAGTGATAGAATAGGGAAAATGTGAACCAACCAAAAAAGTAAATTGCCGCAGAGAACATCATGGCTTACGTCAGTTCATAATAGCACATGCAATTCTATCAATTACTGACAATGTATATCATCCATCATGTTCACATAAATTTGTCGATACTTTGAAATTTACTTTAATGATTGATATAATAAAATAATTTCCTACACTTTTTTGATTTTTGTGTTAATATAGGTTATACAAATATATAAATTTTTTTAATATATGAATCTCACGTAATTTTTATTTCTGATATAAAAAAGCTCATCTCATATAATATGAAAATTATAAAATTTATAAAATAAATGGTGTTATTTTTCTCACGTTACATACAAAAATCTTCTCATACACATACAATACAATATGAGTCATATTTTGTATTTTTCTCTATTCTATATTTAATGGGGCTCATGTTATATTTTTGTGTGGATGAAAAGATTTTTCTCTTATATAACAGACAAAAATAATATCCCAAAACAAAAGCATTGAAAAACTTCTTGATATATACATATCATCAATCGAGTGAAATGGAGCACGTGAATCTCCGGAATATCATGGTTTTAGTCAAGATCTAAACCCATCAGCTTTCTCGATGTTTTTTTTTTTTGGTAAACAGCTTTCTCGATGTTATTTATCGATGTACGAAGCAGATTGCATCACTTTTGTGCTTGAGGGATTAGCGACAGGGACAAAAATGTCACTATTTATCAACTTTTTTACCCACATGCTATGTGAAAAATTTTATTTTTCAATCTGTCACAGGGGCAAGTTCGCTATCCGGTGTAGCGAACTCGGTTTGCTGACGTATCACATTTATAGTATACACCAAGTTCGCTACACGGAATAATGAACTTAGTTTCCAAGATCGCTACCCCATGTAGCTACCTTCAAACTTTTTTTTTAATTTGATATTTCTTATCCACTAGAAATGTGACACGTCAGCAAACCGAGTTCGCTACACCGGGTAGCAAACTTGCTCTCATGGCAGATTAGGAAATAAGACTGTTTGCGTGGCATTTAGGTAAAAAAGTTGGAGACAGTGGCACTTTGGTCACTGTGACTAAGGGTGACTTCCAAAAAAGTATATTTATGTTTCCTTTATTTATTTTAGAAGAATTTTTATAAAAGTTAATGTTATATAGATTTTGAAAAAAAAAATATATTTGATTTTTGTTTTTTTAAAAGCTAAAATTTTTAACTTAAAAAAATAGATTTTTGGTGGGATAAGATATTGTTACTATCAAATAACGTTACTACGATATCTTAACAGTTGATTTCCACCGATAAATAGTTATTATCTTCACAAATCAAACTCATTAATTCGCAATAAATGATAATCGTTGATTGAAGGAAATCAACGGTTAAATTATGATAGTGACATTATTTGGTAATAATAATATTCTATCCCTATTTTTATAACTTCTGCTTTTTTTAAAGCAGGGATCCAAATAGACATTTTCTTGAGAAGTGTTTTTTTTTTTAAAAAAAAATAGCTTTTTTGAGAGAAAAAAGCATATCCAAACTAGCCCTAAAATGAAAGAGGAATATATTTCTAATGTTACTTGATACAATTTTATTTCATACAATACACAAAAAATGGTGGAAACTAGCGGTGAAAGTGGGCCGAACTTTATCCCGAAAAGCCTAAGCCTATGCCAAAATATTTCAATTGGCATGACTAAATAGCATAGTACGAATCTAACTGTTAGCTTGACTTGACCCATTTATAAAAAAACAAATGGTCTGGCCTGACCCTTTGGCTTGTTATTATTTTATTTTTTTTGGATTACATCCGGGTATCCCCGCAGCCGATAGCCATTAGACTAATCCTTCGCCCCGGGTCAGCGCACAAAGCGGTAAAGAGCTGGCCACGGAATGCTTTCCATTCACAAGAGTTGGGGTTCGAACCCCCAACCACTTGCTTAAGGGACGAGATGCTGAACCATCACGCCCACCCACGTGGTTAGGCTTGTTATTTTTTAACTTCTAAGCAAAACCACGAATCAACTTTATAAAATACTTAAAATCTATTGTTAAAACAAAGATCACAATTTTAACATTCAAACAGAAACATGAATCACAATAACAACTCATCATAACCTGCATTTATGTCACTTTCAGAAGCAAAATGCTCAAACTAAATAACATATATTTCATCAGATCCAACAAATCAATCCATACTGTGTAAATTAAAATAACTATATGAATTCAACAAACACATCATTATGCTTGTAGTAATCAAAAACTTTTCATCATCTTCTCTCCCCTGCAAATACAATTCCAAGGTTACATAAGTTGACAAACAATTTGTAAATGTAGAAAACAAAAAACTAGATTAAAGAATAAAAAAAAGATTAATAAACAAAAAATCTTTTAATACATTCATATAGGTAATCTTACATGCTAAGATGTTGGTTCCTCCTATATAAAAAATAAAGTAAGATTTCTATTAAAACTTAATAAAAAATAGTTAAATTATAAAATAATTTCAATTGATTAAATTAATGTTTTTTGTTTTTTCTCCAGGCTATACTTATTAGGTAGCCAATCTCCTTCACATATTAAAGCTTGGATGATATCCTTAGCCAAACTAGAACGATAAACATCAATAACTCTTCATCCAGCACTAAATGTTGATTCTGATATTATTGCACAGATTCATAAAAATCTTATGCCCCTCTTAAAGATGGTATTGGTGGATATTGAACATAGTTCCTTCCACCACCTACCCAACCCACATGTACAAACTGAGCTATCACCATTTTATATTACTATGAATAATATTATTTTATATTATTTAAAATAATATAATATAGTCCGCTTGTAGGCTTATAGGCCCAACATGTTAACAAAAAAACTATGAATTGCTTTCTAAATAAGCTTGTTTAAAAGTCAGAGCGCATTCTATTTGACTATATATAATAGGTCGAGTCTGGTTTGGTATAGGTTAGGCCGTAGGCCCCAGTAGACCAGTCCGGCTCAACTAAAAAGAAAAGAAAGAGAGAACAAAAAATGGATCTCATTCATATTTTATGTGTGTATAAATTAATTTTATCTCACACAATATGAGAAACATATTTATCAAAATTAAAATATGAACATGTTATAAAAACGAGATAAATTAATTTGTTATAATTAAATGATAAAAACGATATACATGAAGAGAGCTTTACCACCTTTCATTCTGTGTCGCTGGTACCAGACTAATCAAACAGTCAAATAAGTGGAGAAATAAAAAATTGATTTGACAAAATTAAATTCTTAAAAAGAGAGAGATGTAAATATCTTTTATAAATGCAATAAGTAGCAGATACTGACACCAATCATACCATGACTAACTTATGTTCATATTCATTGGCAGTACATGCACTAAAACGAGTGTAATTCGTAGGTTAATCTACTGGCGAATCTAGTAAAAGATTTTTTATGTCTGCACATTTAATGATGGTGCTGCATTGGATTTTTTATTTTTTATATTTTGCAATTAATCCTCTCTTTTTATAAAAGTGAAAGGGAAAACAAAGGATAAATAGAGCATGAGAATGAGTACTTGACAGGGAAGAAATAATATGTTTTCTCTCTAATCAATTTGCGTTGCTACGTTATTTTAATCATCTCTGTACGTTACTATGTTGCTAACTAATATAAGAATAAATATCATTTTTAGTCCTCATCAAAAGATTCGGTTCACACTTTAGTCTATTATAAAAAAAATTAGTCACATGATCCATATGAAATTCAAAGTGGACCATTTTGGTCTTTTTGATGGACTAATGTAAGTCTTTTTTGAATTTATGAGGAACCACGATTTTAACTAAATTGGTCTACTTTAAAATTTTTAGGGATCTCGAGACTAATTTCTTTTGTAAGGGAATAAAATGGATACCATATTTTTTGTTAGGGACTTTAAAGGGTGTGTACTCTTAATATATATATTGAATAAAGAGACAAACAAGCATAAGCAACCAAAAAAAAAGGAAAAAAAAAATTGAAGTAAAAATGTTTATGACCAAATGCCCGCAAGTGGGTCCACCACTGGGTTCATCCAAACTCTGGACTTTATTTAGCCAAAAGTAAAAAGAGAGCAGCTTATTACTCCTAGTAACCCACAATTTGAAGCTTATAATTTGATCTTAGCAGAAATCTTTGTCAGAGCTTCTTCGACAGAAACATTGGTGACACTGAAACCTCCATCCACGACTAGGTTCAGTCCCCTCACGTACTTGGACTCATCGCTGGCTAAAAACAAAACTGCTTCTGCCACATCCTCCTCCTTCAGAACCACTCCCTTCAAGTTCGCCGCCTCTGCATACACTTTCTCTGCACTCTCCTTGTCCAACCCGGTTCCAGCCATTAGAATAGGGGTCACCACCGCATACGGTGAAACACAATTAACTCTGATTCCATGTTTTCCAAGTTCTACGCACAAGTTTTTCATCAGACCCACCACTGCATGCTTAGTTGAAGTGTAATCACGCGGTATATTAACGACATGATTCACCGAAGCTACGCTAGCGGTGAAGATGATGTTACCTTTCTTTTCGGGAATCATTACCTTCGCAGCGTGTTTTGCTGCAGAGAAAGCACCGTAGACATTGACCTCGAAAACCCTCTTCAAGGCATCATGATGAAGGGACAGGATTGAAGGGTTCAAATTGCCATGGATGCCGGCATTGCTGAACAAGATGTCAAGTTTTCCATGATTCGAGACCGCAGCATTGACGGCGGTTTGAACATTGGAATCGTTACTGACATCGCAGTGAACATAGGAAATATTGGGGTTGTAGACGACGTCGCAAAGGGAGCATCCGAGATCGTCTTGGATGTCGGTGATGATGACCTTGACACCATGGCGGAGGAAAAGCCTTGCGGTGGCTTCGCCGATGCCTCTGGCTCCCCCTGTTATCAATGCTACCTTGCCTTGTAACCTGCAGAGTGCTCCAAAACGAGAGCGAAGATACACATTTTTAGTGGTATATACATTATAGGTTAGGAGAAGTATCATATATATGTGTATAGAATTTGAGTTGTGGTTGATTACCTCTTGGCGATTGGAAGGACTAAGGAGGAGAACCCTTGCATCTTGCTTCCCATGCCTTATTGGTCGATAGAAAGGAAATTATATTTGCACTTATATAAACTAAGGGGAAAATGTGTGTAATTTAAACGACACACTTTATATCCTTTTACCCTTACAAAAAGGTGGGACCCACATCTTTAAAACTTTTTTCATTCATTCTCTCTCCCATGATTTATCTCTTTCTCTCACTTAAAATAACACAACTTTGTGTCCTTCAAAATGATACACATTTCACCCATAAACTAATTGTTGGATATGATTCATATTTTGAAGGGAAATGTTTCGTAGGTGTTTGGTAGGAGTTTTTTGTGCAAATACCCAACCAAATGAGAATGGTATTTCAAGTTGTTCACGTTTGGTACAAGTTTTAAAAAAATTAATCCATTAAAATGATTTTCCCTGACTTTGTCATTTGTTTGAAAATTGTGATTAAAAATACCGTTTAAGAATGTCACTTCCAATGTGGTATTTCGGGATTACCATAGAAATAGAAAATGAAGCGCGAAGTAGATAATGAAAATGACCCTTTCTAACTCTTTTCGTGTGCTGTGCAATATTAAATATTATTTAATCAAGGGTTGCTTTCGTAATTTCACCCCAATTTTCCAGCAATATTTTACCTTCAATTAAACATAGACTCAAGAAGCTTAATTCAATTTTCATGGTAATATTTTGGCCTACCAAATAACTTTTTTTTAACTTTACTAGAAAATTCAATTTTTCACCATATTCCCAGTAATTATTATTCACTCGTAAAAAAAATTTCACTTCTACCAAACGACCCTCAAGAAAAAAAATCCCTTTAACTTTTTTCATAATTAGCTCAAAAAATTATCAAAGTTATTATATGTAAAATTTTGATTAGAGATTGCCACTGTTCATTTAAATTCTTTTTTTATGCAGAATTAAATCGAATAAGTAACATAATTCAGTTTCATCAAATTGAATTGAATCGGTTTAGATAAAAGGTTTGATTCTTAAATTAGTTAAAAAAAGATTTTATTTTTTAGATTACAAAAAATAAAGATTTTATTTTTTAACTCTTTACGATAACCGTGGTTATTTATAAAGCGATTGGATTCGATTTACAATTCAATGATATTTTCTAGGGTTTTACAATTCTCATTTAACATTAGAATTACAATTTTCCTACACACCCTTCGATTTCCGTGTTGACATGAGTCCTACATATAATTTTTTCTAACACATGGGTTCCACATATTTTTATCTCTACAACATGAGATTTCAATTCTCATTCAACATGGGAATTATAAAACCCTATTTTCTATCTTGAATCTAATGAAAAGTGAAAAGTGGTTCCAGTAAAAACCAAAGCAATTTATTTTAATCGGTTCAAAAAATTAATTTATATATATATGGGGCAGGATATTCTTACACCAGTGTAAGAGTTAGAAGTCTTACACTCAATCTTGACCATTGATTCACTTGTTTCTAATGGCTCACATTACTAAAAAATTAAAGCCCTTAGATATAAGTGGAATCAACGAACAAGATTAAGAGTGTAACTTACACTGGTGTAAAATGATCCTGACCCTATATATATATATATATATATATATATATATATATATAATTGTTTATTATACCATCTGATCAGAACCAGTTTTTACAACTGGGTCGATCATGTGATCTTTCTCTACACAAATGTCCTGCAACCGTCTTGGGTCAGAGCATCTTACAGTTGGACAACTTTAACCCATGGGTCTTCAATGGAACAAGATGAGGGGTGTACCTGCAAGACACTCCGACGCTCAAGTCAGATATGGTTCAAGCAGGTTTCAATTATGTAGAAGAAGATTGGCACCTTTGTGTTAATAGGTATGTATTTATACTGGAGAGATGAGCAGCTTTGCAAGTGGTGAGGCATACTTGGAGATGATGTACTCAGAAGGATCAGGCTTTCAATGTTGAGAAGTTTGCTGTCTTGTAGTCTTTAAGGTTGATTTGAACTTGCTGTTATTAAGGAGTCTTTGTTGTCATAATTAACTTTTAATATTGTGCAGCTTGATGAGATGGGCTTTGCAGCCTTCATTGACTATGAGCTTTCTTAGTAGTAAAGGCTTTTAGTTTGGGCCTTATCTTTTGTATAATATTATTCCATATCACCATCCATTTCAGTTCATTTTATATATTTTTGACCCCTTAATTCTAACCATACTTAGGAAGTGAAGTGATATTATAACCTACTGTGTTGCAATTAGGCTGGTAAAACATGTTCGGCCTGATGAGCTGAGTTTTACGACCCGCCTAGCTCATCTTGTCTAACCCGTCAATCTGTCGTGGTGAGATTTTTAGATTTTATATTTATTTTTAATGTAAAATTGGTTGGGGCAGGCGGCCAAACCTGCCTGCCAAAATGGGCCCAGCGGATTGAGTTTTTCACTCCTCTCAAAAGCGGGGTGAGCTAGCTCATTTTTTTGGCGAGGTGAGGCGCCCACTTTGCCACTTCTAGGATGCAATGTTCGCATCTTATGCTCTTTGTTTGCTTTGGCCTTGTTTTGTTGGTCGGTGTGGTGAAGCAATATACGGAAGGACGGTTCGTGAGTCAGGACTCGCATTCGTAGGGTGATATTATGCCTTACTTGATTTTCGTGATGGTGGATTGGATACTCACCTGCTACGACGATATTGATGAGGTAGCCTTCTTGTGCTATGCACCCATCGTAACAGGACTTGGTTATGGCGGTGATTGGTGCGCATTCACCATTATTAGGTGTGAGTCGATGTTTATCAATTCCCACAGACGACATCAATGTTCGATCTGAGAGGATCGTCATGTCTAACCAGTGGTCGATAATTATATCTTGGTTCAATACCGTCGCGTTAGTCCATGGAAGAGATGTCACAAGAGTAGAAAATCATTGTGCACAATAATATTGGGGTATAGTCGAAGAAGTGCACAATGATAATGACATATAGTCGAAGACGTGAGATGTTACACAATGACAACTAAGAGAATATGGAGTGTATTTGGTTGGCTGAATCTCTTAATTATAGATGAGTTATCTAGTATGAGTAAAATTTTGGGCCTCTTGAAAATATTGAGGGCCCAATATTTGAACCACAAGTAATATGATAATATTGATATCTTATCTGATAGGATTGTTTTATTATCTCTCTCAAGTGATTATGTGTTGGAAGCTATTAGATATGAGCCCATACGATGGATCCATAATACAATGGGCGTATAAGTTTTCTCCACTTATATGATTGTCACTTGATCAATTTATAACCAATGTTTAACATCCCACTCTTATTTAAATTTCAATGTTTCCAACAAGGACTACTTCCTTCTATAAATCATGCGAAATTTAGACAAAATAAGAAAATGTTTCTGTATATTATTAAATATTTATCAATTATAGACATCAGTAAAAAAATGAAAGTGGGATTAGTCTCATTCTTCCTCTGATAGCGAAGCTCAATACACCTACTATTCTAATAAGGGATAGCCTTCAGACCGTTCTCTAAGGACTAATATTTTTTTGTCTATATCGAATAGTTTTACTTATTTTTGTATGTTTTACAACATGAAGGGAGAATTGACAAGGAATAAACTAGTCAAATGAATAACATTTTTTTAGCAAACAAAGTTATAGACATGATAAGTATGAACATTAGATTGAGAATTGAACGAATTTTGTTCCTATTTGTACATCTCTTTTATTATTGCCCAGGAGAACATTTGGTCATTTTAAAAATATATTACACATGATATTGTTTTTTATTTACAAATAAAGATATATAGGTTGTATATATATATTTTTTTTCCTTGCAACCAGTTTATTACCATTAAATCAAAATTAAATTAATGACTTTTATTTAATATTATTATATAACCTTTAATTAGACTTTGATCTAATGATAAAAAAATAGTAATAAGAGATTATAAGGAAAAAAATGTGGTAAGTATAGACCTCCCTCTTATAAATATATTAAATAAGTTCTCTAAATACATGTAATATTAAATTACTTTCTAAAGGACGAAAATGATAACATCGATTATTATTTGGTGTTTCTAAAAACAGAAAAATGTGTACCGGTTTAAAGATATAAAACTTCTGTCATTTTAAGTAAGAGAAATAGACAAATTATGAGGGAGAGAGACTGGAGGAAAAAAGTTTTAAAAATGTGGGTCTCACCTCTTTGTGAGAGTGAAAGATGTAAGGTGTGTCATTTAAAATGACACACATTTTTTCCTTCTAAATAAGGAAAAAATATATATCATCTTAAAAGATGTAAAATTATGTCATTTAAAGTGAGAGAAAAAGATAGATTATAAAAGAGAGAGGATTGCTTACCAAAAAAAAAAAAAAGAGAACAAAAAACATAAATGTGTGGGTCCCACATCTTTGTGAGAGTGAAATGACATAAGTTATGTCATTTAAAAAGACAAATAATTTTTCCAAATAATTATTAAATACATTGCTGTAGATTTCATAAACTATTTGAAAAAGTGTTGTAATTGTAATTTGGTACAATTTTTTTTTTTTTTGTGTAAACACGAAAATCAAAGCAAGAATATACCAAAAAAAAAAATCAAAGCAAGAGGGATGTTACGATAATTAATGAAGGGTTTTATTAATCTCCTTTAACATAAGATAGGTATCTTATGTTGTAGAGAGAAATTGAGTGAATCCCACTATTATAAGAAAAAAAAATTGAGATACGAAAATTGAAGTGAGAGAAAATGAGATAAATTATCTCATGTAAAAGGAGAATAATATTTCCCATTAATGAAAGATGGCAATCGAGTTGTTGAAAATTATTACATCTGGTTATATATGCGCGGGTAATCATTATTTGCTTGTAGTTCTTAGGAAGGATTATTTGTTTCATAAAATTTATTTTTGTGAGCTTACGTGCACAAATGCTTCAAATTTGAGGGAGGCCACCCTTTTATTTAAAAACTAAATTGTGCGTCAGTGGCGGTAGTAAAAAATGGTTATTTGAATCCCAAAGTTAAAAATTTGATCATTGCAGAAGCACATTTGGAGAGATATTTAGCATTTACCACACCCGGATTGACTTTCGAAAGCAATATATATATATATATATATATATATATATATATATATATATATATATATATATATATATATATATGAGGTAAGATTCTTTGACACCAGGGTTAAATTTTAAATTTGACATCTCATCTGAGAGTCGTTAGATTAAAAAAGATCAACGGTGTCACATGCTTACAAATCAGAGCAGTTGATCTTTTTTATTTATCGGCTCTCAGATGAGGTGTCAAATTTGAAATTTGACATCGGTGTCAAAAGATCATATATATATATATATAGGATTTATTTTTCTGATGTTACTTTAGATAACTTTATCTAATGTTCATCAAAACGATGTCGTTTTGGGACGGAAATCATGGTATTTTTGTAATTTTAATTTTTTCCAAGGTTATAATAGTCTTTATAACTCTAATTCTTTAATTTTTCAACCCAAAACGACGTCGTTTCGATAAACATTAGATAAAGTTATCTAAAGTAATATCGGAAGTTTTCTTCCCATATATATATATATATATATATATATATATATATATATATATATATCTTTTAAAAATAGTGAATTCATGTTATTTTGTTTATCGTGACCAAAGGTTGAGCGTTAATTTAGTGCTCCCGGTCCACTTTTGATTTGGTAGGATGGAGGAAAGAAAAAGAAAGAAAAAATTGGGGAGAAAGAAGAGAAAAATAAAATAAAAATTTAATACAGGTGTCATATTTTCATAGGAGGGGCCACAAAGGCCGGACTATATTAAATTTTTCCCCAAAGGTTAAGTGTTTGATGACTCTTTGTAATGTACAACATTATTTTTCTAAGATGTATTTTGTCTGCGAAGAGAGTATATCTTTAAAAATGTTTGGGAAAAGAATTTAGTTTCGATTGTTACAAAATATAGTCCCGTGATATTCATACTATTGAGGACATGGAAAATAAAAAGATAAAAAAAAATTGTACAATATATATATATATATATATATATATATATATATATATATATCTTATTTTATTATCCGTGTAAAGAATTACTTCAACCCAAAATCTTAAGGTGTTGGGTTGAAGATCTTTTTAATAATTTATATTATTTTGTAACACACCCCTTACATCAGAGCTCATTATTAGGCTTGAAGCGTGAATATTGCATGGCTCAAATTTTTGTTTATCTTGTGTTTATTTAATTCCACAAGTTGGGGGGAGGCGTGAGGATCGAATTCGTGAGGCTCTGATACCATGTAAAAAATCTCTTCAATGTCTTTTTAATGATTTATATTATTTAACACACCCCTCACTCAAGAGGGCTTTCGTGCTTAAAAGCATGAATATTACAAAGGTCCAATTAATTGCGTGAGGAGATGAATTAAACAATAATATAAATCATTAAAAAGATCCTTACCTAACACCTTAAGGTTTTGAGTTGAAGTAGTTCTACGTTTCTAAACCAAAACCCTCTTGTGTGAGGGAGTGTGTTAGAGAATAATATAAATAATTAAAAGCAATTCTTATATGCATTTTTTTATAGATATTTCAGCTGGTTCATCACTGATAAACCCTTAGTTTATCTTGTTTTTATAGATTAAGATAATGTAAATTATCAAGTTAAATGATTAAAAACTAGGGTTTTAACATAAAATCATGAACATTATTTGATTATGACTTAAATAAGTTATCTTTGCTATTTTGAAGGGATTATAAGATAAAAGGAAACAAATTTGAAGATTGGATAGATGAGGATCCCAACTAGAAGAGTTGATAGATGAAGGTCAAAACAAGAAAGTTTGAAGATCTTATCAAGTTGTTAGAGAGAAGGCTTAAAGCCTCCAAAAATAAGCAAAAGCCATTGCCTGAGGGCGCTTAAGCCCCCAAATTCAGGCTTAAGCTCGCTCCAGTTAAAAATTCCTCTTCGATGAGGAATTTAAGCTTAAGCACCCTCAGATAGACCTGCATTATTGTCCCAGGAAGCTTAAGCCCCCAAATTCAGGCTTAAGCTCCCATCAGTAAGCTTAAGCGCCCCAATGCAAGCTTAAGCATCCAGAAAACTCAATTTAGGCCCATTTGAAGTATTCTACTAGGATACGAATTCTTTACTCTTAAAAACACCATTGGGGACCAGAATTACTTACTTTTTCACATTGCAACACAATTCTTGGAGCTGGGAGTCAGAGGGAAAGCGGAGAAATCCATCAGTTCATGTTCGTGAGCGGCGGAGACGGATCAGAGTCAAGTTTTCACTGGAATTATTGAAGATTCTCCAATCACCTATGAAGTTTGGGGGAGTTTTTATAGTTTCTTTTATGCTTGATTTTGCCATGTCTGGCTAGTTCTTTAAGTAGTTAGGGGATGATGGAACCCGATTAAATCTTATGTTTATGAATTAATTTGTTATGAATTCTTTTCTTTTTATATTTGAATAAATTTGTCTATCTTTAATGCTTTCTATAAGTTTGCTCCTTATAGAATGATTTTCGGGGATTGTACGACAATATGGATGTTGGTGCATGAACTTTTATTTGATAAACTTATCATAATCCTTGTGATCTAGGAATAGGAATAGGAATAAACACAAGGTAATTATGCAATCTTATAATTCTTGATCTTAATGCATGTTTTCTTGGGGAATAATCGGGGAACTAGAGTTCTTCCAAGATCACATAGATTTAGGGTAACAAGGAATTGAGCCCTAATTAACATAGATAGAATTGATTGGCAATATATTAAGAACAGTTTCTTATCAAATTAATTCATAACATATTGAGGAGATTGGGGGAAATTAGAACCCTAACTACGCTTATTTAAATTCTTAAATCTACCATTATATTTTTAATCGTTCTTTTAAATTTTGAAATTTCATTTACATGCTATTAAATTCTTTCCAAATACAAGTCACGTCACCTTACTTTCAATTGTCCAACTAAATTCGCGATAGTGAATTGGTGCTTGAGTTTAATTCTCGTGGGAACGATCTCTTACTCGAAGACTTTATTACTTGTACAATCAGTGCACTTACCGTGAATAGCAACAATCACTTTGACTAAACTGATTCGGGACAGATTTCAAAATTAAAACTTTAAATCTCTTTAAAAAAATGATATTGAAAAGATTTAAACACATAATTTTTGTTATGTCAATCATATTGAGATTTGTTTGAATATTAACACGAGATGTACAGGTCACTGATGATTCACGGATGAAGATCCAAGACAATGACTCAACCTCTTCTCATGCAGCTTCTTTAGTTTGCGCACCAGCTAGCAACCATGATAGATAGCAACTGCTTTCTTGTTATTCTGTTAGTTAGAGTTAGTCTGTTAGCTTTCTGTTATTAGGAGTTAGTTTGTTAGCTTCTTGTTATTTTGAAGTTAGTTATTTTTCTTTTAAAGTTGCACAAAGATGCATAGCCTTTATATATTGGTGAAGAGCTTTGTATCATTCATTCATTGAATAATATGCAGTTTTCCACTAAGCACTTGGTTTCTGTTATGGTATCAGAGCACACATGAGCTCTGGTATTTCGCTTTCGTTTTCTTTTTCCTGATACTTCTTCCTGCCTTTGAATTACAACAATGGCGAATCCTGAATTTGGTTTAGATTTCAACACAAATCCTTCTCACCCACTCTTCTTGCATCCCAACGAGAATCCGTCTTTGGTATTGGTATCTCCACCATTGAACGGAAACAACTACCACACTTGGGCAAGAGGAATGACGGTTGCTTTGCTTTCAAAAAAATAAGATCTGCCTTATTGATGGATCCATTGATCCTCCGGTAGCAGACGATCCAGTCTACCCACAGTGGCAAAGGTGTAACACGATGGTGATGGCCTGGATCCACCGATCTATATCCGATGGAATTGCTAAATCCATTTTATGGATTGAGCGTGCAAGAGATGCTTGGCTTGACCTGCGTGATCGTTTTTCTCAGACTGATATATTTAGAGTTTCAGATCTTCAGGAGGAGATCTATAAGCTGCACCAAGGTAATTCGACAGTAACTGAATTCTTCACTCGGCTCAAGACCATGTGGGATGAGCTTGAGAATCTGAAACCTCTTCCTAACTGCGAGTGTGATCCTCCATGTGACTGTGGAGTGACAGTGAAAATGCGAAATTATCGTGAAAAAGATCATGCAATTCGATTCCTCAAGGGATTAAACGATCAATATGCGTCTGTCAGATCTCAGATAATGCTTTTAGATCCATTGCCTAATGTGAACAAGGCTTTCTCCATGGTTGTGCAACAGGAGAGGCAATTTGGCTATGATTCCAATAGTAACATTTCAACTAATCCACAAACTTTTGCTGGTTTTAACAGCAATCATGCAGGTAATGATTTTAATTCACGAAGGAATCCCAATCAATTTACTGGGAGAAATGGTAGAGGTCAAGGACGTGGAAGATCCAATGGAGGTCGCGGAAATCGGATCTGTACACACTGTGGCCGTTCAAATCATACCATAGAGACTTGTTATCAGTTGCATGGGTATCCACCTGGATACCGTTCACGAGCGCCAGAAACTCATGCTAGCAATCATGTTTCCAATGTATATGCTGATACTCAAATGGATCATGTTCAACAAGTTGAGAACAACAGCCCTCAGCTCACACATGAGCAATACCAGAATCTTATGATACTTCTTCAGAATCCTACAACTCCCAATCCCTCCAACCCTGCTAATCCACCTACACATGCTGCGAACATTGCACAAGTTTCACATACTGACACAAACACTTCAGGTAAATCACATAATCAGTGGATTGTTGACACGGGAGCCACTGATCACATAAGTTTTTCTATTTCAAATTTTTCTTTCCTTCGCAGCATTAAGCCCATAACCATTAAATTGCCTGATGGATCACACGTGACTTCACACCAGTCTGGTTCTGTAACTTTGTCACCAAAGCTTACACTGATAAATGTTCTATATGTACCAAGTTTCCATATAAATCTACTTTCTGTCACCAAATTAGTTTCACTTCATGATTGTTATCTAACCTTTCATGGTCATTGTTGCTTGATTAAACAGATTTCATCCCAGGAAACGATTGGTTCTACTGATTTACAGAATGGTTTATATGTGATAGTCCAATGCACAAGGACATCTCGAAGCCTTGCTGCACAAAGAACAAATGCTTGTCACTCCCTTACCAGCAGTGGCGGAGCCAGGATTAGAGGAGAGGGGGGGCGAAAATTAATTTTTTGTTTTGCATAATATTAGTATTTTTTTTTACCTATTAACCTCTTAGGAACTCATTTGGTTAATTTCTTACCAAAATATTAACATTTAACAACATTTGAAAGATTGAAAAAAATGTATTATTGCTCGGTCCAACAGACATAAAAAGTAGTTTAAAATAATAATAATAATAAAGTGTCTTAACTTAAACAATGATTTTAACTACATATTTTTTGAAAAATAAAATAAAAAACTACAACCAAGTTGTCCCAAAAAGTGAATCTTTTAAGTTAGAGCAAATTTATTTTCTCTATACGAAACCACTACATAAAGAGAAACACAATTATGCAAATGAAAAGAGAGCAAAAAGGTGGCAAGCTAATGGTGTTATGACGAATAATTTTGTACTATACAATTTTTAAAACAAATAATTTAATAATATTAACAAAATTATATTTTATATATATATTAAAAAAAAATTCTTAAAATTTGGGGGGGGGGGGCGGTGGCCCCCCCTAGCCCCACCCTAACTCCGCCTATGCTTACCAGTTCCGAGACACAAGAAAAATCCCTTTGGCATAGACGCTTAGGACATATCTCAGACACAGTATTACACAAAATGTCATTTCAATTTCCCTTTATAGATTTCAATCATATACATCCTTGTGATGTATGTCATCTAGCAAAGCAAAGACATATTTCTTTTCCTATTAGTATGAATAAAAGCAACAAGATATTTGATTTGTTGCATGCTGATATCTGGGGACCGTTTTCCACACAAACTATCCATGGTCACAAATTTTTTCTAACACTAGTAGATGACTTCTCAAGGTTTACTTGGGTAGTATTAATGAAATCAAAGAGTGAAACGCGTAATCATATTCAGCATTTCTTTGCATTTGTCGAAAATCAGTTTCAAACAAAAATTAAAATACTTCGTAGTGATAATGGACATGAATTTTCTATGCATGATTTTTTCTTACAAAAGGGAGTGATTCACCAAACTAGTTGTGTAGAAACACCACAACAAAATGCCAAAGTTGAAAGAAAACATCAACATCTTTTAAATGTAGCACGTTCTTTATGTTTTCAAGCTTCTTTACCACTTTCACTATGGTCCTATGCATTAACCCATGCAGCACATCTCATTAACCGAACTTGTTCACCAACAATAAATGATAAAACTCCTTATGAGTTGCTGTATAATACCATCCCTTCCCTTACACATCTAAGAGTTTTTGGAAGCCTGTGTTTTGCTTCCACTCTTCAATCCGGTCGCACAAAATTTTCCCCTAGAGCCCGTAAGTCTGTGTTTCTTGGATATAGAGATGGCACTAAAGGATTTTTATTATATGACTTGTTATCTCATGCTATCTTTGTATCACGTCATGTAGTGTTTTACGAAAATCATTTTCCTTTCCATCTAGGTTCTGATCATTCTGCTACCATATATGTTTTACCACCTGATCTTACACCCTCCTTTGATACTGATTTTCCTTTTCCAACACCTCTTCCTGATACTGATACTGATACTGCTGAAAACCCAGTTCCTACTCCTCCCATTATTCCAGTTCCTGATACTGCTGAAAACCCAGTCACTACCCATGATCCTGTTTCTTTGGAACCTTTACATACTACCCATCCCCCTTCTCGTCGTTCGTCTCGTCTTCGTTCTGCACCAAAGTACTTGATGGACTATCACTATGGTCTTTCTGTTCTTCAGCACGATCCGTCAGATCCAGGTTTGTCTTCTGTTTCTTCATCTTCTTTTAATTCTCACCCTTTATCTTCTGTAGTTTCGTATGATGTTTGTTGTCCTGCTTATAAACACTTTTGTCTCAACTCCTCTACACACGTTGAACCTCGATCTTATTCACAAGCTATTAGACATATACATTGGCAACAGGCTATGCAAGCTGAGCTTTCTGCTCTTTCTCTTAATGATACTTGGTCTCTAGTTGAGTTACCTGATGGCAAACAGCCTATAGGATGTAAATGGGTCTACAAGATCAAATACCATTCTGATGGTTCTATTGAACGTTATAAAGCCCGCTTGGTTGCTAAGGATTCAATCAATTGGAAGGGGTGGATTACTTTGACACCTTCTCACCCGTTGCTAAACTTACTTCTGTTCGTACTCTCTTGGCCATTGCAGCCCTCAAAGGTTGGCATCTCGTTCAACTAGACGTTAACAACGCGTTTTTACACGGTGATTTACACGAAGATGTTTACATGGAGATTCCTCAAGGTCTTTCTGTTCCTGATTCTCATTGTAATCTTGTTTGCAAACTCCAGAAATCTCTCTACGGGTTGAAGCAAGCGAGTAGGCAGTGGTATGCCAAACTCTCTTCTGCCATGATCTCCCTTGGATATACACAAGCCCATGCTGACCATTCCATGTTCACATTCACATCTGGATCCTCGTTCACGGTGCTTTTGGTGTATGTTGATGATGTTATTCTTTCTGGCAACTCTACTGCTGAGATTGATCGTGTCAAGCAGTTTCTTAATCTCAAGTTCAAGATCAAGGATCTTGGTTCATTACGTTACTTCTTGGGGCTCGAAGTTGCTCGTTCTGTTAAGGGTATATCTCTTAACCAACGTAAATATGCGCTTGAATTGATCTCTGAGGCTGGTCTTTTGGCTGCTAAGCCTGTTCTTTCTCCTATGGATGTCTCTTCCAAGCTTCGTCGTAATCATGGTGTCGCTCTTTCAGACGCTGCTCCTTACCGTCGTTTAATTGGGCGTCTATTGTACTTAACCACCACACGGCCTGATATTTGCTTTGCCGTTCAGCAGCTTTCTCAATTCGTATCTTGCCCAACCGATTTGCATTTGGCTGCTGCCCATCGGGTTCTGCGTTACCTCAAGTCCTCACCCAGTGCTGGTCTCTTCTTCCCTTCCACTGGATCACCATCGGTTCGTGCATTCGCTGATACCGATTGGGCTTGTTGTCCAGACACTCGGCGTTCAGTGACTGGTTTTTGCGTTTTTGTTGGATCTTCCCTCATTGCTTGGCGCAGCAAGAAACAGTCCACTGTTTCCCGTTCGTCTTCGGAGGTGGAATATCGAGCTCTGGCTAGTTTATCCTGTGAGTTACAATGGCTTCAATTCCTCTTTCAAGATCTTCACATTCCATGGACTAAGCCTGCTTCTGTGTTTTGTGACAACCGTTCTGCCATTTACTTGGCTCATAATCCTACTTTTCATGATCGATCTAAACACATTGAGTTGGATTGTCATGTAACACGCGAGAAGATCCTTTCTGGTTTGCTTCGTCTCCTTCCTGTTCCTTCATCTGCTCAGTTAGCAGACGTGTTCACCAAGCCGTTGGCTGGTCATCTGTTTACATCCTTGATCTGCAAGTTGGGCCTTGTTGATCTACTGCGTCCAACTTGTGGGGGGGTAACACGAGATGTACAGGTCACTGATGATTCACGGATGAAGATCCAAGACAATGACTCAACCTCTTCTCATGCAGCTTCTTTAGTTTGCGCACCAGCTAGCAACCATGATAGATAACAACTGCTTTCTTGTTATTCTGTTAGTTAGAGTTAGTCTGTTAGCTTTCTGTTATTAGGAGTTAGTTTGTTAGCTTCTTGTTATTTTGAAGTTAGTTATTTTTCCTTTAAAGTTGCACAAAGATGCATAGCCTTTATATATTGGTGAAGAGCTTTGTATCATTCATTCATTGAATAATATGCAGTTTTCCACTAAGCACTTGGTTTCTGTTAAATATATGCAATTCTATCAATTACTGACAATGAATATCATCCATCATGGTCACATAATAGTCGATACTTTGAAATTTACTTTAATGATTGTGTTAAGAGTGTTAGTAGAAGTCCCACATTGTGTGTGTCTCATTGTATTCTTCAATTGGTTTGCTATATAATAGAACCAATGTTGTGTAGTTTAACACAACAAGGATTATTATCAATTCCTCTTGATTATCTTGATATTTAACATGGTATCTAGAGCCTAACAAGAGGAATCTTAATCCGCTTAACTTAGTTCACTTTTCCATAATTTCAATATGGTTATAGAGAGATATCACCCTCCTTGAGGGATTCTCGTTGTTATTTCTTTTTCGGGTTTTTCTTAGTATGCTCTGTGACTGCAGCTTAGACTGATCTGTCACATCAGAAACGAATGATCCTTGGGAAGCTGTTGGGTTGACCGCCATTGATCGACCACCGTTGACTGCCGTCTCCGTTGACTTTTTGATGACTTTCTGGCGACTTTTCTGACAACCCACTAGCGTCTCCGACGACCCACCGCCGTCTCCGGCGACTTTTCCGATTATGTGAAGCCTTTTTTTTTAATCTTCTTTCTTCCCAAGATGGACTATTTATTCTATTCATCGTCCTCTTGAGGGGGAGCACCTTCCATGTTGCTGATGGTCATTCCAGCACAGTTGTCTTTGCCGATGATAATTCCGGCTCCGAAGTTCCTCTTGAGGGGGAGCACTTTCCATGTTGCTGATGGTCATTCCAGCACAGTTGTCTTTGCCGATGATAATTCCGACTCCGAAGTTCCTCTTGAGGGGGAGCACTTTCCATGTTGCTGATGGTCATTCCAGCACAGTTATCTTTGTCGATGATAATTCTGGCACCGAAGTTCCTCTTGAGGGGGAGCACCATCCATGTTGCTGATGGTCATTCCAGCACTGTTGTCTTTGCCGATGATAATTCCGGCATCTTCCATACCGTCGTCCATGTTGCTGATGGTCATTCCAGCACAGATGTCTTTGCCGATGATCATTCCAGCATCTTCCATGTTGATGTTCATTCCGACGCCATTTTTAGCACATTGTTGATTTTTGGTTTCTCATATAGGAGATTTATTTTGATGTTATGTTACTTGGTCATTTCATTTTGTTGATGTAGCACTGTTGCTTTTGGTTCCTAATAGGAGTATTATTTATGTATCAAGCTTGTAGCATATGATCTATATGCTACAGCTTGAGGGGGAGTGTTAAGAGTGTTAGTAGAAGTCCCACATTGTGTGTGTCTCATTGTATTCTTCAATTGGTTTGCTATATAATAGAACCAATGTTGTGTAGTTTAACACAACAAGGATTACTATCAATTCCTCTTGTATCTTGATTCTTAACAGATTGATATAATAAAACAAAAGCATTGGAAAACTTCTTGATATATACATATCATCAATCCAGAGAAATGGAGCACGTGTACAGGGAACATAGTGGTTTTAGCTAAGATTCTAAACCCGTCAGCTTTTTCCGATGTTATTTGTGTGGGTGAGAAGCACTTTTTTTTTTTATAACACGTTTGTGTCCGAGGGATTAAAATTAAAATATAAACAGGATAAAGAAAAAATAATTCAACCAAAAAATTTAAGTCGATAAATTGTGACTCTTCAATGATTTTTTATTATATCTCTCTAATAAATATATTATAAAAACAAGATAAATTAATTTGAAATAGAAATTATATCTTCCCTACCTACACTTTTTTAATAATATAATTGGATCAGAATCTTAAAAGAAGAAAGAAAAAATAAAAGTTATTTGAGATTCTCATCTGACTATGTTGGAAAGGAAGACGTAAAGTAAACAAGAAAAAAAGATAAATATAAAGAATCATTTCAACCCAAAATCTCAAGGTATTGATTGATGCTACATTAATGATTTTATATTTTTATAACACACCCCTTCACACAAGAGTCCATTAAACTTAAAGCATGATATTGCACATACACAATTTTTTTATCTACCTAATGTTCAATGGTATACATGCATGAACCATATTTTTTTTGGTGAGTATACATGAACCATCTTTCATTCTCTCAAGTTCCAACCAAACTAATCCGATAGTCAAATAAGTGGATAAATAAAAAATTGATTTGACTAAATTAAATTATTAAAAAGGGATAGGGTAAATTCTTAAAAACGGAGAGGGAAGAGATGTCAATATGTTTTATAAATACAATAAGTAGCTGATAATGATACCATCACTAATCTAGGTTCATATTAATTGGCAATAGTACATGCACCCAGGCTTTCCATCGTAGAAAATGAGTTTAATTCATAGTTTCGTCCAAAGTCTGGACTTTATTTAAACAAGATTAAAAAGAGAGCAGCTTTCTACTCCATGTAACCCAGAAATTGAAGCTTACAATTTGGTCTTAGCAGAAAATTTTCTCATAGCTTCTTCGACAGAAACATTAGTGACACTGAAACCTCCATCCACGACTAGGTTCAGTCCACTCACATACTTGGACTCATCGCTGGCTAAAAACAAAGCTGCTTCAGCCACATCCTCTTCCTTCAGAACCACTCCCTTCAAGTTCGCCGCCTCTGCACACACTTTCTCTGTACTCTCCTTGTCCAACCCGATTATAGCCATTAGAAGAGGGGTCACCACCGCATACGGTGAAACACAATTAACTCTGATTCCATGTTTCCCAAGTTCTACGCACAAGTTTTTCATCAAACCCACCACTGCGTGCTTCGATGAAGTGTAATCATGTGGCGCATTAATGGCATGATTCACTGAAGCTACACTAGAGGTGAAGATGATGCTCCCTTTCTTTTCGGGAATCATTACCTTAGCGGCGTGTTTTGCTGCAGAGAAAGCACCGTAGACGTTGACCTCGAAAACCCTCTTTAAGACTTCATGATCAAGGGACAGGATTGAAGGGTTCAAATTGCCATGGATGCCGGCATTACTGAACAAGATGTCAAGTTTTCCATGCTGCGTGACCGCTGCATTGACTGCAGTTTGAACGTTGGAATCGTTACTGACATCGCAGTGAACATAGGAAATATTGGGGTTGTGGACGGCGTTGCAAAGGGAGCAGGCGAGATCGTCATGGACGTCAGCAATGATGACCTTGGCACCGTGGCGAAGGAAGAGCCTTGCGGTGGCTTCACCGATACCTCTAGCTCCTCCAGTTATCACTGCTACCTTGCCTTGTAACCTGCAAAGTGCTCCAAAACAACAACGAAGATGCAAATTTTTAGTGGTATATATATGCGGAAATATGGTTCTCCTGTAGCTGTAAAACAAGGTTTCTTCCGGCTGACCCATCGGGAAACGTGCAAAGTCTTTTTTGTATTTTTTCTTTTTAATAAAAAGGGATCAATGCAATTTTGTCTCAGCAACAGGAGAGTAGAGATTTTGCTCTTGCATAAGAAATGATAATCCCATATATATTATATTTTAGCAGAATTATCATAGATATGTATAGAATTTGAGTTGTGGTTGATTACCTTTTGGCCATTGGAAGGAATGAGGAGGAGAACCCTTGCATCTTGCTTCCGATGCCTTATTGGTCGATAAAAAGGCAATCACATTTGCCTGTATATAAACTAATAGCTGCATATGATTCATATTTTGAAGGGAAACCTTCAGGAAAAAAAAATCTTTTAACTTTTCTCATAATTTCTTATTATCTGCCTAAAATTTTGAATTATTTAATTCCTTAACTTAAAGTTTTTTAATCACTTATTCTCTAGGTTAGGAGGTAAGTAATAAATAAACTTGCTTACTAAAAAAAAAAACTTTAAGTAATAATGTAAATGATTCAGAATTTTAAGAAGATAAGTGATTTTCGAGGAAATTTAAATGAGATTTGATGGAGTTTTTTTTATTTTAATTTTTAATTCAGATGAAGACTTTTTTTGAGGAATACAAATAAAGCTAATATCATGGTGAAAAAATCTTCAATATACCGAAAATATCGAATTCTGTACTCTTTTTTACAAAAATAAATAAATATAATTTATTAGGATTTGAAGAGAAATATAAAATAAAAGGAAACATAAATTGGGTGGTCCCGAGTTTTTCTCCATCGTGTTGTCCAAGTCATTATAATAGATATTTTGTCTATGTACACTGCTGATTGGGATCTTAATGATTGGATATCTGTCGGTGGCTTAACAGCAATATTAAAAATGGTTCTAATGTCATATTAACAATAAGACCAAAATGAGCATGCATGGTTTGGATTAGCTCAAAAAATTATCAAAGTCATTATATGTAAAATTTTGATTAGAGATTGTCACTGTTCATTTAAATTCGTTTTTTTTATGCAGAAATAAATCGAATCATTAATATAAGGGTTCGTCTTTTCTGCAGTTATTGCAGATGAGTTATCTGTAGTAAACCCAATATGACGTTATTTTGGGGCAGAAATCATGGTATTTTTGTGATTTTAATTTATTTCAGGCATATAATAGTTTTTATATTATAATTTTTTAAGATTTCAATACTAAAACACGTCGTTTTGAGAATAAATAGAGATAACTTATTTGCATTAACTGCAGAAACATTTTTGCCTTAATATAATTCAATTTCATCAAATTGAATCGATTTAGATAAAAGGCTTGATTCTTAAATTAGTTAAAAAAGATTTAATTTTTTAACTCTTTAGGACAACCATGGTTATTTATAATGCGATTGGATTATGTCAAAGAACTTTGGGATACACCACCCAAAAACTAGCTCGAAGGGTGGGAGTGCCAAATGCCTTATAAACTCCACATTAGTTGCCACACAACTAATGAGAGATTATATATCTCAACACGCCCCCTCACACGAAAGCTACTGGGCTTGAAGGATGGACAACATACAAGTCCACCTACATGTGAAAATTTCACTACAAAGAAAATTAGAGACGGTGAGATTTCGAACGCTCTGATATCATGTAAATAACCCATTCAACCCAAAAACTTAAGCTAATGGATGAGGATTTTTTAATGGTTCTTATATATCTAAGAGATTCAATTTAGAATTCAATTCAATTTTCTATCTTGCATCAAATGAAAACGGAAAAAACGGTTCCATTATAAACCAAATCAATTTAGAAAAAATAACAGATTTTAATCGGTTCAAAAAATTAATTTGATTCTTAAACCGATTAAATTATATATATATATATATATATATATATATAATTGTTTATTATACCATCCATTTCAGTTCATTATATATATATACCATCCATTTCAGTTCATTATATATATATATATATATATATATATATATATATATATATATATATATATTTTTCATCCCTTAATTCTAACCACATTTAGGAAGTGAGGTGATATTATAACCTACACAGCTGCAATTGGGCTGACAAAACAGGTTCAGCCCGGTGAGTTGAGTTTTATAACCCGCCTAGCCCATCCCACCTAACCTGCCAATTCGTCGGGCTGAGTTTTTTTGGATTTTTTAATATAAAATTGGTTCAGGCTGGCAGGCTAACCCTCCCTGCTTGTCAAACTGGACGGAACAGACTGAGTTTTTCACCTCACTCTCAAAAGCGGAGCAGACTAGTTCATTTTTTGGCAAATTGATAGCGAGGTGAGGCGCCTGCTTTGTCACCACTAGATGCAATATGCGCATCTTATGCTCTTTGTTTGCTTTGGCCTCGTTTTGTTGGTTGATGTGATGAAGTAATGTACGAAAGGACCGTTCGTGAGACGAGACTCGCATTCTTATGATGATATTGTGCCTTACTCGGTTTCCGTGATGGTGGATTGGATACTCACCTTCTACGACGATATTGATGAGGTAGCCTTCTTGTGCTATGCACCCATTATGTTAGGATTTGGTTATGGCGGTGACTGTTGTGCATTCACCACTATTAGGTGTGAATCAAAGTTTATTGATCCTCATGGATGGTGTTAATGTTCGATCCGAGAGGATCATAATGTCCAACCAATGGTTGGTAATTATATCTTGGTTCAATACCGTCGCTTTAGTCCAAGGAAGAAACGTCGCAAGGGTAGCAGATCACTGTGCACAATAATAATGGGGTATAGTCGAAACGTAAGATGTGTGCACAATGACAACTAAGAGAATACGAAGTGTACTTGGTTGGCTGAATCTCTTATTTATAGATGAGTTATCTAATATGAGTAAAATGTTCTGCCTGTTGGCAGCTTTACTTATTTTGTATGTGTTCTGCCTGTTGGCAGATGTGTCCAACGTAGGTTGGATGATTAATCTCGGATACAAGTGTTTCTCTCTAGATGCCTATAGATTAGGTATCTGGGAGGAACAGGGATCACTGACACTGACCTAGGCGTATGCCTTCGAGGTGTGTGTGTGATCTATAGTGTTTGGGATTAGAAAATGTGTACCTTACTGCTCTGCTTTACCTGCCTTATATAGCCCGGCTCTAGGGTTTGGTGGCTGGCCGAGGTGCAATGTAGGCTTTGGGCCGAGGTGCGTAGTGGGCCTCAGTCTGGCCCATAACAGTTGCCCCCAGCTCGGTAGGCTGAGTTATCTGGCTGCCGAGTTGCGTTGATCATCTGACCTGAGACATCTCGGCTGCATAGCTGATATGAATTCACATGTCCGTCTTTTATCTTGCGGTTATCCTCCACGTGTTTCAAGTCATCATGATGCGTATCGTTTGATTATCTGCGCGCCGTCTTGGCATTTAATGCGACTGCGACTGTACAGATATCAATCGTTTTGTCTTGTCAGGTGCTTTTTGCTTTTGCATTTACGTTTTTACCCCTGTCTTTTCGTTTTCGCGGGTCAAATCCCTTGAACTTCTCCCCTCTTCCTATTTTACTGATGTTTCCCCCCTTTCTTCACCTTCTGCTTCTTTCGTTGTTTCACTTGCGGTTTGTGACATTTGTGCTTTCAAGGTTTTCTGGTGGCATCAAACTTCTCCGTTCGATACTTTAACGTCACTTGCTCTGTAAGTATGAGTTTTCTGGTCTCTTTTATCTTCTTGCCTTTCATTATTGCTCGTTGCTTGCATTCCTGTGGTTATTGCTTTCATTGCCGCATTTAGTCTGCCTTCGCATTCTTCCTCTGCATTCATCTTCTTTGCATTCAATTTTCTTACTATCGCTGGTTGGCGTTTGCTGCTCTTGTTTGGAAAAGTTTCCAACATGGATAAGGGAATTCCTTATGAGTATAGGAGGGCCACTTGTCCCCGTGTTTTCGGCCGGAGTGATGAGATCTTGGCAGAGGAGGAAGCTAAAGCTGCTGAGGAGGAGGTGATTCGAGGCCAAGGTGCCTCTTCTAGCCGTGGACGTCGGCTGCCGGTTTCTAGGCCCGAGCGTCGTCGTCGTGCTTCTGGGTCTGGACGCTGTCCACCAGTGGGATCTCGTCCCAGTGGTCAAGGGCGGTCTCGACCCTCAAGGCGAGGTCGGTCCTTGCCATCTAACCGCATCGCGGGCTGTATGCCCACGAGCGCCAACCCTTCCTTAGATGATAGACCTAGGTCGTCTCCCCTTCTCATCACTGGTCCTCGAGATCAAGTTTCCTTGAATCCGTCCTCTGTTCAGCCCCTACCGTCGACCTCCCTTTCCCAGAATCCAAATCCCTGCTTCAACTGCGTTCACCTCAGCGCGCAATTTATTGGGAATGGTAATGACTTCATGGCGAATCTTGTCCTAGGCAGTTGTTTTCACTATGTCGGACTTAGAAGTCCAGCTCCGATGACCTCTTCAGATAGTTCTTCGAGCTCTTCACACTGTAGTTTTTTTAACTCAGGTGCGTGTACTTTGCTTCTTTTGCTATTTTTAATCCACCCATTTTGCTGTTCTAGGTTCTTATGGAGTCCCCTTCTGCAGAACTCAACATGGAGACTACCTCATCTAACCACGAGCTGGAAGCCGAGGTTGCGGTCGTTGAAGAAGGTTCTGCCCCGGTAGATGTCAGTCTGCGCCGGCAATTTCCCTGGGTGACCCAGGAAGTCCTTAGTTTTAGGTCCTCCCTGACCACAGAGGAAATATCCGGGTTACCCATTGGTAACCCGATAGGTTTTAATACCTTCTGTCCAGCGGAGGATGAGCCAGTGTGCTCAGGTCGGAATCCACAAGAGCCTCCCTTTTTCTTCTTTTACCGAGACTTGATCACCAAGATCGGTATTCGCTTTCCTTTTTCCCCCTTTATTATATGTCTTTTAAACCACTTCCTTTTAGCTCCCACTCAAATTCACCCTAACGGATGGGCGTATATTGTTGCCTTCGAGCAACTCTGCATATCCCTGTCCATTAACTGTTCCGTTGCCCTGTTTATGTATTTTTTTAACATTTATACCCCACGCTCCGGTTCTGAACCTCCCAAGTTGAAGGGTTGGGCCAGTATCCGGGGTCGTATTAGTAAGCCGTCTAGGAGGTTATTTTCTGTATATAGTGACTCCTTCAAAAACTTCAAAGGCGCGTACTTCAAGGTCGTGGCCGAGGCCGATGAGAAGCCGTGGTTTGTTGGGGAAAAAGATGAGGGGAAATTCCCATTATATTGGTCCCGTCAACATTACCTTCGCAAGTCGGCTGATTACAAGCTGCCCTTATCAACCGAGGAGAAGCTCAATGTCAGGACCTTGCTAACCCATGTGCATACCCAGGGTCATATGAGTGCTGCGTCTTTGGTCGCTAAGTCCTCTGTTGCAAGCGATCAACCCAGTATGCTTTTCAACATTGCTTTCTTTTTCTTTCTTTTTCATTTACTCGTGGTTTTTTTTTTTTTCTGCTTTGGAATCTGATATGTCCTTGATTATGCTGATAACCTTGCTTCTTTTGTTTGCCAGGTTTAACCATGAACCCTAGCTCGGATGACGTGCCTGACTACTGCCGGGTTTTGCGGGGCAAGGGTGTAGCCCGTCCCCCCCCCCTCAAAGAAAACGAAGGTTGCTGCTCCTTCCCTGGGTGCGGGTTCATCCAACCCTGAGCCCCATCATGGCACTTCCATCTTGGATCTGACCAATGATGGTGAAAATTGGTTGGATGGGGAGCCAGAGGAGACCCCCCTTACTACTGGAGGCACCACCCGGGCCGTGGTAGCTGTTGCACGGGGTAGCGCCCCACCCTCTCCCCTGCCTGCTGGTTTAAGGAGGGGTTCATTATGGGAGATGGGGGTCACGGCCGAGCTACGTGGCGTGACCCGTGCTCCACCTTCCTTCTATGGTTCTCCTGCTCCTTCCAAGGCCGAAGCGGAGGAGCTTCAGAAAGCTGAGCAATACCTTTTCAAAGCGGCTTCCTTGATGAAACCGTACTCTCTCCTGCTCGAGAAGCACTCTGAAATTCTATCCGAGAAGGACAACATGCAGATTCAGCTTGCCGAGCTAAAGCAGGAAAATCAAGTTCTGAAGTCTGATGTGGCCAAGCTCAGTCTTTCAGTGCATAACTCGCAAGCCGACTTGAATGCTATTTCGGATTGTTGCGGAGTAGAGGGTGGCAAGGATGCCATAGTAAGGTATGTCAAAGCCAAGCTATCCATGCTGTCCAAGGCGGAGGCCGCACATGAGGAGATGGCCTCTCAACTGAAACAGCTGAAGGCGCAGCAGGAGGAGTTGCAGGCTGACTATAACCAAAGCCAGACTGTTCTTGAAAATGCTGTTAGCTCCGCTTTCAACAATGCGGTGAACCAAGTTAAATATTTTAACCCTGAAGCGTCTCTTAACTTGGATCAGCTAGATTGTTATGGCTACATTAGTGGCGGAACTTTCCATTCGGCAGTCGAGGAGCCAATCGCAGCAGAGGGGGGAAGTTATGCCCCTGTCTTGGAGGAGGAAGGTCGGCAACCGGAGTCCGGCTCACAGCCCAATTTGAGGGGGAGCACCCCGTAATTTGTAACATGCCGTTGTCATCCCGGCCTCTTTTTGTAAAAACACTTTTTGGTTTCATTGGATATTAATTCAAGACTAGAATTAATTGTGTAATTTACCTGTTTTTATTGCAATATCCGTCTCGTATATTTCGAGTTTTGTTGCCGGATTTTGAATTTAGCCGAGATAATGTGCGAGGGCGTCCCCTCAGCATAATTTCCCACTTTCGATATATGGGCCAAGGTTAGCACTCTCAACCTTGCCCTTTGGGCAAGGCGGGTTCAAACACCCGGGCTTTCTTGTTTTTTTCTTCGCGTATTTTGAACTTCCAATGGGTTCATCTATCGCGGATTCAATTTATATTCGAACTCTCAACCAGGTTGGCGGGTTCGATTTGGTAACCCGGTTGAGAACGCTTGGCTCTGGCCTATTTGGCCGGCTAGGTTCCCATAACTTCGGATTTCAATCTAGAATTGAGAACTTCCCATTTGACATGGGATTCTGAAGCTCGGATTCTAGTTTAGAAGCGAACACTCAACCGAGCTTTTGTTTGGCAACGGCGGGTTCAATTTCTTGTAACGCTGGTTTCCAGACGTCGGAACGTGCATTCATTGCATAAATTATCAAAGTTGGATACAACTTATTAATAATAGAAATACGGAATTCATTGAATTACAAAGTTATAAAAGAAAACATCGTTTAGACATTTGATTTAACTGTAATATTTTTTCAACTTATCTGCATTCCACGTCCTTGCCACCTGCTTTCCTTTCAGAGTTTCTAGCACGTAAGCTCCTTTGGACAATTTGTTTTTGACTCTGAACGGACCTTCCCATCTAGGGGCTAATTTTCCTTGTGACGCGTTTCGCCCCCCTATATCCGCCCTTCGCAGGACTAAATCCTCAACCTCAAATGACCGAGGTCGCACCTTTTTATTGAACCGGTTAGCCACCAGTTGTTTGGCCGCGTAGTTTCTGCAGTGCGCCATAGTTCGGATTTCTTCTATTAGGTCAAGCTCAACCGCCAACTTGTCATTATTATCCTTCTCTGTTTGTGTAAGAGTTTGAACTCTTCTCCAAGATGGTTCCCCTAACTCCACTGGGATCATGGCCTCACATCCATATGTGAGTTTGAAGGGAGATTCGCCCACCGAGGTTTGAACCGTGGTTCTGTACCCCCAAAGCACGTAGTAGAGCTCTTCTACCCACTTACCTTTAGCGGATTGCTCCATACGTCGGCGTAAGCCTTCAACTATAACCTTGTTAGCTGCTTCAGCCTGCCCATTAGTCTGAGGGTGTTCCACCGAGGCAAATCTGTGCCGGATATGGAACCCAGTCATGAGGTGTTGAAACCCTTTGCTAGTGAACTGGGTGCCGTTATCCGTTACAATTTCCGCCGGGATACCAAAACGGCATATTACATTTCTTTCCAAGAAACGCTGTATACGGGCCGAGGTAATGGAAGCAATTGGCTCTGCCTCGATCCACTTGGTGAAGTAATCAATGGCTACTATCAGCCACTTAAGCTGACCCTCTGCTGCCGTAAACGGCCCCAGAATGTCCATTCCCCATTTGTAGAACGGCCATGGAGCCGTAATAAAGTTTAGCTCCTCAGGTGGGGCCAAGAGGTTTTTACCGTGTCTCTGGCATTCGTTACATCGTTGTACGTGATCCTTTGCATCCTTTGCCATGGATGGCCAAAAGTAGCCGGCACGAAGTGCCTTCCGAGCCAAGGCTTTCCCACCGACATGCTGGCCGTTAATCCCTTCATGTATTTCGGACAACACATACTGTGCTCTATCTGAGTTGACACATTTGAGTAGGGGAGTCGAGATCCCTTTTTTATACAACTGCCCCTCAAACAAGGTATATGATGCGGCATCCCGGATGAGTTTTCTGGCCGCAGCTTTTTCTTCGGGCACAGTACCCCCATCAAGGTATGCAATTATGTTGCTACGCCAATCGTCTACCTGCGAGATGTGCATCATGCAGGTCGGCTCGGGAATATTCTGCTCTATGACGGTTCTATAATTGCCCCATCCTTTCGTACTGGCGAGCTTGGATAATATGTCCGCCCTGCTATTTGCGTTCCTTGGGATGTGGCTGATTTCCACCTCCTCAAAGTGCGCCATTACCTGCTTGACATGCTCCAAGTATTTCATCAACAAGGGTCCCTTTGTCTGATAATTGCCCTCAACCTGCGAAGTAACCAACTGGGAATCGCTGCAGATTCTGATCTTCCGGGCTCCAAGCTCTTTAGCCTGGAGCAAGCCGGCTATGAAGGCTTCATACTCCGCCTGATTGTTTGAGGTCTCAAAGTCCATTTTCATGGAATACTCAACCGCTACTCCGTCCGGATTCTCTATAATGACCCCGGCTCCACTTCCTTTGGAATTAGAGGATCCATCCACATATATGGTCCATTTATCCAAATTATCAGGAGAGATCTGTGGTGCCGAGGTTAATTCTCGGACAAAGTCGGCCAAGGCTTGCGATTTGATTGCCTTTCGGTTCTCAAATGTGATGTCAAATGCTGATAGTTCGATCGCCCAGCTCATCATTCTGCCTGCTAAGTCCGGCTTGTGGAGTATTTGTCGGATTGGGAAGTCGGATCGAACCAGGATTTTGTGAGCCTGGAAGTACGGTCGAAGTCGGCGGGCTGAGGTGAGGAGTGCAAAAGCTATCTTTTCTAACCGTTGGTACCGCAATTCGGCTCCTTGTAGGAGTCGGCTTACAAAGTAGATGGGTTGTTGGCCTTCGTCGTCTTCTCGCACCAGGACCGAGCTGACCGCCAACTCCCCAACTGACAAGTAAAGGATTAAAGTTTCTTGTTCTTTGGGTTTGGCCAGAATGGGTGGAGAAGATAATCTCCTCTTAATCTCCTGGAATGCGACTTCGCAATCTGTACTCCATCCGTACTGCACTTCCTTTCGCAGCAGTTTGAAGAAAGGAAGGGCTGTCTCCGCCGACCGAGGTAAGAAACGGGTGAGGGATGCCAGCCTTCCCGTCAGTTGCTGTATTTCTTTCTTACTTTTCGGGGCCGTCATTTGCAATATGGCTCCACATTTATCTGGGTTGGCTTCTATACCCCGGTGTGTTAACATGAAGCCAAGAAATTTTCCTGCAAAAACTCCAAAAGCACATTTTGCCGGATTCAAGCGGATGCGGTGTTGTCGTAACTTGCCAAATGTTTGTTCCAAGTCCTGGATATGTGCTTCCATTCCGGCTGATTTGACAATCATATCGTCAATGTATACCTCCACGTTTTTACCCAACTGATCCGAGAAGACCTGGTTCATCATCCTCTGGTACGTGGCTCCAGAATTTTTCAGTCCGAATGGCATGACGTTATAGCAGTAATTGGCTTTCTCAGCAATGAATGCAGTTTTTTCATGGTCATCAGGATGTAATGGGATTTGGTTGTAACCGGAGTATGCGTCCATAAAGGATAGCATCCGGAAACCAGATGAGCTGTCGACCAGTTGATCAATGTTTGGCATCGGGTATGCATCCTTAGGACATACCTTATTTAGGTCTGTGTAGTCGGTGCATACTCGCCATTTCCCGCTTGGTTTCTTTACCATCACCACGTTGGACAACCAAGTCGTATATTGTATTTCTCTAATGAACCCTGCTTCTAGCAGTTCTTTGACATGGTCTTCCAACACCTGACGTCGCTCCGAGCTGAGATTGCGCTTCTTTTGGGCTACCGGTTTTGATCCCGGATACACAGAAAGCTTGTGGCAGCAAAAGCTCGGATCCACCCCGGGAATGTCAGATGACCTCCATGCGAAAACATCGCGATTTCGGTCAAGACATGCAATCAGGCTCTGCTTGTCGACTGTGGCTAGGTCCTTGCCTATCTTGGTGACCTGCCCCGGTTCTCCAATATTTATAGTTTCTAACTCGCCCTCTGGTTCCGGTCGCGGCATCTGTTCCTCATCTCGCATGTCGAAGTCGACCATGTTAACCGACCTGTGTGGAGGAGGTTTGTTACCAGGCTGGCTAATTCCTGTAGAAGTGTTGGGATCCCTCGTCACCATTCGAACAGATCTGAAATAACAGTCTCTAGACTCCTTCTGGTCTCCAGCTATAGTGAGCACCGTACCCTGTTTAGAGATCATTTTGAGCTTTTGGTGCTTGGTAGATACCAACATGTCCCAATCATGGATTGTCGGCCTCCCCAGGATCATGTTGTACTCCGAAGGGAAGTCGGCCACGATGAACCGCACCCTTTCAGATCTGTATGCCTCCTTTGTACCTAACGTCAACCGCAAATCAATGTACCCTTTGGGTATGGTGTCTTGCCCATTAAAAGCAATTAAGGCTGTGTTACAGGGCCTAAGATCTTCTTCGTCAAGATTCATTTTTTTAAAGGCCTGCCATAGGATGACGTCAGCGCAACTTCCATTATCTAAGAAGATTTTTTTGACCTTGCAGTTCACCAACGTCCCAGTGATGACCAACCCGTCTACGTGGCCTGGTATCACGTCGTCCAACTCTTTCCTTGTGAAATATAGTAACGGTGGTTCTGGCTCTTCTTCCTTGAACCTAGGGCGTTCTCTGATGGAGAGCACCTCCCTGAGGTACTTTCGCCGGGCATTCATAGTATCGCCACCTCCACCAAACGCGCCACTGATAACATTGCATTCGAATTCCGGCTCCTGGAATTCGTCATCATCACGGGCTTGCTTATTGCTGCGGTTGTCCTCTTTAAATTTTTTATTCTCATTAGATTGATTGACAGACTTGCCTCCTCTCCTCTTTCGATTTCTCCATCCCTGAGTGCGGATGAGATATTGACGTAACTTTCCTTCCCGGATATATTTCTCAATGGCATCCCGGAGGTCCCAGCATTCATCTGTAGAGTGCCCTGGGCCGTCATGGAATGCACAGTATCGTGATTGGTCCAGGCCGGCTGGATGCTGTAATGGCCGGGGTTTTTCCACGGTCTTCATTTCGGTAGAAGCCACCTCACGCCAAATCTGCGACCGAGGAGCATTCAATGGAGCATATTTCTCATACCGCCCTCGAGTTGGGAAACGTTCGTCTGGCTTTTTCCCCCGCGAGTCTCCTGGCTTTCTTGGCCCCGGCCTATCTGATTGACCCGGATGATGCTTCTGGTCAACATTCTCCAGCTCCATTTGTTCGAGTTCTAAATATTTCTTAGAACGCGTGTTGAATTCCACCAGGGTCCTGGGTGGGTCCTTATAGATCGATTTTGCCAGTCTAGAGCTTCCATGTAGGCCGGCAATCACCAGATGTAAATGAACATTTTCCGATAACCCAGGCACCTGTAGGGCAGCAAGTTTGAATCGATCGAGGTACCTTTGTAGTGTTTCTCCGGATTGCTGTTTGATTTTGCCCAAGGCAAATTCTGATTTTGGTTGTTTCTTGCTGGTGGCAAAATTCAACAAGAATCGCCCTCCGAATTCTTCGAAAGATCGGATGGACCCTGCCGGTAATGATGAAAACCATGTTTGAGCCGCCCCTGTTAACGTTGTTGCAAAGAGCCTAGTAATCAAAGGTTCTTCGATGCCCTTGATATACATAGCCGTATCAAATGCATCTAGATGCACTTGCGGATCTTGGGTGCCATCATATTTGATCAATTCTGATAAGTTTAAGTTGTCTGGATAAGGAGCCTCCACTATTTCATTTGAGAAGGGACTGTCATTGTACAACCCCCTGTTGTATTTCCTCCTGTATATTCCGGCAACGTTATCCGGGCTACGTTGCAGGGGTCGATGCATCGTGGCCGCGTCGCCACTTTCTTGCCTATCTTGTGTATTTAAATGCCTAGGCATTCGAGTCGTCTGGTTAAGGCCCAGATCTGCTTGCTCCACTTGCGTATTTGAACGCCTAGGCATCCGAGTCGTCTGATTAAGACCCAGATCTGCTTGCTCCACTTGCCGTGGTCTTTGAAGGCCGAATCTCGGTACCCCCATTGTTGAACTCGGGTTCATAGGGATTCCGGTAGGGCCAATTTCCACTGGTTGTTGATCTTCCATGCGAGGGTTTGAATGGCGTAGATCTGTGACTACGCGATCAACAGCTCTGACCGGATTCGGGCTAGTCATCTGCCGGATCCGGGCCTCTAGTTCGTGGATCTGCCTTGCATCAGTCTGTCTCTGCAGCTCGCTTCGGCGCTCCCACTCCTCCATCCGGCGCAGGAGTGCATCCATGGCCAGATTCGGGCCTTGTCGGCCAGTGATGTGCCTCTGGCAAGTGTGATTTTTCTGTGTTAATATTGACAAGAATTGAGTCATAAGAGAGCAATTTAAATACATATTTGCTAATTATGTTGATTCTTTGTATGTCAATAATATGCACCTGTTAGTTGTGTTTTTACACGAAAAAGAAGCGAAATTTGAATTCAAAAATTGAATTCAAAACTGTTTTTAATTAATTCTTCAGTTACGTAATAAAGTTTTAATTAAATCTTTACGTTATACGTTTCGGTAATAAAGTTGTAATTAATTATTATATTACACGTTTCAGGGGTAATTTTGGAAGATGCGGCGAAACCCTAGTTGCTACTGCCTACTTATGCAAAGGTTCCTCTCCACACACTCCATGACACACAATTCAGTCTTCAAAGGAAATCTCACACATTTTGATAATTCCATTCCATCTGGATCTGGAGAGATTGGAGGAGAAGGGCTCTGTGGCATTCTTCGTTCTTCATCTTGTTCCTCTTAAAAAGGAAGAGATTCAAAAAATTGCGAGATGAGCATTTAAACATTACATCACATTTCAAACTATCCTCAATTAGCGCTGAAGCAATTAAGGAAAGAATCTGTAATCAAAGCGCTGAGTCAAAGCACAGCTGACACTGCAGCAAATAATGATAGGATGCTTTGTCAGCATTACATCACGCTGAAGTGTCATCCTTATCTGTACACGCAACATCACATGGACCACGCCCATAAACTCAAGTATAAAAAGGGTGGTCCTCCACCATTCCATTCATTCAGATCTAGACCGGGAGAAGAAAGGGGCAACTGTGCTTCGCGTTCTTCGTTCTTCATCTTCTTCTTTTTCTTTCTCTTTTATTTTTAGTTTATGTTGAATTTTAGATCAGCGATCAGTATGTTGATTGGCTAGATCTTTTTATTGTAGTCAGGGTCACGATCCATATGTGAACCCTTGAAACGAAGGATTGATTTGTGATTTTTGGTTTATATAATTATCTTTATTTTTACTCTGTGCGAATTTTATATTCCCTTTGTTAGATTTGATCAATCTGATAGTTGGGGATATTCTGAGGATCAAAATCCTAGATAGGAATATTGGGGTTTTGATCTCGAAAGGGGGTAAGATAACAATCTGTATGCGTGCTAGGAATAGACGTGTATACGATTGCAGATGCTTAAATTATCGCGCCCATTGCTTGATCCCATGAGAAACATTGCAAGGAATTGGGGTTGCTCATGGGATTAAAGGGTTAACCCTGCAAGGAATTGAGGGTTAACTACTAAATCTTTTTAGATGATAATTTATCTGAGTGAATATACAAATAATTATTGTAAATCAATCTGGAGTAAAAAGCGGGAATCATTTGGTGAATGAACCCTGGCTACAATGCTTTTCTCATATCCTTTTTACAAATCATTTCTCATTTTTATTGTTTTATTTCTCAAAACAAAAATACAAAAATAAGTCTTTTATTTTCAGATTTGAATTTCCATCAATTTGACAATATTTGTCACAACCCTATTTGAATTTTTCCATTCTTTGAGAAAAAGTTTAATTGATATTAGATCCCAGTCCCTGTGGAGACGAACTTTTCTTATCACTTTATTACTTGTGCGATCGGTATACTTGCCGGAGAGCATCAAGTTTTTGGCGCCGTTGCCGGGGATTGGTTTATCTTATATCATATATTCTTGATCTTTAGGATTGGATTTGTGAATATTTGTGAATATTTATATTTTCTTTATTTATTTTAATTTTTATTTGAACAGTGCTACTGATCTCTTTTCTGAGTTGTATGCGAGGTACAATCCCAGAATTTCCACTGAATTTGGGAATCACTAGAGCAGAAAAGAGGAACAGAAAACTTGCTCGGAAGAAGCTTGCATTCAACGAGTTAGGAATTCTGTTTGAAGGAGCACAAACAATGGCTGGGAATAATGATGATGTGGACAATCCATTTATGGATACTATTCTGACTCCATCTTTTAATATGTCTAACTCAAGCATTGTTCAACCTGATATTGGTAACAATAATTGGCAGCTTAAGTCTTCCCATATTCAATTGGTGGAGAGAGCTCAGTTTGGTGGAGAGGCTGATGAGGACCCTCACAGGTTCATTGACAGATTTCTGATGATCTGTGACTCCACTAAACACCCCCAGGTGTCCAATGATGCAGTCAGGCTGAGACTGTTTCCCTTTGCTCTTAAAGGGAAAGCTTTGAATTGGTTGGAAAGGCAACCAGCAAGAAGTATTCCATCATGGGAGAGTCTCTCAAATAAATTCTTTGCTGAGTTCTTTTCCATGGAGAGGTTTAATCAAATGGTGAATGATATCACCAATTTCACCCAGGCTGAGGGTGAAACTATGTGTGCAGCCTGGAACCGCTTCAAGGATCTAATGAGGAGATGCCCTCATTACCCCATGACCAATGGTGATCAGGTCCGAATTTTTTTCAATGGGTGTAAACCTGAAGTTCGGATGGTGCTGAATGGTGCAGCAGGTGGTAGCATCAAATCCTTGAGAGCAAATGAGACTCTTGTGTTAATAGAAAGAATGGCTGCCAATGAAAATGAATGTTTGACAGCCAAGCCTAAGAGAGGGATTCTACACCTGGATAACAATGATGCGGTTCTGGCTGAAAATAAATTGTTAGCACAACAGCTAGCAAATTTGACCTCAAGGCTGGACAAGATGCAACTTTCCACTATGCAAGTTGCATCTGTGGTTTGTGAATACTGCAAGGGTGAGCATGAATCCAATGAATGCTCATCTTTATTATCATCTGACTCTCCTCAACAAGTGCAGGTGAATGGAGTATGGTATGAGCAAAGATCTCCACCAAGAAACATTCCTAGGAATCAGAATTTCCCTTCTGGAAATAACAATTTTCAGAGGATAACTCAAGGCACAGGACTGGATTACAATTCCAACAACTACTTGCAGCCTCCACCAGTCCAAGCTAAGGAGCCTTCTGATTTGGAAAGGTTAGTTGGACAAATGGCCCAACACTCCAATGCCTTTATGGAAGAGACTAGGGCCAATACAAAAAATACACAGGCTTCTATCAGAAATCTAGAGAATCAAATTGGCCAGCTAGCTAAACAACTAGCTGATAGAACTCCAGGTACCTTCCCTAGTAACACAGTTACTAATCCAAAGGAAGACTGTATGGCTATCACAATTAGAAATGAAAAAATACTTCCATCTCCTGATGTTGAAGAAAAGCTAGATACTACAGGTAAGCATGAAAAAGAAAATGAAATTGAAAAAACTGCTGAAGTGGAGAAGCCAATTGAAAAGAAGAAGCATAAATTAAGTCCTGAATATGTAAGGGCTATGGCACCATATCCTGGAAGATTCAAACAGGATGATCAGAAAAAGCATTATGGCAGGTTCCTGGACCTTTTCAAAAAGCTTCATATTAATATTCCATTTGCTGAAGCTTTGGTCAATATGCCAAATTATGCTAAATTTATGAAAGATCTTTTGTCAAGGAAGCACAAGTTACAAGAGTGCCAAACTGTAGCACTTACTGAGGAGTGCAGTGCTATCCTTACAAGAAAATGTCCTCCTAAGCTTCGTGATCCCGGAAGCTTCAACATTCCCATTGAAATTGGTAATACAAAAATCAGAAGGGCACTATGTGATCTTGGGGCGAGCATTAATTTGATGCCTCTTTCTATTTGCAAATCTTTGGGGATCACGGAACTAAAACCCACTATGATTTCTCTTCAACTTGCTGATAGATCTTTAAGGAGACCTAGTGGAATCATTGAAGATGTTCTTGTGAAGGTGGACAAGTTCATCTTTCCTGCTGATTTTGTGGTACTTGATATGGGAGAAGAAAAAGAGATGCCTCTTCTTTTGGGAAGACCTTTCTTAGCTACATCTCGTGCACTGATTGATGTGGAAAGCGGGATTCTAGAGCTAAGAATGAATGATGAAACCGTTACTATCCATGTCTTTGATTCTTTAAAACAGTCTTCTCACAAAGACGATTGTTTTAATCTTGAAGTTGTAAAGGAAGAACAAGATGTAGCAGTTGAGCTTCCTCAAAATCTCAAAGATGAGGACAAAGAAGATGGAACCCCGAAAGTGGAAGTGAAAGATCTTCCTAAAAATTTAATTGATGATGTCAAAGAGGTAAGGACGCCTCAAAGGAGGCATACTCCTACAAAGAAGAAGGCAAGAAGAAAGGAATGGGTAAAATTCTTTGATACAAGTTGGAAGAGACACCGAGAGCTGAAGTTTGACAAGAGACACCGAGAATCTATCTCTCGGAAAAATCAAAGCTTCAAAGAGTTCTTAACATGGATCCATGGTTTGGATCAAATCTGGGAATGGTGGTCCCATACACCAAGGCAACCAGTACCACCAGACCCTTCATTTGCTGAGTCATCCCACACTGCTGAGGGGGATGACATGGAGGGCTGATCTTATCTCCTTGCTGATGGAGATCTTGTATATTAGTTTATTTTTCTGTTTCGTATTTTTAAGTTATTTTGTGTTGGTATATTTTTCTCTGATGTTTTAATGTGTGCATTATAGTTTCTTCTATATGCCACTATTTGTTCTATTGTGCAGGATTTTCTTCCTTCTTGGGGTTTAATTATTGTTGAGGACAGCAATGCTCTAAATCTGGGAATGGTTGGCTTGCGCCTTAGAACTGCAATTCTTCTATCAGGGGAGATATTCTAACTCTTTTAATTTTCTTAGTTATTTTGTGTGCTATAAAAAAAAAAAAAGAAGAAAGTGTGTTATCCCAGGTTTAAATGTGCTCATCTTGTTAATGTACATGATTGAATTTTAAGAAATATATTGTATGACTTTCTGGCATAACATTGCATAGGCATAATTGGATTGCATGATTGCTCGTTTGTCTGAGTTAAGATTGTGAATTCTGATAATGTCTGAAGTCAATTTTCTTGAGTCTGCATTGATACCATAGCTGTGAGGTTTTGAGCCTAAACACTGAAACTTTTGTTGAGAGGCCTCACTGTTGTAATACTCTAGAACTTGATTTGTTTCTCTGTGATGCATGCATTAATTGATATGATAAAGGCATTTTGTTCTTATTTGCTATTGGCCAAAATAACCCACCTGTATGAGATTTTCCCTTGCTACCCCTTTGAGCCTGAACTTAATTCTTGATAAATGACCTGTGGCCTGATTGATGGCTTAGCCTATATCCATTTTTTTGTGACTTACCTTGATTGAAATTGAATCACTGAATGTGTTTAAAATAAAATAAATAAATTTAGGTAAACTCCACAATGGTCAAGTAATTAAGGGATGAAAAAAAAAAGTCATCTATGCCCTTAAAAAAAAAAAAGAGAAAGGGCAAAATGAAAAAGAGAAAAAGAAAAGAAAGCAAGAAAAAGGAAAAGAGTAAAAGGTGGTTAAAAGGAATTAATTCCCGAAATTCTGTGGGAATGTTAGTGGAGCAAAACAATTGATTGAATCTGTTAAAAGTGAAATAATATCAGTTTTCAATCTCTTGGTTGTTTGAGCTACTATCCAAATTTTCCTACCTATTACCCCGGCCAAGTTACAACCTGTGAAGTCCTTTTGATCAATTGATGCATGTGTTTGATTCTTCAATTTTAAGAATTTTTGAGAATATAATCAAGTATATGGTAGTGTTATAGCTTTGAGTAATTGAGTGCTCATGATACCCTTAAACACTGAGTGTTGAGTGAACATTATTTATTCT